>JAJJMB010016199.1:129667-160961 GCA_023531105.1 Papaver atlanticum
AACGAAAATCATCCCTTAAATCTCCTTAAAAGTCGTCCATAATTCCAACCCTAAAATCTGTTCTTTGAAAACAAATTTTTAAATTTTGAGAAGAAATGTGACCTCCCCCTATCCAGTCCCGGTCTGTGCTTAGCAGCTGCTTGGAAATGGGTTACCCCTTATCCAAAATGAGAGTCCGAATAGAAAATGTCCTCCCAGGTGCCTTTAACAACTTTTCGAGCCAAATTCGCCGCAAAAGCCCATTTTTCCAAAAACACCTACAAGGGATAAAATACCAAAATTAGTACAAAAATGGGTACTAACACTATACATAAAAGAGATGAAAATAGACAAATAAATGCGTCTACCATATACTTCTATGAGAATATAAACAACTGAACAACTCTAGAACTAGTTTCATTTGTGTCATTTGAATTAGTTGTGATTGAGATGAACAAGGTTGATATGAAAATGTTTATATGGCTAACTTCGGTTAACTATTGTTGAGCCAACAAGGTGTACATGTTTAGGTACGGTTACCCATATCTAAATGAAGTTACATTTCATTTGTGTATAACAAGCTAAGTTCGATCTAACGGTTGAAAGATATTAGCTTGAATCTAATCAGGTTTTCATCTAACGGTGAATATTGAATGATTTGTTACCAAGGTAACATTGATTGCAAACCCTTATTTGTAGACTATATAAGGGAGAACTCTAGCAACTGGGAAACCTAATCCCCACACCTCCTATATGATACTAGTTGCGACTAGAGTCGATTCTCCTTTAACCTAGGTTTTTCTAAAACCATTATATGTTAACGACTTAAAGACTTCATTGGGATTCTGAATCCAGACCCAACTATTTTCTCTGTAGTTGTGTGTTTTGATCTTGCTTTGTTCTATCGTATTGAGTACTATCTTCTCAAAGATTTTCTCGAGATTTAATCTCCGATAGGGAAGATAAAAAGTAGTCACAAACATCTTCGTATCATCATTTGTGATTCCATAATATATTGTTTCACTACCTTACGATTAAGATTATTGTGAGGTGATTGAAATTACTAGGCTTTTCTTCGGGAACATAAGTCCGGTGTAGCAATTGGTTCCTGTTCACCTTGATTTATCAAAAGACGGAACAAAAACTCATAGGTATTTCTATGGGAGACAGCTTTATCCATTCAATAGACTTTTCTGTGTGAGACAAAAAAATTAATAAAGTCTTCGACTTTGGGTTGTAGCAACTCTTAGTTGTGGGTGATATCAACTAAGGGAATCAAGTGCGTAGAGTCCTGCTGGGATTCAGAGGCGTAAGGAACGCGATTGTAACTTAAACAGTGTGAGATTGGTTAGGGCTCAACTACATTCCAGTCCGAAGTTAACTTGTAGTAGGCTAGAGTCTGTAGCGTCTTATGTTAGAGCATTGCTAGGTCGAACTCGCAAGCGATGCTATCTCAAGCTTGTTGTCAAGTTTAGTTTACAAAACTATAAGTATTGATTTCTAGTCAACCTATAGATAAGTCTCGGACTAGGATAGAAAAGTGTAGTTGAGCTCTAGACTCCATGGCGTTCATCATACAAAGACGAAGAACTACTCAAGGAACTGGTGGAACTTCATCGACTAAAAGGTATGTGGAGACTTGAACTTATCTATCACTAAAATAGTTTATCTACTCTATCTCCTATCTTGAGACAAAAGTCGTATTGCTATATAGACTTCAATTATACACATTTGTTATTTCGATCCGAGTTTATCTCCCTTATTTATTTCTCAAAATATGTGTTGGTAAGCTTTCGCTTTGGCCAAGTTCATCTTTACAAGTGACGAAAGTCATGTTGATTATTTCAATATCTTGAAAATTGCTTTGATGAAGAATAGTGTGTGAATAACCTCTATTTAACATCCTCTAAGAATGTTTCAATGGTTGAAATAAAGAGTTTAGAACATGTAACCATCTTTGGATATAATCATTTATTGTGTTTGCACATTAGTGTATAAGTCCAAAACTGGGAACCAAATGTATGCATACTTGTGTGTGTACTAAATGGTTGATGGAGACTGGGTAAGTATGCATAACCGTACGCATACTGGCGGAAGTTCACGACCGTGAATTTCTGCTGAGTTTTGGAAATCTAAACCAACTCAATCCGGTTACCTAAGTATGCGTACCCATACGCATACTGGCGGAAAGTTCACTTCCGTGAATTTCTGCTGAGTTTGGAAACCAATACAAACTCAAATCCGGTTACTTAAGTACGCATACCCGTACGCATACTTAAGTGTGTTACTTTCTAAAATTGGTTTGTTCATGAACTAAAACATTTATAAATTAAGGAATGCAATTTGCAAACCGTGGCTATAATGTTCATGAATCGATTCGAGTGAATCAAAACCAATTTTGCTTCGATTGTGTCTTGTATACTTCTATGAGATCTAAGCAATTGAAAAACTCTCTAACTAGTTCTTTGAGTCATTTGAACTAGTTATGGTGAAGATGAATATGGTAGATATGAAAGTGCTCATATGGCTAACCATTTGGTTAACTACTGTTGAACCAACTAGGTGTACACGTTTAGGTACGGTTACACAAACCTAAATGCTCGTGCATTTCATTTGTGTATAACAAGCTAAGTTCGATCTAACGGTTGAAAGATATTAACTTGAATCTAATTAGGTTTTCATCTAACGGTGAATATTGAATGCTTTGTTACCAAGGTAACTTAGATTGCAAACCCTGATTTGAAGACTATATAAAGAAGAACTCTAGCAACTGGGAAATTTAATCCCCACACCTCCTGTGTGATATTGTATAAGCTAGAGTCGATTCTCCTTTAACCTTAGGTTTCTACCGAGACCCTGTAGGTTAACGACTTGAAGACTTCATTGGGATTGTGAAGCCAGACCCAACTATTTTCTCTGTAGTTGCGTGATCTGATCTTGCTGTTTCTATCGTATTGAGTACAATTGTAAAATTTGGTCGAGATTAATTTCTCCGATAGGCAAGATAGAAAATTAGTCAGAAACATCTTCGTCTCATCGTTCGTGATTCCACAATATCTTGTTTCGCTAGTCGATTAAGATTATTGTGAGGTGATTGATAATTCTAGGCTGTTCTTCGGGAATATAAGTCTAGGTTATCGATTGGTTCCTGTTCACCTTGATTTATCAAAAGACTGAAAAAAAACTCATAGGTATTTCTGTGGGAGACAAATTTATCTACTACTGTAGACTTTTATGTGTGATACAGATTTGTGTATTAAAGTCTTCGACTTTGGGTCGTAGCAACTCTTATTTGTGGGTGAGTTCAGCTAAGGGAATCAAGTGCGTAGTATCCTGCTGGGATCGTAGACGTAAGAAGCGAAACTGTACCTTGGATCAGTGTGAGATTGATTGGGGTTCAACTACAGTCCAAACCGAAGTTAGTTTGTAGTAGGCTAGTGTCTATAGCGGCTTAATACAGTGTGTGTTCAATCTGGACTAGGTCCCGGGGTTTTCTGCATTTGCGGTTTCCTCTTTAAAAAAATTATAGTGTTTGTGTTATTTCTTTTCCACATTATATTTTGTTATATAATTTAAATATCACAGGTTGTGCGTTAAAATCAATCGATTAGAATATCCAACCTTTGGTTGTTGATTTAAATTGATTGACACTTGAACATTGGTCTTTGGTACCATTCAAGTTGTTTCACATAATAATCAGATTTCTATCTGTGTTATTTACTGATTACATTATGAAACTAAACAGAGATATTAAACTCTATGATATACTTTACTCTAGATTGAGTCTGACTGTCTAGTTGATTCTCTAGAAAGTATATTGGAGTAAGTCCTTTCAGATTGCCAAACGAATTGTTGGGTATGGTTGTTAGACCCCCGCTTTTTCAATTGGTATCTGAGCAGGCAAACATGTTTAAAGACCTTATAAGTCTGTGTTTGAAGCGATCTGATATGGACAGAAGTGCAAACTCTATAAACGTACCACCAGTCTTCGATGTCTCAAATTACTTGTGGTGGAAAATTGCTATGCGTGCCTTTTTTCAAGCGCGTGATTTTCAATCATGGGTTTATGTAGTTAATGGCTATGATGCTCCCGTTGTGGCAGTATGAGATGCAACCGTACCTAAAGATATTGGTGCATATGATGCTGCTGAGATACTTGCTGCAAAGCGAAATTCCGACGGTTTGAATGCCATCATACATGCCATTACCCCAGATCTTCAGCACCATGTGACTACGTGCACTCGTTCTAAAGATGCTTGGGATATCTTAGAAACCGTATTTGAAGGGAATACCAGTGAAAAAGAAGCCAGGCTTCAAAACCTAAATTCCGATTGGGAAAACCTTCGTATGGCATATTCATTTGATGAATTTAATCACAAAGTGTCTGAAATTGTTAATGCATCCTTTGCATTGGGTAAGACTATTTCTGAAAAGGACATTGTGATAAAAATTATTAGATCGCTGCCATCTAGATACGATTCTAAGAAGCATGCCATCGTTGAAGGAAATAACCTTGAAGCTCTCTCCAGAAATACGTTAGTTGGGAAGCTAAAGATCTTTGATCATGAGCACACATCCAAAACCGGAAAGGATGTTGCCTTTAAAGCACAAAAGAACACAAAATGACTTGACAAAAGTAAAAGTGTATGCGTTTCTGAGGATGATTTTTCTGAGGATGATTCATCAGATGAAGATCTTAACAAGTCAATCTCTTTGATCACAAGACAGTTTAAAGATATTCTATTGGAGAGAAGTAAATGGTTCTCAGCAGACAAACCCAGATCATCAGTTAAACCTCACAATCGCATGTCTCCTAAAAACAGGGATGCTGATGAGGATGATGAAGAGGATATACCATAGTGCTTTAAGTGTAAAGGTTTAAGTCATTTTGCAAATGAGTGTCCAAATCGAAAGAAATACACTGGGAACAAAGGTCTTGCTGCAACTCTTGATGAAATGTCTGACAACTATGATTCTAATGAAGACGAAAAATCAAGTGTTGCACTTCTTTGTGAAAAGCAATACATACATCAATCTTGATATTCTTTCAGAAGAAAACTCAACCAATCTGGAATAAAAAATTGACCTTTCCATTGGAAACTCTTTGTCTAATTTTTCAGGTTCTACCTTGTGTCTAGCAGCTTGCACATCTCGGATACCTGAATCATATTCCAGGTTGACATGCTCATATTTTTCGCTCAATGGTCATGAGTTATCAGAGTGTTACAAGTATAAACACAAATTAAGACATGTCAACAAACTTCAACGAAGAGCAAATCGATTAGCAAACAAGCTCAAACTTGTTCAAAAGACCGCAGAGGTATGTAAGATTTTATCTTCGTCAAAGAAGTAAGTTTCCAAGGATAAGACAAGACCGTTGGAAAGAAAGTTATGGTCTAAAAACTATGAGAAACAGGGTTCTATGAATTCCAATCAAAAGGGATATGGTGGATAGATTATTGTTCATCCCAACACAACTTAAATTGTGTTGGTTAGTGCATCTTGTCTCATGTGCCTGATTAAAAGAGACAAGATTTTGCACACCTCATGCTTTAGGAAAAGAAAACTCTTTTGATGTTTTTGTCTTTCTTTTGTTTTTGCTCTAAGAGCATTGCAAAGTCTAGAATTCATGTAGCTTTTCATATCTAATTGATATTGGAAAGGACTTCCCTGGTTAATCAATAAAAGAGGGTTAAAATAGATAATTCTGCCTTTTATAGGGTTGAGAGTTGTGT
This sequence comes from Papaver atlanticum, assembly GCA_023531105.1. Lineage (NCBI taxonomy): Eukaryota > Viridiplantae > Streptophyta > Magnoliopsida > Ranunculales > Papaveraceae > Papaver > Papaver atlanticum. The sequence goes on from JAJJMB010016199.1 coordinate 135,382, forward strand.
GTACACGTACCTGTGTGTTTAAAGGTTTCGTAACCCTACATATCTTTTTCCTTCCCTGAAACTCTTTTTAACCAAATACTGCTTGTTGAGCTTATTTTGTGACCTCCTCTCACAAACCCATACGCATATGGATACTCCAAGCATCATGTCTTCTGATGGAAAAGATGTTAATATGATTGTCAAGCCATCAATCATGAAGGAAAAAGAAAGATCTCTGTTACCTCCAACTTTGAAAAGAAAAAGAAGGAATGTGAGGAAGCCAAGAGCTGTTCCTTCAAATTCTCAAAAGTTTTCTGATGTTCTTGAAGAGTTGAAGGGGGCAAGAAAGGAGATTCAACAAATAAAGGATTTTGTTTTGAGAACTCTTGAGATTCAGAAGGCCCTGATTCGACATCTTCAGCCTAGAAGGTTTGTTGGAATTGACTCCTTTCTTCATGAACCATATGTTCCTATGGCTGTTGACGACAAGGAGTTCGGGGACGATAAAGAATTTTTCAGAGGTCTCAATGTCTAGAAAAACTTCTTATGAGAATTTTATTCTTGTGTTTTTAAGAAGGATAACTAGAGTTTGGAATAGCCGTTTTGTGATTACACATAGCTATGTCCAACGTTTTTCATCTCCAATGTTTTTAGATTTATTCATTTAAATTCTAAAGTTTATTTGGAAGATGATTTTGCAGTATTAATCTTTATGGTTTTATATATTGCAATTTGTTATGGGATATGTATGTTTGCGTCCGTGAACTATGATTGTCCCATACGTGGTCAAAAGTTAAGTCTTTCATATGTCGATATGCAAGTATTGATAAAAGAATGAATAAACTTTTGACATGTAAAGTTAAGCCTTTTATGTCTTTATTCAAATATTGATGGAAGAAAGGATGAACTTTTGTTTACGAAGATTAAGTCTATTATATGTCATTGTGCAAATAGTGATGAAGGATAGAATGAATCTTTGTCTATTCCGCAGTATTGATCTTCCCTGATCCATATTTTTTATGTATATACTGTGTGGCTCCGTAAGTTCTCTTATGTTGAGCATTTCCGATTGAATTAATCTTGGGTTCTCTTGTGGTTAATTTAATTGAGTATTTTTGATACAAATTCATATTCTTATATGATTTGTTGTTGTCCAAAGAAATCCTTCTTTTCTTGTGAAAGTAAGGTCGCTCTTGTTGTTCTTTCGGGAATTACATTTTATGAGGGAGAGTTCTTATTTGAACTTGTGCTTTATTGCCAAATCTTTGTGGGGAGTGCGGATATGGAATATTATAGGGGTTATCTTGTATCTTTATAAACTCCTTGATGAATGCATTTAACTTCGGCTATATGATTGCATCTAAAAAGTTGATATGTGCTTTCTTTTGGTCATGAAGTGTCTCTTTGGAAATTTCATTAGGATCCCACTAGTTTTCGTACCTTTGCCAATTTTATTGACAAAAAAGGGGAGAATTAATGTGTAGTTCACACTATAAATACATATGGTTTTAGGATCATTATGTAAGAGGGAGTGGTTTCCATGTGAGATGGAGTATTGACTAAGGGGGAGTGATACATATCACCATAGTATTATTGTCGAAGTTGTGATACAATTGAACTTTGATACTGTGTAATGATACTATGACACTGTGTAACAATGATTGAGAGCTTTTGTTTTCTAATTGTTATGGCTACGGATTTTCAACAACGATGATGCTGAACTTACAACCTTTGGAATCATTGGAGTACTTGGAAGTGACGAAGATTTCGAGTAATGTTGAAGAACCAAGGAGATCATGCATGTGGGAGAGAAACTGCAAAGTTTATTTATTTTGTATTCCATATGTATTGATAGTTTTGTCACTAAAATTGACAAAGGGGGAGATTGTTAGAGAATTGCTCGGTCGAACTCGCAAGCGTTGCTATCTCAAGCTTGTTGTCAAGTTTAGTTGCAAAAACTATAAGTCTTGATTTATAGTCTACTTATAGCTAAGTCTTAGACTATGATAGAAAAGTGTAGTTGAGCTCTAGACTCCACGGCGTTCATCATACAAAGACGAAGAACTACTCAAGGAACTGGTGGAACTTCATCGACTAAAAGGTATGTGGAGACTTGAAATTATCTATCACTCAAAAATTCTATCTACTCTATCTCCTATCTTGAGACAAAAGTCGTATTGCTATATAGACTTCAATTATACACATTTGCTATTTCAAGGCGAGTTTATCTCCCTTATCTATTTATCGAAATATGTGTTGGTAAGCTTTCGCTTTGGCCAAGTTCATCTTTACAAGTGACGAAAGTCATGTTGATTATTTCAATATCTTGAAAATTGCTTTGATGAAGAATAGTGTGTGAATAACCTCTATTTAACATCCTCTAAGAATGTTTCAATGGTTGAAATAAAGAGTTTAGAACATGTAACCATCTTTGGATATAAGCATTTAATGTGTTTGCGCATTAGTGTATAAGTCCAAAACCTGGAACCAAATGTATGCATACTTGTGTGTGTACTAAATGGTTGATGGAGACTGGGTAAGTATGTGTACCCGTACGCATACTGGCGGAATTTCACGACCGTGAATTTCTGCTGAGTTTGGAAATCAAAACCAACTCAATCCGGTTACCTAAGTATGCGTACTCGTACGCATACTGGCGGAAAGTTCACGTCCGTGAATTTCTGCTGAGTTTGGAAACCAAAACAAACTCAAATCCGGTTACTTAAGTACGCATACCCGTACGCATACTTAAGTGTGTTACTTTCTAAAATTGGTTTGTTCATGAACTAAAACATTTATAAATTAAGGAATGCAATTTGCAAACCGTGGCTATAATGTTCATGAATCGATTCGAGTGAATCAAAACCAATTTTGCTTCGATTGTTTCTTGTATACTTCTATGAGATCTAAGCAATTGAACAACTCTCTAACTAGTTCATTTGAGTCATTTGAACTAGTTATGGTGAAGATGAATAAGGTTGATATGAAAGTGCTCATATGGCTAACCATTTGGTTAACTACTGTTGAACCAACTAGGTACACACGTTTAGGTACGGTTACACAAACCTAAATGGTCGTGCATTTCATTTGTGTATAACAAGCTAATTTCGATCTAATGGCTGAAAGATATTAGCTTGAATCTAATCAGGTTTTCATCTAACAATGAATATTGAATGCTTTGTTACCGAGGTAACTTAGATTGCAAACCATGATTTGAAGACTATATAAAGGAGAACTCTAGCAACTTGGAAAGTTAATCCCCACACCTACTGTGTGATACTAGTTGTATAAGCTAGAGTCGATTCTCCTTTAACCTTAGGTTTCTACCGAGACCCTGTAGGTTAACGACTTGAAGACTTCATTGGGATTGTGAAGCCAGACCCAATTATTTTCTCTGTAGTTGCGTGATCTGATCTTGCTGTTTCTATCGTATTGAGTACAATTGTAAAATTGGCTCGAGATTAATTTCTCCGATAGGCAAGATAGAAAAGTAGTTACAAACATCTTCGTCTCATCGTTCGTCATTCCGCAATATCTTGTTTCGCTAGTCGATTAAGATTATTGTGAGGTGATTGATAATTCTAGGTTTTTCTTCGAGAATATAAGTCTGGGTTATCGATTGGTTCCTGTTCACTTTGATTTATCAAAAGACGGAACAAAACTCGTAGGTATTTCCGTGGGAGACAGATTTATCTACTACTGTAGACTTTTATGTGTGATACAGATTTGTGTATTAAAGTTTTCGACTTTGGGTCGTAGCAACTCTTATTTGTGGGTGAGATCAGCTAAGGGAATCAAGTGCGTAGTATCCTGCTGGGATCGTAGACGTAAGGAGCGCAACTGTACCTTGGATCAGTTTGAGATTGATTGGGGTTCAACTACAGTCCAAACTGAAGTTAGTTTGTATTAGGATAGTGTCTGTAGCGGCTTAATACAGTGTGTATTCAATCTGGACTAGGTCCCGGGGTTTTTATGCATTTGCGGTTTTCTCGTTAACAAAATTCTGGTGTCTGTGTTATTTCTTTTCCGCATTATATTTTGTTATATAATTGAAATATCACAGATTGTGCGTTAAGATCAATCGATTAGAATATTCAACCTTTGGTTGTTGATTTAAATTGATTGACACTTGAACATTGGTCTTTGGTACCGTTCAAGTTGCTTCACATAATAATCAGGCTCGCAGATTTCTATCTGTTTGATTTGCTGATTACATTTTGAGACAGAGGTATTAAACTCTTTGATATACTTTACTCTTGGTTGAGTCTGACTTTCTTGTTGATTCTCTCGAAAGTATATTGGAGTAAGTCCTTTCAGATTGCCAAACGAATTTTTGGGTGTGGCTGTTAGACCCCCGCTTTTTCAGCTTAATATAGTGTGGTGTTCAAATCTGGACTAGGTCCCGGGGTTTTTCTGCATTTGCGGTTTCCTCGTTAACAAAACTTCTGGTGTCTGTGTTATTTCTTTTCCGCATTATATTTTTATATAATTGAAATATCACAGGTTGTGCGTAGTTCAATCAATTAGATAATCCAACCTTTGGTTGTTGATATAAATTGATTGGCCCTTGAACATTTGTCTTTGGTACCGTTTAAGTTGTTTCTCATAATAATCAGACTCATGGATTTCTACCTATCTGATTTGCTGATTACATTGAGAAACAAAGATATAACTCTTGGATGTATTTTCCTTGATTTAGTCTGACTGTCTAGTTGATTCTATTGGAAATATATTGTAGTTAGTCCATACAGATTGCCGAAACAAAATATTGGGTGTGGTTGTTAGACCCCCATTTTTTCAATTGGTGTCAGAGCAGGCAAACACGTTTAAGACCTTATAAGTTTGTGTTTGTAGCAATCTGACTCTATGGACAGAAACGTTATCTCTATAAACGTACCACCAGTCTTCAATGGCTTAAATTATCTATGCTGGAAAATTGCTATGCGTGCCTTTCTTCAAGCGCGTGATTTTCAATCATGGGTTCGTATAGTTAATGACTATGATCCTCGGTTGTTGCAGAAGGCAATGTAATTGTTCCAAAGGATATTGGTGCTTATGATCCTGCCGAGATTCTCTCTGCAAAGAAAAATTATAATGGATTAAATGCTTTCATCCATGCCATTACCCAGGATCTTCAGCACCATGTGACTACGTTCACTAAGTCTAAAGAAACCCGGGATATCTTAGAAACTGTATTCGAAGGGAACTCCTCTGAGAAAGAAGCTAGGCTTCCAAACCTAAATTATGATTGGGAAAACCTTTATATGGATGATGAAGATTCATTTGATGAGTTTAATCACAAAGTGTCTAAAATTATTAATGCATCTTTTGCGTTAGGTAAAACTATTCCTGAAAAGGACATTGTGATGAAAATTCTCAGATCGTTGCCAGCCAAATACGATTCTAAGAAACATGCCATCGTTAAAGGAAATAACCTTGATAATCTTTCCAGAAACTCACTCATTGGAAAGTTAAGAGTTCTTGATCATGATCAATACATAGCCAGAACATCCGCGCTCAATGCTGTGACCAACACAATTACTCTTCCCTACTTATCTTGGGCTAATGAATGTTGTTCAAATCATATTAATCCTGACAGGTCATTGATTTTACAAAAGATCAAGGATATTGTGAGAAGAAGCAAGAGGTCTGAGGAATGCTCTCTCTCTCTCTCTGATGCTTTAGATGATTCAATACAAAGGAAATCAATTCAGTTGGTCAATCCGCATACTTCCGAAGTTTGTACAGAAATTTTAGCGTTCGCCGCAGAAACTTCTACTATCTCAAATTCTGATTCAGAATGCGAGTCTGACACTGAGATTTTTGAATTCTTGGATAAAAGTGAAGAAATTCACCAAGAAAATATTCAACTAAAAATGAAGTTGAAGAAACTTTAATCATCACTTCAGGTGAAAAATATTGAGATCGACTGTCTTAATGATAAATTCACTAGAACCCTGTCTCTAAAAGAAAAAGAGATAAATACTCTTAAGTGTGACCTGCAAAGGTTATCTGGAAGCTCTGACGAAATTTCAACAATGTTATTCGGTCAGAAATCTTTTGGAAACACAAATGGTTTAGAGTTTAAAAGCAAGACTGTGAGCACAAATCATTCTTTTGTTCCGGCCGGTTCTGGAACTGTGGATATTAAAAGTTGTGATAAACAAGAGTCAAATCTGCAAAACAAAAATTCATCTATGAAGTTTATGTTTTGTGGAAATGCAAGTCATATTCAAAGTAAGTGTTAGAAATTCAAGAGGAACAACAAACGAATTGCCAAACTTCAGAATGACATGCAAAGAATGAGTTTGGTTTTGGGTAATCAACAAGGAAAGTCTAAGAGAACCAGAGTCAAACGAAGTAAGAAAACTGATTACGCAACAAACCTTGATAAGTCACCAGGTGACACAAGGTGTGAGCATTCTGCTCACTCCATCACTATTTAACTATAATGATGTTTGCATCCTCATTATTAACTTGAGAATATGAGGATTGCATCAAGGTTGCTCAAGTTTTGTAAAGTTGATAATTTCTTATCCTTGGTAGTTTAAGATTATTTAAGTTAAGATTTGCAATTGAATATTTTCTTATCAAAAATAGATAATGGATCGTGAACCATGAAGACTTTGTCAAAGTTTTTGTTTAGGGTTTAGTTATCCGGTATGCTATCTATATTCATTTGTGATCAAAATGCCTGTCACTCCTTTCTCTTTGAAAGATATAGTTTCATGGCTACTATAACTAGAGGAACTACAAAAAGGGATGCAGTAGAAGCAGTTAATGTGTATCTTTGTGAAGGGATCCTACCCTCAAGGAAGAAAAAATAGAAATCTACAAATTATGAAAAAGGTTCTTCCTCTAACTGTTTTTTGTCTATTTGTCTAGATGATAATAACTTTAGGGCTATGGTGAAGGATTTCATCAGCAAAGGAAATGATTTAAAATCTCAAATCATGTTCTCTTTGGAAATGATAGCTCACTATGAACAAATGTTATCTCTGACAAAGAACACCTTGTGTGACTACTATTTTTCCCATAGTCTACGTAATGTAAACAGCTCAGAGAATCCGATACTAAGTAGTAAAGATATCTCAGTTGAACTGACGAGGTTACGTAAAAAAAGGTACTCAAGATAAAGACAATAATAACGAACAGTACTGAGGTATTACAAATGCTACTAAGTTATCAAGAGACACAAGATATTACGTGGTTCGACTTTCGCCTACGTCCACGGGGTAATGAATGATTGTTTGTATTAAGTAGTTGTGGTTACAAAGATCTTAAATGCTTCCCAATGTAACAGAGGGAACTCAAGCTATCATAAATACTTAAGTTCTAAACATTAAAGAGGTATAAGCTTAAGACTAGATCTTCTCTCCTTCGGGTATTTAATGCCTTTCTTTGTTGGTGAAGCTTGGTATTTAAGCCCCTTCTACTCCAGATCTTCTCGTCCATCGTATCCTGATATATCTTCCGTACAAATGGTACCTTTGTTCACCGCATGCTTTCTCCAGTCGGGCTTTGCCACCTCAGCTGACCCACGTTCCTTCGGGAACTACCCAGCCTCGGTACAGATTGTACCTTCGTTCACCGTATTCCTTCGCCAGTCAAACAATGCCATCTCATTCTTTTCCATGCGCTTTGTCCAAACGTGTAGATAAGGCTTGCAGCATTAAATGCTGATTGGATATGTCAGCTAATTCTGTCCCTTTGACAGCTGCCACCTCCCTAGGCTAGGATCTACTTTACCATCTTATCCGTCGAGGTATCCTTCCTCAAGATGGGGTAAAGTAGATCAAGAAGGGATTTGCTACTCCTATGATATTCGTGTATCTCCAGGACTACTTCGTTAACTTGCATACGACCGCCAGATACGTGACACGTGCCCGTGAGAATATTGATATTCACAGTTTGCCCCTTTTCTTTCATATTCTACCAATTGGTAGGATTGGAAGAAAAAACCTTTCATAATGCCGCCACTTTTGCATGCACGGATTGGGTGGTCCTCATGTGTCCTTTCGTGCAATAACTGCCCCTTGAATTTCGGGACAACTAATTTTTTTTAATCTTCAGCCGCCTATAAGAAAGAGTTTTAAGGATGGATATTCATTTTTTCCTTTTTCTTCTCCCACTCTCGTTCTCCTACTCTGTCTTTTTCATAGAGATTCTCTTCTTCTCTTTTCCCAACTGTTGGCTTTCTCTATCGACTCCCAAAAGCTCTCGTTCAATCTTCATCAATAGGTTAGTAAGCATTTGCTTTGGTTTACTGTAGCTTGTCGTATCCCTCATGTTTGGTTCAAATTTTTCTCATTTTGATTATTGATGTCACATTGGTGCTTGTATGAAGTGATTTTGATCTTCTCATGTTTTTTCATGTTGTTTGAGAACATGGGTTATTCTCCGTTTCCTGTTTTTATCATGATTACACCATGACTGTTCTTCATCTTCAAACTCGGCCGTGTGGGTCGTTTGTTATCCACGGTGTCTTAGGAACAGATTAGATGTATTCTCCTTGCTAATTTTGGTTGGTTTAGAAAAACCCATGCCAAAAGCACACTTATTTTTGCTTCAATTGAGTTTTTGAGCTAACTTCTATTTTTCTCCGCCATTGATGATGGACTGTTCTTCCTGCTGATGTTAGGAATTACGAGGCTTCTGAAGAAGCCTACGCGCAAAGATTCCCAATCTAGATCAGCTGTTGAGCCTCCTCCGCGAATGGATCATCCTGATGCTCCGCCATCTCCGCCTCCTGAGACTGCTGAGGACACATAGATACCTGAGGTTGATGATGAACCTGAGGCTGAGGAGGTTGCTGTTGAAGATCTTCCCCCACTTCCGCCTCATTATGAGTTGCAAAGGATACAACTTCAGGACAAGGATAGCTACTCTGGATGGTCCCTTACTTAGATCTCCAAGCATTTTCGTTTGCATAGGTTCGATATTTCCTTTGTTGACGGTCCTGACATCCTCACCGAGTCTCTGATCCGAAGCTTCCCTTATGATGAGAACAACTTGCTGATTAATGTTGAACAGTTAGCTGCAGGCATGCCTCTTCCTCTTTATAGCAGGAAGGATCCCTTCTACTACGATGTCTTATCTATTAGGGATGATCCTGCAAACAAGACTCAGGTGCGGGGGGTGATGCAGTATACTGGAAATTACTGGTGTGCCCTTCGTGAGTGCTGGTATCGTAGCAAGGTTAAGACTACCTTGAAGTCTTATGACCCCTTCTCTCATGGAAGGGTGTAAGCAAGAGGATTTTACTCCTGCCAACTTTAATGCCACCTATGTTGATGCCATTCAGAAGAGTAAACTTCTTCCTTGGTGCGTTGGTCCTTGCCGCATTCATTTTACTGCTAAGCAAATCAGAGAGAGTAATACCCTTCGTTTACTGGAGGAGATTGAAAATACGGGACTGACCACAATCCCTTACTTTGCTAAGCTTTTCTTGCCCTTGACTGATCGTATTCATCTTGATCATGATAAGCGTTGGGCACGTACCCCTCTTCGTGTGAGAGGTCATTGGTCCCGTGGTTTTACGACCGCAGATCCCAACGTCCCTCGTCCTGCTACGTCTTTGCCTTCTAAGTACGATGGGTATCAGCCTTGGGTTTTCAACCCTTTTGTTCCTGATGAGGTAACCTTTGATTTCTTCTTTCTTTAATCTTTATTTGTTGGTTCTTTTGTTGAGAATTTTTAGGTTTCATTTGTAGCCTGCCCCTGCTTCTTCTGCTGGGACTGCTCCTGGTTTCGCTGATAACTCCGTTGCCACTCGTACTAGGAAAAGGATGGCTTCAATTGAAGCGGCCAAGTATGCACCTGCTGAGGTAAGTATTATAAACCTACCCCAGTATACTTAGATACCTAGGTATTTTTCCCTTGATCCTTAGCCTCAGCATGTTTTTTTTTACAGTCCTCCAAGAAGAAAGGAAAGTTGAAAGCTGTGATCGATGTGGAGGAGTCTGATGAAGACCTTAAAGCTATTGAGATGGAACCCGAGGACATGGAGGACATTGAATATACAACCCTTATCCCTCATCTGGATGATATTGAGGAAGATTTTTCGAAGCTCACCCCTAGCCCTGTTCGTGATGGTTCTGTCGAAGGTGATAATATCCAGGCAGTTGATGGTTCTTCATTGGTAAGCCAAGCAAATACCCAGGTTGTCGTGATTCCTGTTCATTTGTCGAAGGTTCATACACCTTCGGCTTCTTTTGGTACTCAGCCTGCTGCTCCGACTTCTACCAATGCCATGGTATTATCGACCAAGTGTCCTTCGTTTTCTCCAGCTACCTCGCAACATTCCAGTGGTTCGTTTGCGAAGGGTGTTACTACAGTTGTGAGGGATAGTAGTTCAGATTCTCAGCCGAAGAAGAAGGTTGTGATTTCACTAGGCAGCTTCTCCTTCAATGCTGACCCTACTTCGTTGGATAGTGCTCAATCTACATTTTCTGCCCTTGCAAGTAAGCCTGTTGGTCCACCACCTTCGTCGCCTGATTGGACGAACCTTGGTAATCTTCCTTATGCTAGTGATATGAATTTGGGTAGAACTTATGGCAAAGCACCCATTGTTCCCATATATTCTACCATGCCGACCCTTCGTCGTGGTGATGATCAGGCACTGGTGTCTCATCAAGCGATTGGTGGAGCGTCTGCTGATCATGGGAGAGGTAAGTTACCTGAGAATCTGAGCCTTAGGAGTTCTGATGATGCCATCCTTCGTGATTCCAAGGGTCCCTTTGCGGCCGGAGTTGCCCCCCATCAGTTGAGTAACTCTTTGGAGATTGCTTCTAAGCTTGATGCTTTGACGGCTCAGTATCAGATGGCTAAGGATCTGTTCTTTGATCCGGACTGTCTTCGTTCTTGTCAAAGTCTTGGTGAGATCCGTAGGGGTAGTATTCAGGATATGGAGGCCTTCATGGATAGTTATGATGATTTTCTTCCTCGTCTCTCCATGTTTTTCATAAGCGTTTCTCCTTCTTTGCCCCTTTGTTTCATTTGTTGCCATCGTACGTTCTCATACCATCTTCTTTGAAGCTTTGCAAGCAAATCGATGTTGGTTGTACCTTTCAAGTTTTATAGAGACAAGTGTACTCACTTGAACTCCCTCCTAGAGCATGCTCGTTAGGATTATGCTTTCGTTAGTTCTCAGCAACCTGCTTCTGTTGACATGGTTTCTTCCGCCAAGGTACCTTTGTTTGAGGACGAGCTAAAAAAGACCCAAAGGTCTTTAGAAGCGTGTCTGCTGGCTCTTAAGAAATCCAATGATGCTGTTAAGATTGCTAAAGAGAGGAGCAAGGCGGCTGATACAGTTTTAGCTTCTGAATCATCAAAAGTGATAGGTTCGTCCATTCTTCTTCTTAGCTTTATTTTTGTTTCCCTTTGGTAGCTACGTCTTGAGATTACTTGCATCTGCCAGTTGGTAGCTCCGATGAACTTGAACGCCTTCGGGATCATATTAGTAAATTGACCTCCGACGTTTGGTATTATCAGAAGAAATCTGATAGGTTAATGAACATGACCGTTCATGATGAGGCCCAACTCTCTCTCGAATCTGCTCATAATGCAGACCTTGTGAAGAGCATGTCTCTCCTTCGTAAGGAAAGTGAAGAGACCCTTAAGTGGAAAGAGAATCTCATCCTGAAGCAAAAGGAGGATATTGCTTTGTTGGAGAAACGCCTTACAGCCCAAGAAACAATTCGTAAGAAATATTATGCTAACTTTGAAGATGCCTATGCTTCCTTAGCCAAAGTGACTGCTAAACGTAATGTGTTATCCTCCGAAGTATGTACCCTTAGGAATAAACTTACTGAAGCTCCTCAGTTTCCTTCTTCCATGTCTCGAGCTGCTATGGTTAAGAGAGTAGAAGAGTTAGAGGATGTTTACCAAGTTTTATCCTCTGAGAATGCTTCGCTCCGGACTGAGCGAGATACTTTGGATGAGGATCTTAACGCTGCTGAGGAAGGGCTTGCCGAAGCTGAGCATAGTTTAGAAGAATCCCTTAGCCATGCTGGAGGTAGCTTAGAATTTTTTGCTTCCGAAGCCTCCTTATGCTTCCCGTTGCATCCTTCATTTTCTTATCCTTTCCTTTGCATGCCCGCAGGTTTGCAGGAACAGCTCGTAGGTATGACTGCGAAGGTTGGTCGTTTGGAGAACCAGGTAGCTTCTTTGGAGAGAGAGCGCCAATTTGCCACTGCGTCAAAGTTCAAGGCTGAGTCCCTTTAGGAGGTTAACGATCAGCTGAGTGCTCAACTGAGGGAACTCCATCAAAAGTCATCTCATGATCTGGCGACTCAGGCAGCTCAGGTGAAGGTATAGTCAGAACGTGCTGCTATTGACTACATCAATAACGCCTTTGCTAAAGCGGAGAGCCAAGTTGAGGGTGTCTCCTTTGAATGTCTTCCTTACCCTTGATTTATTTGTATAGTTTGAACTTCGTCTTTGTTGTTTGTATCCTCGGCCAGCGTGTCCTTCTTAGCTGAGGTGTTTCCCTTTTTATGCTTTGAAACAATATCCGGTACTTTGTGAACTACTTTAATACCAGCCATGTAATATTTTAAGTAGGTAGGAATGTTATGCCTATTTTGGTAAAAATATTTGTTATTTTTACATTTGTATGAGTTTCATATTCAGACGCAATGTGTCTAATGATAGACGCATTTATGTGTCTATTTTCATCTCTTTTATGTATAGTGTTAGTACCCATTTCTGTACTAATTTTGGTATTTTATCTCTTGTAGGTGTTTTTGGAAAAATGGGCTTTTGCGGCGAATTTGGCTCAAAAAGTGGTTTTTGTACTCATGGGAGAAAATTACTAAGGGGTGACCACTTGTTATTCGCACCCCTGGTCCGGATAAGGGGAGGTCATCCCCTTCATTTTGAAAACGAAAAAGGCGGGAAAAATATTTCCAGAGAACAGATTTTTTTGGTTTAAATTATGGACGACTTTTAAGGAGATTCAAGGGCTGATTTTCGTTGGGATAACCCTGTTAAGGATATACAGGCGTGGTATGAGCTGTAGAATCGATAAAACAGGGATAAAGATTAAGTTTTTGCGAAACAGAGAGTTTCGTATTTTTTTTCAAATATTTTGGTTGATAACTGGGGGTACCGGAGGATTTTACGTGATGTATTGAGTCCTTTTTCAGTCTACTGGAGAGTTTGAAAACCAAGTGACGCGTAGAGAAGATTAAACAGAGAAGAAAAATCCCGTAACTGGTGGAGAAAAGAAAACAAAGAATATTTGTGGATTAACTCGAGAGATTTTGGGTCTGGTGGCTATATATAGGTTGATTAAAGTCATATTTAGAGATACGAACAATTTGGGAGAGTTTGGAGAAGTTTAGAGCCTTAGAGAAGCGAAAAAAAATCAACTGAAGTCGATACAGAAACTTTTCTGCTGCTGCGAAGAAAAAGAACACGAAGAACATAAGACCCTCAGAGTCAGTTGCAGAGGCAGACTTATTTTCAGTGACAACGAGGTACGGTCGCATCTTCCTGCAGTCACCGAAGCCCTTCAGCAACAATTACGACTTCTGTTTTAGACCTTCAACAACTATAGAATCCGCTGCTTTAACACTTCTCACTCTTTTAATCAATTTTTGAACCATGAATATGTATTTTGAGAACATGATTAATATGAGGAGCTAAACCCCTTAGCCGAGGCGACGGAGGAAGCCATTTTGGTATAATCTATTTTATTTATTTTATTTCAATTATTTTTATGATTATTTGCCTTGATTTATAATTGTTTGAATGATTTTTGTTAAGCAATTGTTATTTCTTTTGATAGAGCATGCTTAGCCATAGGTTCTTGATGCTTTATACTTTGGATTTACACTTGTTATTTTGAAAATCTACATGTTGCAATAGCTTAGAATCAAATTAAACGCAAAAATTGAATAAATATAAATACTAGATAAAATCACTTTGAACTTGGAAAAATAGTGGAATCTTAGCCTCAGTGTTCTTTTAATATTGATATCAACTTTGTCAGTGTTCGTTTTAAAGATCAGTGATTTTTTATATTTTAGTTTTAAAATTTAAGTCTAAAGTTATCCTTCACAAGTTCGAGAAACGAATCCCTCTTTTTACTACAACTAAAATTCACATCATCTAGTTGGTTGCACATTCATTAGGTGCTAAGGTATAGTTAACCTTGGTGGAACCTTCCATGTCCTACCAGGGTATCCTTTGGAAAAAAGGTACCATGGTGGCGAGGGTTCCTACGTGGGTAATAATTTTCATGTAACCCTACGCGTTCAGCGCGAAGGCTGCTTTACTTCGATAAGGTATCTCTATGGTGGATAACTTATTTTTTATTATGCCTCATGGAAGGGATCTTCGTCCCGAGGATCTGAGATTGACACATACGCAGTTGTGCCTTGCCCTACCTCATCGTTACTCCTAACGGTGGGTGTTCATTCTAACCCGATATATATCAATTGGGCGTGTTATGCACCAGAAAGCTAAGTTTTAATAATTAAAGCTTCTTCCATTGATAAGTAAGATTTGTAATACCTTTTTCTTCTAGGGATAGAACATGGTAGGTTGCTGCCCTTACCCTTCTTATCCTAGGTTACCTTATTTTTCTTAGGGGTGGTACTTTTTTAGGTACATTGCATTCCATGGGTGCTGTAGCACTTATCCTTTCACTGTTCGCAAATGGTAGGATCCTTTCCCTACAATATCGTGTATGATGTAGGGTCCATCCCACGACGGAGCAAGCTTGCCCCACTCCTTCTTCTTTTGGTAAGGAGGTATTTGTCGTAGTACGTATTGTTCAACTACAAAGTTTCATGGGATGGCCTTTTTGTTATACTCACGAGCCAACCTTCGTTGATAGTTCACCATTCGTTGTAAGGTTACCTCCCTTCTTTCTTCAAGGTCGTCTAGCTTCTCAAGCATCAGGTCCGTTATTAGGTTTTTCTCCCATGCCTCCGTCTTTGTTGTTGAGAGCATGACCTCCGTGGGAATGACTGCTTCGGCTCCGTAGGTTAGTAGGAACGGAGTCTCCCCCGTGGCCGATCTTATTGTCGTTCTATAGGCCCAAAGGACGTTGTGCAGTTGTTCGCACCATCTCTTTTTGTGCGTGCCTAGCTTCCTTTTCAGATTCATTGCTATGGTTTTGTTTGTGGCCTCCGCTTTCCCATTGCTTTTTGGATAGATCGGAGTTGATTTGTTCTTATGGATGTTAAAAGTGTCGAATAACATGTCGATTTTCTTTCCTTGCAGCTACTTGCCATTGTATGAAACTATGGCTGCGGGTTTTCCAAACCTGCATATAATTTGCTCAAACAAGAATCCGAAGACATCAGAGTCTCTGATTCTTGCCAAAGGCTTTGCTTCCACCCACTTAGTGAAATAGTCCGTAGCTACGATCAAGTATTTTCTTTTCAGTGTACCCTCCACCAAGGGTCCTACTATATCAACCCCCCATTTGACAAATGGCCAAGGGCTGATAATCGAATTAAGATCCGTTGTTGGAGCTTTGATCTTCCTGGCGAAACGTTGGCATTTTTCACAACGCTTAGCCATGTTCTTTGAATCTTCATCCATGAAAGGACAATAGTATCCTTGCATTTTTGCCTTGACAGCCAGAGATCCTCTTCTACTATGGTTGTCGGGTTCTCCACTATGTATGTCGTTAAGTATCCTTTTACCTTCGGTCCTTGAGAGACGTCGCATCAAAGGTCCGAGAAATGACCTTTTATATAATATCCCATCACGTAGCTCATATGTGGATGCCTTTGATGTGATCTTCCTCGCTTCCTTTATATCTGCGGGCAGGGTAACTTTGTCAAGATATTGGTGAATTGGGATTCTCCAATCATCCTCTGGTTCGTTCCTCTCATCGTCTTCCGCCATGGGATGATCTTCGTCTGATTCTTTATCTTCTTCATTAATTTCTTATTCAATTGGCTCATCTTTGTATAGCTCTCTCATGGCCCGAGTTTGGACAGCCAGTGTCTCCTCTGCTCCTGAGACCGGTCCTCCTATCGAAGGTTCATATATTTTTCCGATCTGCACAACCGAGGTGGTTCTGTCTCTTAGCATTGACGATATGTATGCCAAGGTATATGCATGCCTGTTGTACTTTCGACAAACATGCCTGAATACTACGTTCCTTATTTGGGACGCATGCTCCTGTGCTATCCTTAGATATGCGGATAGTACCGGATCCAAAGTTTGATATTTGAGTTTGATTTGCCTAATGACCAACTGAGAGTCACTAGTTAATCGAACATCTGTCAACCCAAGCTCCCTTGCTAAGTGCAAGCCATGTATCACTGCTTCGTATTCGGCAATGTTATCATTATATTGATCAAACTCTAGTATGAAGGCATATATTAAGAGATCTCCCGTAGGTGTT
Organism: Papaver atlanticum; assembly: GCA_023531105.1. Taxonomy (NCBI): domain Eukaryota; kingdom Viridiplantae; phylum Streptophyta; class Magnoliopsida; order Ranunculales; family Papaveraceae; genus Papaver; species Papaver atlanticum. The sequence goes on from JAJJMB010016199.1 coordinate 151,733, forward strand.
GTGATCACCACTCCTATGCCTGCGCCTTCTTTGTTGGAGGAGCCATCTACGAATATTTCCCACCTTCGTAGGTTCTGAGGTTCCAGCAAGTCCTCAGGGTCTTCCTTGTCTTCTTCCATCCCTGTGATGTCATCTATTTCTGATTCATCCTTGATGGGCAACCCTGCCAAGAAGTCTGCCAGTATCTGCAATTTCTCGGCTTTCCTTGTTTCAAAAATTATCTGGAATTGTTTGATCAACGCGTTCCATTTTTCCACCCTTCCTATCTTATCCGTGGTGTCGAGGATATTGATAGACGCATTTATGTGTCTATTTTCATCTCTATTGTGTATATTGTTAGTACCCATTTTTGTACTAATTTTGGTATTTTATCTCTTTGTAGGTGTTTTTGGAGAAATAGGCTTTTGCGGCAAAATTGGCTCGAAAAGTTGTTAAAGGCTCCTGGGAGGACACTTGCTATTCGGACTCTCATTTTGGATAAGGGGTAACCCATTTCCAAGCAGCTGCTAAGCACAGACCGGCACTGGATAGGGGGAGGTCACATTTCTTCTCAAATTTTCAAAACAAAAAAATGGCGGGAAAACAGTTTACAAAAAACAAAATTTCTGTTTCGAATTTTGGATGATTTTTAAGGCGATTCAAGGGTTGATTTTCGTTGGGTTAACCCTGTTAAGGATAACCAAGTATGGTATGAGCTGTAGAATCGATTAAACAGGGATAGAAAACCGTGTTGGAGCAAAACAGGGAGAATTCACAATTTGAGTTATTTTCGGTTTACAAAAGAATTTGTGAAGAGTTTACGACAAGATAGGAGTGTATGGAGTCCTTATTCAGTCCTTGGAGAGTTTAAGAGAGTTTGGAAACCAAGTTGACGCGTAAAAAGAAGATCAAATGCCCGTAACTTGCTGTTGAAAAAGAACGAAAATATTTGGATTAACTCGAGTGATTTTGGGGTTTGGTGGATATATATAGGTTGATTCGAGTCATATTTAGGAAAACGAACAATTTAGGGGAGTTTGGAGAAGTTTAGAGCTATAGAGAAGCGAGAAAAAAATCAACAGAGTCGAGTTCAGAAACTTTCCTGCTGCTGCTGCGAAGAAGAAGACGAAGAACATTAGACCCTCAGAGTCAGTCGCAGAGGCAGACTTATTTTCAGTGACAACGAGGTACGGTCGCATCTTCCTGCAGTCACAGAAGCTCTTCAGCAACAACTCGGACTTCTGTTTTAGACCTTCAGCAACTACAGAATCCGCTGCTTAACACTTTTCACTCTTTTAATCAACTTTTGAACACCAAATATGTATTTTGAGCAAGTGGTTAATATGAGGAGCTAAACCCCTTAGCCGAGGCGACGGAGGAAGCCATTGTTCCATGAAAAGTGGTATAGTTCTATTTTAATTATTTATTGCAATTATTTTACATGATTATTTGCATAGAACTTAAAAGAAAAATTGGTTTTTATTGAGTAGTTGTGAAGTGTTTTGATGGGACATGCTTGGTTTTAATACTTTTGATGTTTCATGCTTCGTGCTTACAATTATTACTTCAAAAATCTATTAAAGGCAAATACTAGAATCACTTTAAAGAAAAATATTGCATGAATATTGTTTAGAGTTTATCACTTAATTGGTCAATGGTGGAATCCAGAGTCTCGGTATTTTCTTATTATTGTTAAAACAACTCTATTTAATTTTCGAAAATCCTTCACAAGTTCGAGCAACGAACCTTTTTACCACTACAACTATAAAACGACATCAGATATGACCTATTTGGGCCTTTGTTAAGACTCGGATGGTATGTGCGTCAAAATATATCCTCAGCTTCTGTGTTGCCACCACTAAGGAATAGATGAGTTGTTCCACCTTAGTGTAGTTATGCTCTACTGAATTAAGCGCCTTGCTAATATAATAGATTGGTTTTTCTTCTTGTCCTTGTATTCGTACCAATACCGCGCTTACAGCGTAGCTAGTTGCTTCTAGGTAGAGAGTGAGTACCTCACCTGGCTCCGGTTTTTGTAGTATGGGTATGGAGGTTAAGTACTCCTTGATCTTCTGGAAGGCTTGTTCGCATTCCTCAGTCCACATGAACCGACTTCCTTTTTTGAGCGTATCGAAAAATGCTTTGCACTTGTCTGATGATCTTGCTATAAATCTTCCTATTGAAGCTAAGATTCCGTTTAGCTTTTGGACTTCTTTCAGCATCATTGGTGATGGCATCTCCATTATTGCTCCGACTCTTTCGGGGTCCACTTTTATTCCTCTCTTGGTTACCAAGTACCCTAGGAATTTTCCTGAGGTTACTCCAAACGTGTATTTCTCCGGATTGACCTTCATGTGGTAGCGTCTCATGGCTTCGAATATCTCCCTTAGGTCTGCCAGATGATCTTTTGCTTCTTTGCTCTTGACAAACATGTCGTTTACGTAGACCTCCAGGATCTTACCTATCCATTGCTTGAAGATTTTATCTACTAATCATTGGTATGTTTCCCCCGCGTTCTTCAGTCCAAAAGGCATTCTTGTATAACAATACAAGCCGTGTGGAGTGAAGAACGCAGTATGCTCCTGGTCTTCTTCTGCGAGTGCTATTTATTGTACCCAGAGTAACCATCCATAAAGGATAGTCATTGATGTCCTTCGATTGCATTGACCAGTTGGTCGATGTTGGGTAGCGGGTAGCTATCCTTGGGGCATGCTTTGTTGAGGTTGCTGAAATCGATGCAGATACACACACCTCCGTTCTTTTTAGGTACGATTACCATGTTGGATATCCAAGTAGGATATTTTACTTCTCGTATGATTCCTGCTGCTAGGAGCTTTTGCAGCTCATTTTCTACCGCTTTTTGGTAGATGTCTGCGACTTTACGGTTGCGCTGCTTGTATGGTGCGACCTCTGGTTTGATCCGAAGGTAGTGTGAGACTAGGTTTGGACCAATTCCTGGCATATCTTCCATAGACCATGCGAAGATATCTACGTATTCCTGGAGTAACATCTGTAACTGCACTTCCTCATCCTCATCTAGTAAGGTTCCGATGATGATCATCTTTGGCTGGTCCTTCGTTCCAATGTTGATTTTCTTCATTGGCTCCACTGGTGAGAAGGTTGGCTTTTGAGGCTGTCGAGGAGTGCTTTTCTGTAACTGTCATTTGGCGGAGGTATCTGCTACTGGGGTAGTGGAAGTGCTGGCTCTGTTAGCTGAGGGGGCCTTGGGAACCAAGAATCCTCCGTCTTTTACTTCGTTGGCATTCTCTCTCCGTCTTTTACGTGCTTGTTGCTGTGCTGCGGATCTTTCTTCATTGAGTCTGACCTCCACTAGGTTACAAAGTCTTGCATCCTGCTGATCACCCTTGATTTCCATTTCACCCATAGGTGTGGGGAACCAAAGGTAATGATGGTATGTCGAAGCTGTCCCCCTTAATCGGTGGATCCAGAGTTTTCCAATAATTACATTGAAGGCGAATGTCCCTCCACAACGCAAAATCTTGTGTGAGTTACCAAAGGGCCTGCGCATACCTGCAATACAATTTCTCCTTTTGGTCTGGAGACTGCCCCGTTGAAATCGTAGATCGTGCAGGTGGATGAATCTATATGCTCGTTTGTTAAACTCATACGTAGGTATGGTTCGTAAAACAAAACATTCAATGAGCTACCCCCGTCGATAAGAACCTTCATAACATTTCATCCGTGAATGGGTAGGGTGATCACCAATGGATCATTATGCATTTCGACTTCTTGGTTGACGTCCTTTGTTGAGAATGTTAATAGTGTGGCCATCCATTCCTCCCATGTGCTAGTTGGTGGTCCACTTAGTTTAAATACTTCGTGTGTTTCTATCTTCTTTCTATTTCGTGCAAGTTCAAGGATATCTTCGAGCAGCTCCTCCTGAGCTCCATTCGAGAATATGATCATGTTGATGTATTTGTCGTCTTGTGGTATCTCCACCCTCTTATTTGAGGTATCATCGGTGCTGGTAGGTGGTAGATGCACATATTCCATGAGTTTGCCATCATTTATGAGTCGCTGAATTGTGTTCCTTAGGTGGTAACATGCGTCAGTTGTATGCCCGTAGTACTGGTGGTAAGCACAATACTCCTTAGATTCCTTTGTTTTATTTGGTTGCTTCCCTTAGTGTTAGGGTATGGAAAGTCTGTCTTTGTTCCTTCATTTTTCAGGATGTGAGAGAAAGTTGTGTTGAGCTTTTTGTAGACCTTGTCTGCAAAGTCATCCGTGCTTTTTCCTTTTCCTTTGCTATCTCCGTACTTCGATCTTTTGTCCCTGGAGTTGATTCTTCCCCCAGCTTCGTTTTGCCTCTTAGGTTGCTCCGGAATTGGTTCCAGAGAGTTGGTGCGTTGGGGAGCGGCCGTTGCTTTGGTTTGTACTCTGGGGTTGTCCTTCTGGATTTCTTCAAGTCTGATGTAGTAGTCTTGAACGACCCGAAGCTCCCCTTCGGAATCAAGGGTCCGATTGTGGAGCTCCACGAAGATAGCTGAGGTCCTATCAAGGCCATACTTATAACAATTAATGCTAATTTCCGGGTTGACTTTGTTAATTTCTTGACACGTTTTCTACCACCTGTCAGTGTATTGCATCAATGTTTCCCGGGGTCCGATAGCTAAAGCGAATAGCCTATCTAACCCTGCCTTTGTAGCTTTGTTGTACATGTACGTTTCCAAGAACACGGTGGAAAATTGCTCAAAAGAGTCAATTGAATGTGCTGGTAGGTTGTCGTACCATGTCAATGCTGATCATGTTAAGCTAGCGGGGAAGTACCTACAAAGTACTTTTCCCAATGGGAAAGGACACGAGTGTAGTACCGTAGGTGAGTTGCGGGATCTGAGGTACCATTGTACGGCTGGAACGTAAGTGATAGACGCATTTATGTGTCTATTTTCATCTCTATTGTATATATTATTAGTACCCATTTTTGTACTTATTATGGTGTTTTATGTCTTTGTAGGTATTTTTAGAGAAATAAGCTCTTGCGACGAAATTGGCTCGTAAAGTGGTGCTTTACACCCCAGGATAGAGTACTAAAGGCACCCCAGAAATGCATCGGAAGCACCCCAGAAATACACCGGAGGAACCCCGAAAAAATGTTGAAAACACCCCAGAAAAAGTGTTAAAGGCACCCACCAAAATTACTAAGGGCACCCTAAAAAAATGGATAAGGGCGCCCCCAAGGCAGCCGAGCTGTTAAAGGCACCTGCGTTTTGGATTCAGGGCATTTCACCTTCATCGTTTGAAAAAAGAAAATTTTGGCGGGAAATTCTGGATTCAAATTTCCAGTTCCTGCGTATTTGATGTTTGGTATTTTGAGGAAGATTCAGTCGGATTTTCATCTTGTTTCGGATATGTACCAGCCTGTTAGATCACAACAGAGGTGGTAAGTGCATTCATTTCAATTAAATCACAGAATCTCATCAAACAGAGGGTGTATTATTCTCATAATATATTTTTGAAATATTTTGGAAGACACTCATTGATTGGAAGATATATTATCCTGGAATGTTATTCTGCATTGACTGAGGGATATTTGAAGCGTAAAGAGATAAACAGAACACTTCATGTCACGCAGAGAAAGAAAATAAGAAATTATTACCGAGAATAATATTTCTTTACTGTGAAGATTGTTAGGAGTAATTGGCGAGATTTGGAGGAGCTTCTGGGTTATAAATAGCTTCTGGGATGTAGAGGAAGGGAGCAGAGAGAATTGGGAGTAGTTGGGAGCAGCACAGAATCGAAAAATCGAAGTTGCAGGAAAAAAAAAAAATCTGCTGGTGAAGAAGGTACGAAGAACATAAGACCCTTAAAGACCGTCGTTCTTCAACAGTGTCAGTGACGGTATTCCTTTATCGTTTTCTGTAACAATTGATTTTGTAACAAATATAAGTGTTACAAAACCCGATTTTATTCATTTTTCTCCCATTTCATCATTAGTGAACCATTTTTGAGCATTAATAAAGATGAATTTTGAGCATGTTTCCATGATAATGATGAGCTAATTCTCGCGTAATCAAGGCACGGAGGAAGCTATTTATGCATGAATAATTGGTAACCATTCTATTTTTCTCTAATTTGTATTTTATAATTCACTCAATTACTACTTTGTAGAATTTTAATTGTTTGCATAAGTTTTTCCTAATTAGTTGTGATTCAATTAGATAGGTTATGCTTTGGTTAGATAATCTATGCTTAAGGGATACAATTAATGTTTGAGAATATGCTTGATAATTTGTGAATTAAGAAAAAGAGATTTTAAAAATAATTAGAGTTTTGGAATTTTTATCATCATTTATTCATGTGTAATAGTGGAATCTAGTGTCTTGGTTATTTTCACTCTAAAAAAAAAAAATTTGGATTAAAATTTTCTATACTTTTAGTTTAAATAAATATAAATTCAATTGCTTTCACAAGTCTTACGAACTCATTCTTACCACTATCTAAAATTACATCAGTAAGTACTGAGCATTTCGCAGGGATAGGTTCCCTCAAAATGCGATGAGATATCGGAGATGTTGTCGCTTATTGAAGTACCTCCTCCAATCTTGCGCCTGCGTTACCAGTCTTTAACCCTTGGATTTCTTTGCGCATTTTTTCCATTTGCTCCATGATCATTCCTACATTGTGAGCATCCTTGGACAATGGCTCATCATAGTAAGACTGAGAGGGCCTGTATGAGGGATCCGTCTTATCTGGATCATGTCTTGTTCTCCTAGATCCTCCTGGTGGGTGAGCCTTCGGTGGGTTGGGACCACCCCTTTGGTGTCCGGAGATGGCTCCTTGATCACGCCTCTTTAAGGGAGGGTGAATTTGGGAACCTTCGATCTGTACCTCCATCCTATCTTTCAAGTTATGTTTCTCCTGAGCCATCGCATGCATCGCATCCTCATGCTCCTTGTTGCCGGTTCCTCAGAGTCTTCTTATATTACTGGAGCATCGGGATCAATCTGAACTGGTGTTAGGTTTCCCAACCCCCGTCCGTTAGGAGCTAAGGTTCTGGGTAACCTTCCGTTAGCAGCAGGAGGCTGCGTAACCTTAGCGGACTCCGGTAATGGCATGTCGTAAGGTGGTTGTGCTCCAGATGTTTTCCCCATCCCCTCAGCAGGAATAAGTGGTTGGTTGGCCGTCGTTCTTTGTGCTATCTCACTTTGTCCGTCCACTGCTTCGGTTCTTTGATTTGCACGTGATGGGTTTTGTGACCTTCCTCTGGTAATAGCAGGTCTGGAACTTATTGGTACGTCACTTGGTTTCTGCATACCTTCGGCTTTTGTTATCCTGAGATCACAGAAAAAATGACAAATTTTGCCACTTGGGTGCCTTCATTAAAGTAGCAATTAATGCTCTGACACCGAAGACGACTAAGCATCTTTTTGAGAAAAAGTACTAAAAGTGACGTTTTGAAAAGATAGGTATTTAATTTCTAATAACATCCTTGGAAAAAACAACATTCAATGTTGAAAACAATTGAAAAAGGTGTCAGATCCTTAAAGATTTAAGGTTGGTAAATACTTTTCTAAGACTTGTTCTCCTTAAATTCTCACTGAGATTCCCTAGTGTTCAGAGGTACTCAGATCCAAAGGATACTTTGTCGGAAAAGGCTTTCCTCATACAAACAAAAGTGTAATGTTTTTGAAACACGTTTGAGAAGAAAACTTTGTAGATCTATAACATTGCAAGTCTCTTGAGGCTAAGAACTCAAAGAGATTACGTAAACTAAAGATGAACGTATCACTAGAAAGTGAGATCTACCCTTTTTATACTAAGATCTCTTTTTCAATAAAAGGGTTTGTAAAAAACGAAATGATAATAATAACTCAGACTTTCGGAGATTGTATTCTAGTGCCAAAATGTAACTACTATTTTTCCCATAGTCTATGTAATGTAAACAGCTCATAGAATCCGATACTAAGTAGTAAAGATGCCTCAGTTGAACTGACAAGGTTACGTAACAAAAGGTACTCAAGATAAAAACAATAATAACGAATAGTACTGAGGTATTACAAATGCTACTAAGTTATCAAGAGACACAAGATATTATGTGGTTCGACTTTCTTCTACGTCCACGGGGTAATGAGTGATTGTTCGTATTAAGTAGTTGTGGTTACAAAGATCTTAAATGCTTCCCAAAGTAATAGAGAGAACTCAAGCTATCGTAAATACTTAAGTTCTAAACATTAAAGAGGTATAAGCTTAAGACTAGATCTTCTCTCCTTCGGGTATTGAATGCCTTTCTTTGTTGGTGAAGCTTGGTATTTGTAGCCCCTTCTACTCCAGATATATCTTCGCTGTCTTCTCGTCCATCGTATCCTGATATATCTTCCGTACAAATGGTACCTTCGTTCACCGCATGCTTTCTCCAGTCGGGCTTTGCCACCTCAGTTGACCCACGTTCCTTCGGGAACTACCCAGCCTCGGTATAGATTGTACCTTCATTCACTGCATGCCTTCGCCAGTCAAACAGTGCCATCTCACTCTTCTCCATACGCTTTATCCAAACGCGTAGATAAGGCTTGAGATATTAAATGCTAATTGGATATGTCAGCTAACTCTGTCCCTTCGACAACTGCCACCTCCCTAGTCTAGGATCTACTTTACCATCTTAGCCGTCGAGGTATCCTTCCTCGAGATGGGGTAAAGTAGATCAAGAAGGGATCTGCTACTCTTCAGATATCCGTGTATCGCCAGGACTACTTCCTTAACTTGCATACGACCGCCAGATACGTGACCCGCGCCCATGAGAATATTGATATTTACACTTGTGTGAACTGAAAAGAGAACTTAGTGAGTTAACTGATATTTCTGAAGATTTGGAAGAATTAAATGATCCCATAATCAATGAGTTCTTCAATAATGAGAAGGAATTCTCAGTAGATGCCCTGAGAAAGCTCTACAATGTCTAGGAAACTTCTTATGAGAATTTATTCTTGTGTTTGAAGAAGGACTAGGGTTTAACTCGTGCCGTAACGGCACGGGCATAGTTTTTATTTGGTTATGCATCTTTTGACGTATGGATATTAAATATAATATTTAATAATCATCAAGTTTACCCTTTTTATCATTACAAAAGTAAAGGAAAAACCGATAGATATTTCTATTTTTCAGTCCACAAATCTAGTATTTTCCACCTTGACGTTCTCCCAAACTATGACTCTCCTTTCCCGAGTTTTATCCTCAAGCCATCCATAGAATTATATCAGTATTAATTTTTCCATATTCCCTTCCCCTCCCCCCC
>JAJJMB010016199.1:161061-178355 GCA_023531105.1 Papaver atlanticum
CAAAATAAATAAATAAATAAATCATTATTTGATATGTTTTTTTTGTTTAGAAAGATATCTTATCGATCATTTGAAATGGTACTGCCCTTCTGCATATCCCTTATTTGAGTGACCAAGCGGAACCAAAATATTAAATAAAATGTAGGCTTTAAAAAATTACAACACCTGAACTCATACGTCTCGAGAATAATTATGTAGGTACTAATAGTATTCAGATCCTTGTTGATTTTGTCCCCTTTAAGAATAGTCTGAAAAGAGTAAAACTCAGAATTGACTCAACAATACGTATCATATTGTATGTTTTTAATATTTCAATAACATAAAGAAAGCTAAGCTATTATATTTTAAAACGTTAAGCCATTTCCGATGGCAACCATTCTACTCACATATGATGTAGTTCTAGTTTTTCAAAATTCCTAGATAGTCTATGTACGTAGTCCAATTCGGTGGGTAGAGTTCACGGAACGAAATATAGTTAATGGTTTGTCCTTTCCTAACATTGAGGCATTTTCAACATAGTTGGATCCAGAGTTGGCAAAAAGCTCTGTATTAATGCGTTCTCAGGCTAGAGTAATCGAGGGATGGATTACCTTCCAGGAAACTATTGATGGATGATCGCATCAGTGTCCGTTGAAAACCCCACATCATCAAATAACTGCAATGGCTAAGTGGGGACAATATTGGCAGAAGATCAGGTCATTACAAATGGTATCAGAGCCAATCATGGGTTACCTGTCGAGGGTGAAAGAGTATGTTGAACGTGTTGTATCAGGTAAGGGTATCATGAGTGACAAACAACGCAAAAGTCTAGGATTGAACATATATCGGAGCCGAGGACGGCTCCAATTTAAGGTGGCGATGTTATAATACTCCGACTCGACAGGTAGGATTCGTCGAATAGAATATAGGTAATAGTTTTTCTTTCCTAACACTGAGACCGTTTCAGCATAATTGGCTTCAGAATTGGCAAAAAGCTCGATAATTAAGCATGCTCGGGAGAGAGTAATCCTGGGATGGGTGACCTCCTGGGAAGCTGCTTCTGGATGACCGTAACGGCGACCATGGAAACCCCACAATGTCAGATAACCGTACGGACAATGAGAACACTATCGGTAGAGGGTCAAGTCATTGCATTCTACGATATTGACCTTCCAAATGTGAGTTTATTCATTGCATAAAATAATGAAACCATGATTAGTTAGTAAGTCAAATAGTTAACTACTTAACCTAATAACAATGGATTCTAATAATAATAGACTATGTTATCCATCATCATTGCATAAAAAATAACGTTAAACCATTCATTAATAAATACGTGAGACGATGCGAAATTACTCACTGGGCACCAATACTAGCCACCATCTCTATGGGCCCCTTATATAATTGTTACCCAATCTAACCGAGTATGATACTACCTTTTTTTCTTTCAAGAAAAGTATTTTAAAACATATTCATAGCAAAAAAAAATCATCCTAGTGTTTGGAAAAGATATTGTAAAATGTTTTTTATGCAAAACACTTCTAAAATCTATCAACTTTTAAAAGTTAGGCATGAAGAACTTTTAAAAGCTTCAAAATTAAAATATAGTCCACCCTAATTTCAATTTCCTTTTTATTTTCTATACCAACTCATTTTTGTAACTGACAAAAATTATCCTTGAATCTATATCACTAATTTTTATTCGTTATATTTTATTCTTTAAAGATAATTATTTTTGAACTTTCAAACTATATTTAATATTATAGAATTTTATTAAAATATTCCTTAATATATCAACAATAAATATTAAATAACTATTGATTTTTAGAAAGTGGTTAAGAATGATAATACCTTTTAATAATAATACTAATTAGTAAATATAATGTTACATACGTATCAAATAGTAAAAAAAATTACTTATTTTTAAACAAAGTAAAATAAAATAAAAATAATTCCAGAGATATGTCTGATTTTGTCATTTGCTACAACAATAATAACCGAACCTGATATTTCTCAAACACAATTTGATTGCTTTTTAAATCAGTTTTAGCTTTAGTTTATATTTTATAAATATTCAATTACTTTTTTATATAGCTCAGCAGAGTAACGCACATCGGAATTGCTAGGTTGACCGTAATAGTTGTCTCGAAGAAACCACCAAGTGAAACATGTAGTGGGACTAACTGAAAACCTTTACTATCCCAATAGTAGATCCATTATGCTATCATCATTAAATTTTTCTAGGGTTGTTTTTAGAGCAAATTGTGGTCAGCATGTACAATTGTTTCTTTTGTATTATAACCAGCTTATTTTCATATTAAGAAGATCTACCACAAATTCCATAATAATTTACTTGTGTCCTAACGACATAGAATAAGAATTTCCCACTACCTGACTACCACACTGACCACCCGCACTACCATCACCAGAACCACCCATCACCACTACCTCATCACCGGCTTCCATAGACCACCACCCACAAATACCACCCGATTGATATGATTATTAACAAATTTATTATTTATTTAATAAAAGTATTTATTCAGATAATCATAAGACATTTATAAGGAAACATTAATAAAATATTTAATGACGAAAGTAGGATAATTGTAAGACATTTATAATGAAAGATTAATAAAATATTTAATGAAAGTTCATTTATGAAGATAATTATAAGATATTTATGATGTAAGAAAATATTTATAATGGAAGATTAATAAAATAAGTGATGAAATAATTATAAGATACTTATGATGTAAGATTAATAAAATATTTATTATGAGAAATTAATGATACAATGATGATGTAAGCAATCATAGCCATCGATTTAGCTTCTCCCAAAATAAATCCTGGCGCTCTTTATCTTGCCTAACTTGTCATTGGGAAAGTAATTTCGTTCACAAAATTACATTAAGCAATTTTTCTTCCTTCATGAAGAAAGTTGGGTTTGCTGATAACAGTAATTTTTCTTCAATCATTTTAACACTAGACGATTTTGGATAATTTCAAACTATCCCTAAAGTAAGGATGGGAAAACGAAGAGATGGGAAGAGGAAGACAAAAATGAACCGATACCCGAGAGACCGATGAGGATTTGATAGACTTATTTTATTTTTATTTTTTTTCCTGGAGCATCTATTTTCTTTCTTCAGTGCTCGAGAATGAGAAGGGTCTCAGAACTGAAATGGAATAAAGTTCAGCCAAATATATTTGGTTTCATTGCTTTTTCAAAGATGATAGCAGCGATAGATTTATCATTGGGAAAGTAAATCTGGACCGCCACTTACACATGCTAAGTTAACCAAACTGTGTTTATATTCTTGATGAATGTTAAATTTTTGTAGATGGAATAAACTGTGTTTTAAGTTCTTAACTATTGATCTTTTAAAAGTGGTTAAGAAAAATAATACCTTCTCCTAATAATACTAATTAGTAAATTTTATATTACATATATGTCTAATAGTAAAAAAATTACTTATTTTTAAACACAGTAAAATAGAATAAAACAATTTTCATAGATATGTCAGTTTTTGTCATTTGCTACAATAAAAATAGTTGAACTTGATATTTTCACAAACACAATTTGGTCACTTTTTAAATCAGTTTTAGCTTTAGTTTATATTTTACAAACGTTCAAGTACTTTTTTACAATGCTCAGCACAATAACGCACATCGAAAAAGCACTTTTGTAAAACTCACAGCAATACCAAACTAATCCTAAGTATTAGTTAAGGAAAATATATTTATTACCATCATTAATAAAATAACTTATTTGTTATCATTTTTAATTTGACATTTATCATGGCAAATTGATAAATATTTATTATGAAGAGTTAATGGAACATTAGTGAATGGTAAATTTCATCCGTTAGATGCATTTCTAATCACAATCACAACCATCAGTTATGAAAATCGATTACATCCATAGATTAATCTTTGCCAAGGACAAATCCTGACCTCTCTTTACATGGGCTAAGTTATCCAAACTGTGCCATGTATTCTTGATAACTAAGGTTTGGAATAGCCTATATTGATATTACACATTGCTGTTGCAAACGATTTTCATCTTGCAATGTTTTTAGATTCATTTATTTAAACTCTAAAGTTTATGTGGAAGATGATTTTGCAGTATTAATCTTTATTGGTTTTATATATTTCAAAATTATGTTATGGGATATGTGTGTTTGCGTCCGTGAACTATGATTGTCCCATATATGTCAAAAGTTAAGTCTATTATGTCATTATGCAAATATTGATGGAAGATAGAATGAACTTTTGATAACAAAGATTAAGTCTATTGTGTCATTATGCAAATATTGATGAAAAATATAATGAATCTTTGAATATTCCGCAGTATTGATCTTTCCCTGATCCACTTATATGTGAAAGTACTGTACGGCTCCGTAAGTTTTCTTATGTTGAGCATTTACGATTAAATTAATCATGGGTTCTCTTGTGGTTAATTTAATTGAGTTTTCTGGATACAAATTCATGTTTCATATAATTTGTTAATGTCAAAAGAAATCCTTCTTTTCTTGTGAAAGTAAGGTCGCCCTAGTTGTTCCTTTCGGGAATGACATTTTATGGGGGAGAGTTCTTAATTGAACTTGTGCTTAATTGCCAAATCTTTGTGGGGAGTGCGTGATAAGCACGTAAGTGTGACGCATTTTCACCCATAACTACATTATCTAGGACTCATTTTATTTCTAATAAAGTGGTTTTAAGTCTTTTCTAGGGAATAAGCTCTTGCGGCAAAATTGGCTCGAAAAGTTGTGTTTTACACCCCCAGGATAGAGTACTAAAGGCACCCCAGAAATGCACCGGAAGCACCCCAAAAATGTGTCGGAGGAACCCCGTAAAAATTACTATCTACGCCCGAAGATTACTATTTGCATCCCATAAGACAAGTGCTAAAGGGACACCCGTGCAGGATTAGGGGGAGGACATCTTCTTCTCAAATTCAAAAAATGAATTTTGGCGGGAAAATATTTTAATTAACAGCAGAATTTCGATCGGATGTTTGGACGTGATTTAGTGAGATTGAATCCCTGAAACTTAGTGGGTAGACGTGATATGACTATAGAAAGCTATTATGGGTGATTTTATCGATCAAATTTGGATGGATAACTTTGTTTAATCCAAACAGGGAGTTGGAGGAAAAACATGAGCTTGCACGAGTTGTGAGGAATTTAAACGTGTACTGCACGTGCTTGGAAGACTTAATCGATATTATGGAGCATGAAGAAGGTATAGAAGGAAAGAAATATAGCTGCATGCGCGTGGAAGATCAAAAAATGGAAATTATTGCCGTGAGAATAAAAATAATAAAGAGAAGATTTTTTGAAGTTATGGAGGAGATTCGATGCATCTTTCGAGTATAAATAGATTACCCAGGTCATATAGAAGGGGTGTCGAGAGTTTGGGGTCGAGAGGAGAGCTCAGGAGGCGTGAATCAAGAGTTTTCAGAACTCTGTTGTTGCTGCTCGTGAAGAACAGGGAAACAACGACGGTTTCTTCATCCGTCGTAACGGTTTCTTCAACTGGTTTGCAACATTTATCTTCATTGTAACAGTTTCTTCATCCTCTTCTGCAACATTTATCTTCAGATTTGTAACGATTATCTTCATCATAACAGTTGAGAGTTGAAACAGTCGGTCTGTAACGCACCTTTGCTGTTGAAGATTTCCTGTTTCATTATTTTCTCTTCTTGTAAACACTTTTTGAGCCATGAATACATATTTTGAGTGTGTTTTCTACATGATGAGTTAAACCCCAACACTGGGACGACGGAGGAGGCCGAACTTCATACATGGGTAAATTTATTTTATTCTTTTTTATGACTTTTGCACTAATATTAATTGAAATATGATTTTGATTAAATTGGTTGTCATTTGATTAGATGGGTCATGCTTAGCTTAGGTGATTTGATGTCCCATGCTTAACATTTACAATCAATGTTTTGAGAATCTACCTTGGAAAAAATAGAGTCCATGTTTATATTTCTTGAGCTAAAATTGTTGAGAATAAATAAGTGAACCTTATGTTATGAAGATTGGCTAAATCCTTAGTCCCAGTACCTCTTGCACCAATTGTAATATTATTGTATATTTTTATTAAATTTAAAAACTCGAATCTTCACAAGTCTCAACGAACCTTTTACTACAACAAAGTTGAAAACACATCAGTGCGGCTGTGGAATTTTGTAGGAGTTTTCTTGTATCTTTATAAAATCCTTGATGAATACACTAAGTTTAAACTATGTGAAATCATCGAAACAAAGTTGATATGTTCTCTTTTAGTCATGAAGTATCTCTATGAGAATTTCATTATGATCCCGTTAGTTTTCGTACCTTTGCCAATTTATATTGACAAAAAGGGGGAGAATTATTGTGTAGTTCACACTACAAATACATATGGTTTATGGATCATTATGTAAGGGGGATTGGTTTTCATGAGAGATGAAGTATTGACTAAGGGGGAGTGATACATATCACCGTAGTATTATTGTCAAAGTTGTGATACAATTGAACTTTGATGCTGTATAATAATACTATGACACTGTATAACAATAATTGAGAACAATGGTTTTCTTATTGTTATGGATACAGATCTTCAACAACTATGATGTTGAGTTGAACACGTTCAGAATTACTGGAGTACTTGGAAGTGACAAAGATTTCGAGTAATGTTAAAGAACCAAGGAAATCAAGCATTTGGATGAGAAGATACAAAGTTTATTTATTTTTTAATCCATATGTATTGATAGTTTTGTCACTAAAATTGACAAAGGGGGAGATTGTTAGAGCACTGCTCGGTCGAACTCGCAAGCGTTGCTATCTCAATCTTGTTTGTCAAGTTTTGTTGCCAAAACTATAAGTCTTGATTTCCAGTCTACTTATAGCAATGTCTCGGATTAGGATAGAATGTGTAGTTGAGCTTTAGACTTCACGGCGTTCATCGATTGAAGACGAAGAACTACTAAGGGGATCTTGTGGAACTTCATCAACAAAAGGTATGTGAAGACTTGAACTCATCTATCACTCAGAAGTCTATTTCTATTCTATCTCCTATTGAGACAAAAGTCGTATAGCTATATAGACTTTATATTATACACATTTGATATTTCCAGCTGAGTTTAACTCGTTAATATATTTCTCGAAATATATGTTGGTAAGCTTTCTCTTTAACCAAGTTCATCTTTTATTCTTGACGAAAGTCAAAAGATGATCATGTGAAAATCGCCTGGTAACATCTTACATGATTTGTGTGAGACAGTCATTTGATATAGACTCGGAATGTTTTGTATTGATCTATTAATCACTTGAAAATTGGTTTGAAGCTAATAGTTTGTGTGAGACAGCTATTCCAGTCTTCCAAGAATATTTCAATGATTAAAATGGATTTTAGAACAATTAACCATTGACTGGATATAGCACAATATGCGTACTTATATGCTAACTGTTGCAAGTTATTCCAAGACTGGGAACTATAGTATGCATACCCGTATGCGTACTGGTTTGATAGTTGAAGTTCGGGAACTTAGTATGCATACCCGTATGCGTACCGACGTAACAGTTCAAGTCCAGGAATTCAACTAAGTTTGGTTGTACGATAGTATGCGTACCCGTTCGCATACTGGCAAACCCATACCAAGTACCAAGTCCGGCTACTTAGGTATGCGTACCCGTTTGCATACTTGAGTGGGTTATGTTCTAAAATCGGTTTGTTCATGAACTAATACATTTATATAATAAGGAATGCAATCTATTGCAAACCGTGGTTATAATGTTCATGAATTGATTCGAGTGAATCAAAATCGATTTTACTTCAAATGTGTCTTGTATACTTCTATGAGAATATAAACAATTGAACAACTCTAGAACTAGTTTCATTTGAGTCATTTGAACTAGTTGTGATTGAGATGAACAAGGTTGATATGAAAGTGTTCATATAGCTAACTTTGGTTAACTATTGTTGAGCCAACAAGGTGTACACGTTTAGGTACTGTTACCCATATCTAAATGAAGTCACATTTCATTTGTGTATAACAAGCTAAGTTCGATCTAACGATTGAAAGATATCAGCTTGAATTTAATCAGGTTTTCATCTAACGGTGAATATTGAATGCTTTGTTACCAAGGTAGCATTGATTGCAAACCCTGATTTGAAGACTATATAAGGGAGAACTCTAGCAACTAGGAAACCTAATCCCCACACCTCCTGTGTGATACTAGTTGCGACTAGAGTCGATTCTCCTTTAACCTAGGTTTTTTTAAAACCATTATAGGTTAACGACTTAAAGACTTCATTGGGATTCTGAAGCCAGACCCAACTATTTTCTCTGCAGTTGCATGTTCTGATCTTGCTTTGTTCTATCGTATTGAGTACTATCCTCTCTAAGATTTATTCGAGATTTAATCTCCGATAGGCAAGATAAAAACTGGTCACAAACATCTTCGTCTCATCGTTTGTGATTCCACAATATCTTGTTTCGCTACCATACGATTAAGATTATTGTAAGGTGATTGATATTACTAGGTTGTTCTTCGGGAATATAAGTCTGGTGTATCAATTGGTTCATGTTCACCTTGATTTATCAAAAGATAGAACAAAAACTCATAGGTATTTCTGTGGGAGACAGATTTATCTATTCAATAGACTTTTATGTGTGAGATAAATTTGTTTATCAAGTCTTCGACTTTGGGTCGTAGCAACTCTTAGTTGTGGGTGAGATCATCTAAGGGAATCAAGTGCGTAGAGTCCTGTTGGGATTCAGAGGCGTAAGGAACGCGACTGTACCTTAATTAGTGTAAAATTTGTAAGGGATCAATTACATTCCAGTCTGAAGTTAACTTGTAGTAGGCTAGAGTCTGTAGCGGCTTAATACAGTGTGGTGTTCAAATCTGGACTAGGTCTCGAGGTTTTTCTGCATTTGCAGTTTCCTCGTTAACAAAACTTATGGTGTATGTGTTATTTCTTTTCCGTATTATATTTTTATATAATTGAAATATCACAGGTTGTGCGTAGTTCAATCAATTAGATAATCCAACCTTTGGTTGTTGATTTAAATTGATTGGCACTTGAACATTTGTCTTTGGTACCGTTCAAGTTGTTTCTCATAATAATCAGGCTCGCGGATTTCTATCTGTCTGATTTGCTGATTACATTGAGAAACAAAGATATAACTCTTGGATGTATTTTCCTTGATTGAGTCTAACTGTCTAGTTGATTCTCTTGGAAATATATTGGAGTTAGTCCATACAGATTTCCGAAACGAAATATTGGGTGTGGTTGTTAGACCTCCTCTTTTTCAGGAGTCATTATAGCAAGACTCATGAAAGCCGAAGTGATGGTACGAGGAAGAAACGACGCAATGAAGTTGTTGATCACTTCGAAAAAGGCAGAAACTAAGCTAGAACTAGAAGGAGTCTTGATGTCTCCATTGGCAAAACTTTGGGCAGAAAACGAGAGTGTTTTCTGAACTTGTTTTATGTAGCTTTAGTTGTTGGTTGTTGCAAACTCTGTGTGTAGAGTTTGAGTTGTACAGACTTTTATTTGAGTCTTCAAGTTTGTATAGACTTTGCTTTGGTGTAAGCAATTTACTTTGTTAACGAAGTTTTAGCTTTCAAAATGATCAGCGGATCAATTATGTAATCGTACATGGTCTTATTATGTGAGAGCATTAATGAATGAAGGTGTTTTCATTTATAAAGTCTTGCCTCTTTATTTACGATGTAAAGCTAGTTTATGGGGAAGTGCTACAATAGCATACTTAGCCTAACGTATGTAATAGTGAGACAAGGTGAAGGCTAATAAGCAAAGCATAGGACAAGGGTCCTAGTTGATGCGAAAATGATATTGTTGTTTGGGAATTGCAATATGGCACGACGGCGGATAGGCAGCGACAGTGAAAGCAATGCAGCAAGAAAGAAATCATTCCATCGGAAAGCATGAGTTGGGCAGAACTCATGGCCTAGAGAAAGGCAGACTCTTTCCAGGCAATGTAGCAATGCAGTTCAAATTAATAGTTGGAGACATACTGGCTATGAAGGCACGGCATATGGAAAGCTAAAAGGTTAGCTATGTTATGTCCAAAAGATAGTTAGTCACAGTTGTGTAGATGGGTTGTGCAACTCAATAGTTTTTGAAAAGACGAGGGTACCCAAATATACCTCAATCTAAAAACTTTCCACTTATAAATCCTTTCTCCAAAAGTGATTGTCTATAGACCGAGTTGAGACAATACAACTAATCGGTTCACACTTCGTGTGATCGTCTATGGATACGAGATCGAGACAATACGACAACAAGATAACTTGTGTGATTGACTATGGATACAAGATCGAGACAATACAACAACGAAGTATGTTTACTTGATAAATGGTTCGGACTTAACCAAACACAATATGATTACTATCAAGTAAATAGGAATTAACGTTTGTGTATTTTACTTCTAATTATAATAAAAACTATTATAATTGCGGAAATAGAAAAGTAAAAGACACAACAAGATTTTGTTAACGAGGAAACCGCAAATGCAGAAAAACCCCGGGATCTTGTCCAGAATTGAATACTCTAAGGATTAATCCGCTATACAAAATCAAACCAACTTCGTATAGTTGAGACCAACCAACTAAACCTATAGTTCACCTAGTTCCGTCTGTATCCCTGCGCCTCTAACTTGTTAATAAGTCACGCACTTGGAACAATTCCTTTGGTTCGTATTCCAAACAGTAAAGGAACAACAAATCTGTTCGGTAACAACTCTTTTCAATCAAGTGATATGAGTTCGACAAAAGGCTCTTCCATTTATCCCAATAAACTCCTTTGTCAGGTTCTTAGATCTATCCAATAACAACTACCAAAGTAATTGTCAAGATTTTGCAATCAATACTTTGAATCACAAAGAATTGTATTGATGCCGATCTACTCAACTAATCAATCCAATCTATCACAAAGATAAATCGATTATAGTTGGATCCTCTTTACCCGAAACAAGTATTGTGCACACCAAAGATTATGAACCCAAATCAGAAATCTTCTTCGTCTTCAAATCTTCTTAGATCTTCAATAAACACCAGCACACAATCAACTTGAATCTCTTGTGATCAATCACACATAGAACGGAGTCTGTTAATAATGGATTATCACAAGATGTCTTTAGATCTACAAACAGTTTAAAGATCACCGTCGAAACTTCGATCTAGTTTGAGTGAATCTTATATCAGAAGAGAAGATTCTCAAGCATAAACAAACTAGGTGCAATCAAAGTTCAACAACCGTTAGTCAATCAAATCAATCGAAAACTAATAATAAACCGTAATTATCTAGTTTCCCACAAACGGTACTAATAGAGCTTCTCAATCCCAAAGAAGTCTTTAAACTGAGCGGCCGTAAGAGATTCCGCCTAATTAGGTTACTTTCCTCTCCGAATAGGCGGCTCCACCAGTAACAACACAACTAGGTAGTTTTGCTGGCTCTGAGGATTAGTTTGCTCGAAATGCAAACTTTGATATTTATAGACCAAGGAAGTTTGAACACCAAGGAATTTCCAAAACCGAAAATATTCTCAAGATATGCAATATATTCCAAATTCGGTTTCCATAATTCCTGGAAATGCTTTGTCCAAATGTTGACCGAAATCTCACCAGAAAATCTCCAATTAGTAAATGCACATTACTAATTTTTATTTTCCAAATATAAAATTAAAAACACTTAATTAAAAGATTCTCAATTTATTTTCGATCTGGGATTCTCCTTTAGCTATTAAGGAATATCTTTGAACAATAAAAGATAAGCGTTACTGCACATGTTCAAAGTATGTCGACATCTTTACTTTGTAAGTCCTCTTTCATACTTACAATTTTGGAATCGATTTGCCACACTTCCAAACAAGTTTAGAATTGGTTCATTTGACTTCCAAGAACTATGTGATTGATTATCCTATCAAATCACCATACATGGGTTTCACGGTTCTATCAAAACAAGTTTCGGTTCTACCTCCATGTGGGTACTATAATTAGTCACGCTAGTTACCAAAACTTGGTTGACTAGGTACTAGGATCGGTTCCCACATATATATGGTATCTAACTTATATTTGTTTCACATGTCCATAGGATCGGTTCCTAATATCTAAAAACGTGTTTCACATGTTCATAGGATCGGTTCCCAATATCTAGAAACTTGTTGCACCTCTTACAAGGATCGATTCCCCTTTTGTAAATGGTTGCACCTCTTACTAGGACCGGTTCTCCTTTGCCTAGAGTTGGTCATACCAATTACAACAAATCGATCATACCATCTCAGGTGATTAATTAAGATCGGTTTCACTAATAAAAGTCATACCAATACAAAAGTCAGGCCTTGTGAATAGTTTTACCAAGAACATAAACAAGTCATGAGCGGTTATAATAAACACACATATTGGTAGTTCAAAAGATATGCAATGAATAACAATACCAATAAGCCTAGCGATTTCCCTTTCGATTCATAAAAACAAGTTCATGAATTTACTTCCTTTAAACGAATGTAAAACATTGTTTCCTAGGATGAAATCTTCACCTCATACCCATACATAATCACAATAGCATTCAAACGATTATGTCGATGTCTTATATACGAAGTTCAAAAGATAAGCGTTATACTTCGTATTGTATTCCTTAATACTACGTCTAACTAGAGTATAATCATTCATAGCTTCGCAGTTTTGTTTTCAATATGCACAACTTGAAAGATACGGTAGGGAATGAAACAGTTCAAGTTAAATATTACTAACCTCAAGAGGAAGGATGATGTCGTCGTTATAGCTCCTTACTACTTCACATTCTTCAAGTCTTCACGTAATACTTGTAATGTCACGTATCCTAAAACTTTCAAGCTAACCTATATGAAGTCGACTATAGCATATAATCAAGCAACTCTTTAAATGAGTTTTTATTCACTAAAATATGACAACCAAACTTGACATACCAACGCTTGGTGGGTTCAACCGAGCTATGCTCTAACAGTTTTGCTTTAGAGAGTTAGGCAAAGAAAACTGGCATGTTTCTGATTCGGGTATGCAAGATGGCACATTAAGTATAGAGAGTTTATACTTGGCCACATTCAGAGAAATGAGTTCTTGAATGATTTTGCATAATCATAATTTGTGGGGAATGAAGTGTCAAGTTCGAGTATCTTATGCAAAATAAACCCCTATGAACTTTGTGACATGCTTAACGGAGGGCATGGAGGATAGCAGTCCAAGACAGGTGCCAACAAAATTGATTGAAAATGAAGGCCAAGTCGTTTATAAGTCTTTGTCATGTTAAGTTAGATGCAAAAGGCAAATTCGGGAGGCGAAAGACTATGGAAATGATCGTAGTGATCAGTTGGAGAAGGATAATTCTGTGCGTACACTTAGGCGTAAATGATTCAAGTGGAATTCAGGCCTAATTTGGAGGAACTGGCTAAGAAGAGTTTCAATTTTGCATTTGAATATTGATGCATGATTTGAGTAGCAGTTGAAGCGTAATGCACGACACCGAGGAGTTGCTCAAGTATACGAGATCAATAACAAGGAAGTAAAGCTAAGTGGTGCTGATGCTAAGGCATGGAAGTTGTTTAAGGATGTTTTGCAAAATCCAGCAAAGATTGCTGAATTTCACAAGTGGTTTATGAAAGTGCATGCAGCGAAATAAAGACAAGTATAACGTTTATACTAGGTTACGTTTAACGAGGACATTGAACGAATTAGGTGGGGGAGGTCTATGACCGGTCAGGCTAGTGAAGCGCAAAGATTGCGCGTCACAACATAGTTGGCCAAGTCAGTGCTCAGCCAAGATGGCATAACACTGCATAGACTGTCAAGCGCTAAGATGACGAGACCCTACAGGGACAGTGAAGCGTAAAGATGGCGCTACATTGTAAACACATTGTCCAAGTAATGAAACTTATTAGCCGAAACAATTAAGTTCATTGAGGGAAAGGCAAGGCCAAGTTGATAAAATGCAACATGCGATGTTGGCATTAAGGCATATCCGTGGAACTGAGTTGGCCCAAACTCAAGGATGATGCTAGAGTATAGAATAGGAAAAGAGTTGGCCTATGCATTAGTTCAAGGATGGCCAAATCTTGAATAATGCAAACAAGCTAGTAATACAAGAGTAGCATTGTTATTGTCGAGCAAATTGGCTAAGTGAAGCATATGACGCACGAATAACCAGAATGAGCTAAGAAAATAGCCGAGATGATTGTAGAATAATGTTGGCCATGCATTGGCTTAGTACAAGAAGACTGCAGGGCCATGTTGGACGTGCATTGGATCAAGGCTTAGTTCTGTAAAGCGCAACAGTAGTGCAATATGGCTCAAATGACGGTTAGGAGTTGGTTATTGGCTTCACAAGCGTGCCAAATGTGCGAGACAAGATAGAACGGTTATAAAGGAAGTTTATAAGCGTGGGAGAGTGTTCATAACTTCTTGAGAACAGGTGTTGGTTGTTGTCTCGAGTATAAAAAGAAACTGGCCAAGATAACACAGTTATTGGCGGTTATGGAACTGCCCTATGGGACAGATGGCTATCCCATTTGTGTGCAGCTTTTGTACACGGTTTTTGGCCAGTAAAGGTGTTGTATAAATAGTGCTAAGGCATAGGAAAATTAGTAGGCTTACATAGGAGATTGTGAGACTCAAATTGAGAGAGTTTTGGTAAGGTTACGACCTAGTTCAAGAGGCACAAGTATGTGTAAGTCCCTAAGTGGGCAAGTTTTGTATATCTTCCATTTGATGCAATAAAATGGATTGATTGTGTCATGTTCTAAGTGTTCTTGGTTGGCTGATTGTGTTAGTGAATGTATGCCAATGTTTGAATGCTTTATGGTAAGCATTTTAGAAGTAAAGTGAAGAAAAAAGAGGCCAAAGACTTCCGTTGTAGAACTGTAGAGTTGGTTGTTTGCATTAGTACAAACTTATAAGGATGAAGTACGAGTGGGTGAAACTTGATTCACTGAACCACTGTGCTGCCGAGTCAGACTTGCGCAGAAAATTTGCAAGGTGCATTTACAAGTGTGACAGTATGGGATATCCCTTAGCTATCCTTTATCTGAAGCGTAGCGAAATGCGTCTAAAAGCCATTCCTCTCTTGTTGATGGTGGATTTTTGACAAAGGGTAAAATCATAAAATCATAATCTTGCATATTCTCGATCCAGCAATCAGACGATTATTGATATTCATATCTCTCGTTTAAGCATGAAAGCTCATGCCACGATAATCTCTGACAGAGTGTACTGTTCTCTCAGAGTACGCATGAATATGCAGTCTCTCAATTGAGACCACTAAATATTTCATCAACTAAGAAATTTCAGTATTCACTTCTATATAGAATCGAAAACGATTGGATGGATCCTAGACAGCTTGCCTTCTAGTATAGAGCGATAACGTCTTCAGGATGTAACAATGTTTTCCCTGACTATATAGAATACATATGTATAGAATCTTAATGATTGGACGACTCCTAGACAGATTGCCTGCTAGTATAGAGCGATAACGTCTTCAGGATGTAACAATGTTTTCCCTGACTATACATAATAAATATTGAGAATAAATATGACGCTTCAACTAGCTCATATCGCTCAATTCTCGAATAATCATAATGCTCCTAGACAACTTGCCTGCTAGTATAGAGCCATCAATTAATCAATTAATTATTTCTAGTCGCAAGATTCATCAATTGAACTCCTAGAAAATATCTTACGATTCATCATAATATTTCGTTACTTCAATTTATGGCTTTTCCCAGCAGAATTCCATGGGCTAGTAATAAATATTCAATGTACGGGCATCTGGGCCACCATAGAGCAACCCCCGAGAAAATGGTGCGAGTGTACTTAACAATAATGCACGAACGAGCACCCAAATGCACGAACAGTGAAAAATATGGACGAACGAGGAAACCTATACAAAATAGGGAAGAAAAATAATAATAAAATAATATAGAGGCGCCTAGGGGACCGGGCCCACCGGCCGGTAGGTCATGCCGCCGTGGCCGGTCCCACGCCTCTCCCTTTTATTTAATCTTATTTTATTATTTTTCCTAATCTCACGAAAAACTCCTTCATTCGAGCAAACTTCCTCGTTCGAGTGAAACTCCTAGTTTCTCCATATTTCCTCACATGATGAAAAATAATATAAAATAGGGAAAAGTGTCACGGGACCGGGCCTACTAGCCTGCTGGCCATGCCCTAGCCGTGGCCGGTCCCATACTTCTCTAATTCCTTATTTTATTACTATTTCTTCCTTCATCTCATGAAACTCCTTCGTTTGAGCAAAAACTTAATTTTTTTCCATATTTCTCAAATATTGCTCAAACTATCAAAAGCCGAAAAAGACAAATGGTCACACGACCGTCCGGGCACTTTACGGAAAATATTAAAATATTGTTATTTTAATATTCTCAAAATATCGACCGCGCGAGAAAAGTTTTACTTGCTCATTCGAGCAAAACCAAGAGTTTCAGTCAAGATCATACTCTTCTGAAAATCCGCAATATTGCTCGAACGCTCATCAGAAAGTATCAAAATTCTCAAGATTGAGCCACGAGCAACATGGTGACACGGACATGCTACCTTGACCGACTAAGGTAGGTCCTTTGTCTTGCAAGGAGCCGGTCCCACATATCTTCACAATTTTGACCTAATTTGCTCATATTAGGTTCAAACTCTTTCCAAACAACTTGGAATTTGATCAAACGACCGTCAGATGGTCCCAAGACCACCAGGGCCGGTTTTCATACCCCTTGGTTGGTATCTCATCTCTCCATAATTTAGGTTTTATTACCTAACGCTCAGATGAGCACTATTTTTAATAAATGATTAAACCAGCATTTAATCATTCTTTCACCAACTGATCTGCAAAGGACTTTGATGTTTGTTTGTTCGAGCATTCAGGTACTACATGGTTGGCCCATCATCCTATGTAGTCGGTCCCTCTCACTCATTGATCTTCAGTAAATCATCTATTGATCAGCGATCGAGCAAAATTAGGGTTTCGAACCAAATGCTCTACAAAGCATAATTCTGAACAGGTTCAAACACCAATATTTTTATGTTGATCCAACAATCAACATTTTAATTAATTATATTTGGTCCAGCTGCCGATATTTTAAATTAATATTTTATTTGGCCGTGCTACCAATAATCATCAAACGAACAATATTTGCTCAGACGGGCAATATTTTCTCAGACAAAGGAATATTGATTCAACTATCAATATTCAACAATTCATTGAACGAGCAATATTTGCTCATTATCAATATTTATTCAATTATCAACATTCAT
>JAJJMB010016199.1:178365-337562 GCA_023531105.1 Papaver atlanticum
AATCATGTCACATGGGGGGATATTTTCTAGGGTTTTGGTCTGGTGGCATACGACACATGTGTACACCCACGATGAGAGATGTGAGTAAGTCGTGCAAACGGTTGAGGAAGTTAACAAAGTAGTGGATGGACGATCTACAAGTCTTCGCATGACATGGAACTGGTTAAACCACGATCTCCCAATTTCCCACTCTTTCACTCAAGAAACCGTCACACTTACTGGAAATCAATGTGTCTACATTCTGGCAATATAAATAAGTTTTCTGGATTCATGATTGAACAACAACATACATACGGGAATTAACATAAGAATTCTCGTCTGAGCAATCACTCTCAACAGAGCAAATTCAATCAATCAGAACTTATCTTATTTCTTCACGCAGAATACACAACACATCCACAATCCTTGAACATCATTGATCTCACACATTTCTCAGCTTCTCTCATACAGATCGATCCTCTTCCCTCTTTGTGATTGAATTGATTCTGGAACATCTATTGTCTTGGTTTAGGCCGGAGTCCTACAGATTGATCTCTCGAACTCAAAGCACTCCTATGCAGTGCATCTGTTTGAGGTTAAGCAGTTTGCTCGATTGAGGAGTCCCGTACGCACGGTCGTCTCTTCACTTTCCTAAAAAACCAGTAAATCCTTTTGCCCAATCAAAAACTCTGGGAAAAAGGAGTCCCTTAGCTAAACAACACGGAAACATAAAATAATGAAAAAAGGATAATGAAAAAAGGATACTGAGTATCCTTTTAGTAAAATAAAAATAGTTTTAGTAAAATAAAAATAGTGGAAAAGAGAAGTATTAACGTAAAATAGTGAAAACCAGAAACAAATACTTAGTATCCGTTGAATATTGCACGGATACTCATTTTCCAAAAAATAGAAAATCCCACTAACTCAGTTTCCATGTGATTTCTCTATGCTACAAAGCTCATCAGATGTGTTCAACTTTGAAATATAGCTAAGGGATATCGCTACATTTAAGCTACACGGAAGACCATAGTAGTTGGATTTCGCTACAATTAAGCTATAGCGAAACAAAATCGCTCACCATAATGCTTGGCCTTAGAGCAAGGCATGATATTTAAATCGTGAATATGACTCTTTTTCTATTTTTGAGAATTGATTCGCAGGAATCGTATCTTAGGGACGGAGGCAGCCCAAAGCAAACTTTTCTACCCTTGGCTGTCCCCATTTGTCCACCAATGTTATAAATCAAAGCCAAGACGAAGGTGAAAAAATGTTTTGCCCGCATCGATTTTTTTTTTTTTTGCACACCCTCTCTTGGAGTCCTGACTTCTTCCATGTCTCGTCTTAAGAACTTAATTAATATAAAAATAAACTAAACTATAAGAAATCAACCTTGCATCACATTGATGAAGAGAAAACACATTGTGACATGAGGTATCAGGTTTGAATCCCTGATTTGACTTTATCGATTATCACAAGTCTTAGTCGGATCTACTCACAGGTGCGATTCGAATTGATTTGAAAACCATGACATGACCATAAAAATAAAGAATACACTTCTAACTTTATTTTTCATTTATTTTTGAAGAAAATACACTTCGGATTCACATGGCGAATTTGTATTTCATTTTTCGTAGCAGAAAAATAAATAACACCAGGCTAAAAATTAAAGATGAGTGGTCTTTTTTTTTTTAGCGGAAAAATCTTTTCATTGAACAGAAAATTGATACAAGGCTTATAGAATAATGCATATCTTGACTGGGACCAAAAAAAAGTAAATAAGGGTGATCATTCCACCAAACTAAAAAACCTAATACTAGTTATGACATCTTTATCTAGTTTATGTGCTGCTTGGTTACAAAACCTTCTTTGAAAGGAAACTAAAACTTGAGACAAACAATTAAACAAAGACCTACAATCTAACAAAAAAAATTGATCCTCCCACTAGATAGTAGTTGTTAGAGCACTGCTCGGTCGAACTCGCTAGCGTTGGTATCTCAAGCTTGTTTGTCAAGTTTAGTTGTGAAAACTATAAGTCTTGATATCTAGTATACTTATAGCTAAGTCTCGGATTAGGATAGAATTTGTATTTGAGCTTTAGACTTCACGGCGTTCATCGATTGAAGACGAAGAACTACTAAGGGGAGCTTGTGGAAATTCATCAACAAAAGGTATGTGGAGACTTGAACTCATCTATTACTCAAAAGTCCATTTATACTCTATCTCCTATTTGAGACAAAAGTCGTATAGTTATATATACTTCGATTATACACATTTGATATTTTGAGCTGAGTTCAACTCGCTTACATATTTCTCGAAATGTGTTGGTAAGCTTTCGCTTTAACCAAGTTCATCTTATATTCTTGACGAAAGTCAAAAGATGATCATGTGTGTTGATGGTGGTTTTTAGTTCATAGCTAAAATTGTAAAACTCTGTATTTAATGCGCTGTCGCTCTGCAAAGAGGATGAACCATTTATAAGTGATGAGTGCTCAAACCTATCAACTTACATATGTCTTGAGCAATTCAGTATATTTAATGCGCCGTCATCCTGCAAAGGAATAAAGGTCATTTAAGAGTGATGAGTGCATAAACCTCTTCGCTCATAGATATATTGAGAAATTCAATATATTTGTATATATATATATAAATGTTGATGGTGGTTTTTAGTTCAAGGCTAAAATCGTAAAACCCTGTATTTAATGCGTTGTCATCCTGCAAAGGAACAAATCCATTTGAAAGTGATGAGTGCATAAACCTTTTCACTTACATATGTATTGAGCAATTCAACATATTTACGAAATTTATCCAGAATGGTGCGTGAAGCAACAATCCCAGATATTATGTAAATTTTAACCTATTGCATTATTCACTAATGCATGACCTTCCTGGTATTTTCCTATGCTATGTTCCCAGCCGAACTCTCAATATTGGCATGACATGACGATTAATGTTCACTCACAGCGGAGTAGCATGAATCTCCCGAAGTGTCAGTATTGAGACCTGCATGAAAACACTCATGTAGGCTACACCACTCTCTGATAAAGAGATCAGCGTGTTTACACACTTTTTAATTAAAATTTAGCGCGATCGAACGCGTTTAAATTCCTTAAGGAAAATCTAGACTGTCCATATCAGTCTTAAGAAACGATCACGACCACACGATTTGGCCACACAATTCAACAAGCCTAGCCTACTCCTAACGGAACTAGGTGATCATCGTGATAAACACCAGCGGGTCCACTAACATCCCGACCGGTCAAAATCCCTTTAGCTCATCCGCTACACCCTTGAACGCTCAACAAAACATAGGTGATCGCGCTGTTGAAAAAGAGCTCAAACGAGCCAAGACCGACCATAACGGTCTCAAATTCATCACATCCGTCCAACTTAGCTAGCATAGTTGGACGGTCTAGATCTTACCTCGAATGATCAAAAGGGTACTGGCGTGTTCACCAGTGACCCAACTACATCCTTGGTCAATCGACTTGTCCACGGCAAACCAGGAGCGCATTAAATCGTTTGCCCAAAGTAGGGTGAACGCGCTGTTTGAAAACCCTAGTTTGCGTTACGGCAACACACTACTCTCGCGAATCGATCACAACCATCCATCTTCGCCAGCCACATTGAGTGGCTTAGATCCAATTTCAGACGATCAAAGAGGCGCCAACATGATCGCCGGCGGCTCATCTCCATCCCCAGCTGATCGAATTACATGCGGTGATCCAGAAGCACGTCGAACCGCTTACCCAAAGTAGGGCGATCGCGCGTTTATAAAACCCTAAATTGAATAAGTGGCATTACGCAACTGCCGCAAATCGATCACAGCCGTCCATCTTCGCCAGCCTAGTCGGACGGCCTAGATATAATTTCAGGATACTAACGAGATGTTTACACACTCACCGGCAACCCATCTGTGTATATACCTAATCGGCCTGTCCAAATCAGTGGACAAAGCCAAAAATCGTTTTGCCCAATGGTAGGGTGGCCGCACGGCTTCAAACCCTAAAATACGATCAACGACAACATACAACTGCCGCAAATCATCTCGTCCGTCCAACATCGCTAGCCTGGTAGGACAGTTTAGATCGGATTCTAGATGGCCAACAGGGTGACGCCGTGATCACCGTCCACCCCTCCTCCATAGGGAGCGATCGACCTAGTGGTAGCTCACCCATAGGGTTCTCAAACGATCGCCCAAAGGTGACCGGTCAGGCTACTTTTCTTAGACATTAATCTCGCGACTAATTTGGACGAACTCTAAAATAACGATGCTTCCTGCATATCGATTGTTTTCAGCAGTTTTTTTAAAAGCGATGCTTTATGAATATTGATCTCACAAATAATTTTATTATTTGACCTAAAAGCACTATGTGCTACTTTAAGCGGCAAGTTTCACGACTTGACCTATTCACTCAAGACATCAAACATGTCACAAACTGGGGGATGCTTACTGGGGTATTGGTCTGGCGGTTTACAGCATGTGGCGTGCAACGCACCCATTACGAGAAAGTGTCAGGAAAGGACGGACGGTTAAGCAATGAGGGAGTAGTGGGTGAAAGGGTGACCGGTCTTCCCACATAATGGAAATGTGATGGTCACCACCTTTTTCACAACCCCACTTCTCCATTACTTGACTGCCTCCACTTCCTACGAGATCAGGGGTGCGCTCAATGACTTGTATATATAGGTTTTCAACCTATTTTCAAAAGAACAAAGTTTTGGTTATCAACACAAGTATCCAGAAAAAATACCAAAAACTGATAGCTTACATTCCGCAAGCCAGTTCCATATTCTGATACAAGTCATAAAATATCCACACCTTCAGAGTTAACCATTCTGATCTCAACACCTTCTTCGCTTCCCTCCCTAAGATCAACCCCTCTCCTTCACTTTGTGACCGAAGCAAGACTGGAACGGTCATTTCTTGGTTTAGGCCAGGATTTTACAGATTGATCTCTCGAATCTAAAGTACTCCCGTGAAGTGCATTTATGTAAGGTTTGAATTCGTTTCTCATCAATACACCTAAATTTACCAAAACCAGAAGAATCTATTTTTACCCCAAAACAACTGGCAACCACAGTGGGAGATTAATCTCTCGGTTGCACGATAAATTTTCAATTTCCTAAATTTCTCAAGATGGTTGATCTTAGGAATGGTTCAGAAACCCTCAATCCCAACTTTACTTCCCCTAACGCTAACAATACTTCACATGTTATTCCTGAATCCGTTCTTCCATTTAAAACCCTTGTCGAGGCTATGGAGTCTCAATATTTAACAACTATTCACGATTTGATGAAAATCCTAAATGATATTGTCAGGGATCAAGCCATTATTGTCAAGACGCAAGACGAAGTATTTATGCTTTTGAAAGACCTCACGAATCAACTATCGAATGGACCAACACGTATTCATTCTTGAGGAAACGCCATCAACAATTCATTTTGGACCAATACTGATGATCAAGAGATGTTTTCTCAAGCTTGGAAAGAAGACTCGTGGGATTTGTCACTTTCTCATTAGAGTCCTCGCAATGAAAAGATGATTTCATTATGTGCATCCTTCCTGGAAAGTATAATTTCCCATATTGTATCAGAAGCTACTAAGAGATCCGTTGCTGCTTTACTCAGTCAATCCCGACCGTCCCAGAATGAGGAAGCTCGTAAAGATGTTCAGGAGAGCAGGCGTCCTTCCAATTAAAGATCCAACCTCCAGTCAATCGCTAGTGAAAGAGGAAATAAAAAATCTCCAGCAGCGGAACAACAACTCAAACGCGCGGCACCAGCGCAACAACAAGAAACTGGAGGTGTTGCTCCAAACTTCATGTTCCCGATCGAGGAAGTAATTGAACTCCTGGAAATATGGGTTCAAGATGACGCCATCAAACTACCTCCTATCAGGCGCCCACCAACTGAGGAAGAAATGGTAAATCCTAAATATTGTCATTACCACAGGTTCGTCAGTCATCCAACCAATGAATGCAATAAATAGAAGCGCATTTTCAAAGAAAAAACAGATGCAGGGGAACTTCAATTACGCACTGAAGGAGTTCGCAGAGACCCTCTTCCTGTCAGGAGCTGCATGATTTCTGGGGACTCCGTCCACAAAACCGTACAATCTATGATGGAGCATTTATGTGAAATCCTGTATTTCTCCAAGGTGCAGCGTCAACATATTTGCAGCCCTTAACCGTGTTGTATCAGGCAAGAGTTTGTTTCCAGTCAAGGAAGTCGCTTCCAAACCCCGATCTTTCCTGAAAAGCGCGACTGATAGATGCAACTGGGGACTCCTAACCACCGCTCACTTGAAGGATGTCGAGTTCGACAGCACACTGATTGACGCGGCCTCTGATTTCAACATTGTCACCATCAAGACTCTGAGAGTTGCAAATATTTCAAAGCAGAGAGATGTTCACTACCCAACCATAATCAAAAATTCAGAAGGAGAAGCCAGAGATGCTTACGGGTACATTAATCTTGAAATCAAGGTGGGAGATGCTCTAACACATGCTAAATTTCATATAATTAAAGAGTACCTGAATTATGATATGGTCCTGGGGCACTCATGGATACACGGCAACAAGGCGAAGCTAGGAGTATGTCCTTTGCCGGTGTCTATACCTGAAAGGATCTCCAACAAGCCATCCAATCCTGAGAACTACTTGTTGCCGTATCAACAACTCGCAAATGTGACGCAACTTCCCGGAGAGTGCCCGTCAGCATTCGTTCGCAGATTTCGGGACAAGTAAGTCTCATCGAATAACCCTCTTTGTAACCAATCACTTCTAAGTCTCATCGAATAACCCTCTTTGTAACCAGTCACTTCTCCTCCCATCAAAACTTGGGGACTCGATCTGATTATCAACCCAGCCGTTACTAGGAGATGTGAATGGGATGTTGGTCCTTTCAAGTATTTTATCAAGAGTTTATAAGCTATCACAGTTAAAGATAAGGAATCTAGGAAAGTAATGGCGCAACGCAAAAACCCATTCCAAGTTGGAGATATGGTAGTTGTGGCTCAGCCTGCTCCGTACGATTCCATAGGAAGGGAAGACAAGCCGTACCTAGTGGCGTAAATTATTTTGGGAGGTTACTACAAGCTCATCAATACTGATAAGCTAGAAGGCGTAGTAATACACGCCCGGTGGCTCAAAATGATTGCACTGCTTGCATTCATAATTAGGGTTTAAATTTGCCAGTTAATCAAGTATCATTTCCATTTTAGAAATCTCTTTACTCCTGAATCATCTCAAGGAAAAGTCAAGTAAACCCAAACCCTCACAAAATCATTACCCATTAATTCGAAACCAGAAAAAATCGAACCATGCAAGAGATGTCTCATATCTTTCAAAATAACGAAAAGGGGAATATGTAAAGGAAAAGAAAGCACAAGATCATCAAGCAGCGACATATTCTTTCTGGATCAAGCATCTTTCGCATCCGAAGAGCAACCTGCTTCAACCTTTGCCTGACGAGATTCCTAGAAGAAGTTTTGTTGTCTGCAGTTTTCCGGATTTTGGGAACCCCCTTCACGGAACCAAGAATCAATGAATTTGAAGTCAGCACACATAACACTCCCGGGTTGCAACTACTTCTTCAGAAAAGGTGCATCGAATCATATTACACACTCCATTAATTGGAGATGAAGCCTCCTCACCTAACAAGCCTGGCTTTTGGATTTCTTAATTCGTGACAATGCGTCCATGCTTCTACATGCCTAACTGGCACGCCAAAAATATTTAAGAAGCATGTAGTCTACACCGGGGATTATTAAACAGAAAAATAGGAAGAACTCGTTTTTCAAAATCAAGGGTTAATGGCTCCCACACTGGCGTTCTCTCCAGAAGCCGCCTCAACGTTCTCTCCAGAAACCGCTTCAATGTCCTCTTCAGAAGCCGAAGCCGCTTCAACGCCTCAGCAGATCTATCAAATGATGAATCCAAAAGATTGCCGCCTTCATCAATTCATCAACCACCTTACCAGCAAATGCAATAGAAGTACATCTTCAAGAGAAAATGGGCTCAGGATAATTACACTTGGGGACTACCAGCACGGGATGTCTTCACGTCCCTCCACCAGGTTACTTTTGATATCAGTATTACCACTGTCAAAGCTTTACGAGCTGCAATAATTCCTCAATATGAAGCTGTACACGTGCACCAAAAACTCCAAAAGTACGCCGCAGAGATATTTTCACATATCTGGCAACGCCATCGGATCTAGCACGCATCTACAACCCATTCCGTACTACGATCCAAGATTCAGAAGATAGTTCAAAGGGTGTATACACAGTCCTTGAAGACTTGGTAGTAGCATGTCGGAAACGGAACGCATCTCAGCTGGTCTACTCCACCCAATGTCTCTGGAAGATTTTTCCTATACAAGCATCCCAAGCATATCGTTATCAGAAAGGAAAAAAACGAGCTTATGAGATAAAGAGTCAGAATGAACCCAATTTCATTCCAGTAAATACTCAGGAGTTTAAAGAACATTTTAGTTGCGACTCAGCGGTACAGACACCAAAAAACTTAAAGTCAGAGCCTCTTGCAATTGGGCGCAATGGAGTTTAGAAAATTTCAAAATTTACCTGGAGGCAATTGACGTATGATAGGAGGACGATCACTGCGTGCTTTGATACTTCGTTAAACATGTCTTGCTCAAAGACCTAGCCGGCCTCTATCCTGGTAACATCTGTCTACCTTGCCTCATAAGTTTTATCTTTATTTGTCACCATCTAGTGCTTACCCCGCAACAATGTCACTGTTACGTACTAAGCAGGGGACTTAATGTTGATGGTGGTTTTTAGTTCAGGGCTAAAATTGTAAAACCATGTATTTCATGTGTTATCGCTCTGCAAAGAGGATGAGCCATTTATAAGTGATGAGTGCTCAAACCTCTAAACTTACATATGTATTGAGCAATTCAGTATATTTAATGCGTTGTCATCCTGCAAAGGAATAAAGGCCATTTAAGAGTGATGAGTGCATAAACCTCTTCGCTCTGAGATATATTGAGCAATTCAATATATTTGTATATATATATAAATGTTGATGGTGGTTTTTAGTTCAAGGCTAAAATCGTAAAACCCTGTATTTAATGCGCTGTCATCCTACAAAGGAACAAATCCATTTGAAAGTGATGAGTGCATAAACCTTTTCACTTACATATGTATTGAGCAATTCAACATATTTACGAAATTTATCCAGAATGGTGCGTGAAGCAACAATCCCAGATATTCTGTAAATTTTAACCTATTACATTATTCACTAATGCATGACCTGCCTGGTATTTTCCTATGCTATGTTCCCAGCCGAACTCTCAATATTGGCATGATATGACGATTAATGTTCACTCGCAGCGGAGTAGCATGAATCTCCCAAAGTGTCAGTATTGAGACCTGCATGAAAACACTCACGTAGGCTACACCACTCTCTGATAAAGAGATCGGCGTGTTTACACACTTTTTAAATAAAAGTTAGCGCGATCGAACGCGTTTAAATTCCTTAAGGAAAATCTAGACTGTCCATATCAGTCTTAAGAAACGATCACGGCCACACGATTTGTCCACACAATTCAACAAGCCTAGCCTACTCCTAGAGGAACTAGGTGATCGTCATGATAAACACCAGCGAGCCAACTAACATCCCGACCGGTCAAAATCCCTTTAGCTCATCCGCTACACCCTTGAACGCTCAACAAAACATAGGTGATCGCGCTGTTGAAAAAGAGCTCAAACGAGCCAAGACCGACCATAACGGTCTCAAATTCATCACATCCGTCCAACTTAGCTAGCCTAGTTGGACGGTCTAGATCTTCCCTCGAATGATAAAAAGGGTACTGGCGTGTTCACCAGTGACCCAACTACATCCTTGGTTAATCGACTTGTCCACGGCAAACCAGGAGCGCATTGAATCGTTTGCCCAAAGTAGGGTGAACGCGCTGTTTGAAAACCCTAGTTTGTGTTGCGGCGACACACTACTCTCGCAAATCGATCACAACCATCCATCTTCGCCAGCCACATTGAGTGGCTTAGATCCAATTTCAGATGATCAAAGAGGCGCCAACATGATCTCCGGCGGCTCATCTCCATCCCCGGCTGATCGAATTTCATGCGGAGATCCAGAAGCACGTCGAACCGCTTACCCAAAGTAGGGCGATCGCGCGCTTATAAAACCCTAAATTTAATAAGCGGCGTTACGCAACTGCAGCAAATCGATCACGGCCGTCCATCTTCGCCAGCCTAGTCGGACGGCCTAGATCTAATTTCAGGAGACCAACGAGATGCTTGCACACTCACCGGCAACCCATTTGTGCATATACCTAATCGGCCTGTCCAAATCAGTGGCAAACGCCATAAATCATTTGGCCCAATGGTAGGGTGGCCGCACGGCTTCAAACCCTAAAATACGATCAATGGCAGCATACAACTGCCGCAAATCATCTCGTCCGTCCAACTTCGCTAGCCTGGTAGGACGGTTTAGATCGGATTCTAGATGGCCAATAGGGTGACGCCGTGATCACCGGCCACCCCTCCTCCACAGGGAGCGATCGACCAAGTGGTAGCTCACCCATAGGGTTCTCAAACGATCGCCCAAAGGTGACCGGTCATGCTACTTTTCTAAGACATTCAACTCGCGAATAATTTGGACGAACTCTAAAACAACGATACTTCCTGCACATCGATTGTTTTCAGCAGTTTGTTTAAAAGCGATGCTTCATATGCATCAATTACAAACGATGCTTTATGAATATTGATCTCACAAATAATTTTATTATTTGACCTAAAAGCACTATGTGCTACTTTAAGCGGCAAGTTTCACGACTTGACCCATTCACTCGAAACATCAAACATGTCACAAACTGGGGGATGCTTACTGGGGTATTGGTATGGCGGTTTACAGCGTGTGGCGTGCAACGCGCCCATTACGAGAAAGTGTCGGGAAATGACAGACGGTTAAACAATGAGGGAGTAGTGGGTGAAAGGGTGATCGGTCTTCCCACATAATGGAAATGTGATGGTCACCACCTTTTGCAAAACCCCACTTATCCATTACTTGACTGCCTCCACTTCCTACGAGATCAGGGGTGCGCTCAATGACTTGTATAAATAGGTTTTCAGCCTATTTTCAAAAGAACACAGTTTTGGTTATCAACACAAGTATCCATAAAAAATACCAAGAACTGATAGATTACATTCCGCAAGCCAGTTCCATATTATGATACAAGTCATAAAATAGCCACACCTTCAGAGTTAACCATTCTGATCTCAACACCTTCTTTGCTTCCCTCCCTAAGATCAACCTTCTCCTTCACTTTGTGACCGAAGCAAGACTGGAACGGCCATTTCTTGGTTTAGGCCAGGATTGTACAGATTGATCTCTCGAATCTAAAGTACTCACGTGCAGTGCATTTGTTTAAGGTTTGAATTCGTTTCTCATCAATACACCCAAATTTACAAAGACCAGTGGAATAAGTTTTTAACCCAAAACAATGTGAAAATCGCCTGGTAACTTAAAAAGCGTGGGTCTAACAACCTCACCCAATATTTTGCTTAGCAATATGTATAGACAAACTCCAATATAATTCCAAGAGAATCAACTAGACTGTCATACTCAATCAATGGAAATATATCCAAGATTTGTATCTCTTTTTCACAATGTAATCAGCAAATCAAACAAATAGAAATCCGTGAGTCTGATTATTATGTGAAACAACTTGAACGGTACCAAAGACCAATGTTCAAGTGTCAATCAATTTAATCAACAACCCAAAGGTCGGATTAACAAACTGATTGATCTTACGCACCTGTGATATTTCAATTATATAGAAAATATAATGTGGAAAAGAAATAAGACAGACACCAGAAATTTTGTTAACGAGGAAACCGCAAATGCAGAAAAAACCCCAGGACCTAGTCCAGATTTGAACACCACACAGTATTAAGCCGCTATAGACACTAGCCTACTACAAGTTAACTTCGGACTGGAATGTAGTTGAGCCCTAACCAATCTCACACTGATCAAGGTACAGTCACGTTCCTTACACCTCTGAATCCCAGTAGGACTCTGCGCACTTGATTCCCTTAGCTGATCTCACCCAGAGTCGAAGATTTGATAAACCAATTTGTCTCTCACAGAAAAGTCTATTGAATAGATAAATATGTCTCCCACAGAAAGACCAAAGAAGTTTTGCTCCGTCTTTTGATAAATCAAGGTGAACAGGAACCAATTGATAAACCAGACTTATATTCCCGAAGAACAACGTAGTAATATCAATCACCTCACAATAATCTTAATCGTATGGTAGCGAAACAAGATATTGTGGAATCACAAACGATGAGACGGAGATGTTTGTGACTAGTTTTTATCTTGCCTATCGGAGATTAAATCTCGAGCAAATCTTAGAGAAGATAGTACTCAATCACGATAGAAAACAGCAAGATCAGAACATGTAACTACAGAGAAATAGTTGGGTCTGTTCACAATCCCTATGAAGTCTTTAGGTCGTTAACTTACAAGGTTTTGGGAAAAAACTAAGGTTAAAGGAGAATCGACTCTATCCGCAACTAGTATCACACATGAGGTGTGGGGATTATGTTTCCCAGTTGCTAGAGTTCTCCCTTATATAGTCTTCAAATCAGGGTTTGCAATCAATGTTACCTTGGTAACAAAGCATTCAATATTCAATGTTAGATTAAAACCTGATTAGACTCAAGCTAATATCTTTCAACTGTTAAATCGAACTTAGCTTGTTACACACAAATGAAAAGTGACTTCATTGAGATATGAGTAACCGTACTTAAACGTGTACACCTTGTTCGCTCA
The DNA here is from genome assembly GCA_023531105.1 of Papaver atlanticum. Taxonomy (NCBI): domain Eukaryota; kingdom Viridiplantae; phylum Streptophyta; class Magnoliopsida; order Ranunculales; family Papaveraceae; genus Papaver; species Papaver atlanticum. The sequence continues at coordinate 191,166 of JAJJMB010016199.1, forward strand.
ACAATAGTTAACTGAAGTTAGCCATATGAACACTTTCATATCAACCTTATTCATCTTAACCATAACTAGCTAGTTCAAATGACTCAAATGAAACTAGTTCTAGATTTGTTCAATTGTTTATATTCTCATAGAAGTATACAAGACACAATTGAAGCAAAATCGATTTTGATTCACTCGAATCATAGCCACGGTTTGCAAAAGATTGCATTCCTTATTATATATAAATTCATGAACAAACCGATTTTAGAACATAACCTACTCAAGTATGCGAACGGGTACGCATACCTAAATGACCGGACCAAGTTTGGGTTCGCCAGTATGCGAACGGGTACGCATACCTTCCAAAACTCAGTTTAATTTCCGGAACTTGAAACTCACACCAGTACGCATACAGGTATGCATACTGAGTTTCCGAACTTCCATAAACCAACCAGTACGCATACGTGTATGCATACTATGGTTCCCGGACTTGGAGTATCTTGCAACAGTTAGCATACAAGTACGCACACTGTGCTATATCCAATCATGGTTATTTGTTCTAAACTCCCATTTCAATCATTGAAACATTCTTAGAAGACGACAATAGCCGTCTCACACAAACTATTAGCTTCGAAGCAATTTTCAAGTGATCGAATGATCAATACGAAACATTCAGAGTCTACATCAAATGACTGTCTCACACAAATCATGAAAGATGTTACAAGGCGATTTTCACATGATCATCTTTTGACTTTCATCAAGAATATAAAATGAACTTGGTTAAAGCGAAAGATTACCAACACATATTTCGAGAAATATGTAAGCGAGTTAAACTCAGCTTGAAATATCAAATGTGTATAATCGAAGTCTATATATGTAACTCCCCCAAAGCTAGCTGCTGACTAATCCAAGAGATTTAACTAAATAAAGAGGCACTAAGGATCTAAATCTTACTTAAGCATTCAATTAAGAAATCTGCTACAACACTTAACCCAAAAACTAGCCCCGCTCTGAAATATATATACAAGAAGTCCTCTCAAATGATACATACATACAATGGGCATTTGGTTTACAACTAGAATATACAACATAATAAATATAGCCGAAGTTAACCAACTAACGGACTCAACTCCTCGAAGCTTCCGCTGCGCAACTCTGATCTGTCTCTGAAACTAAAAGTGGGAATGGGTGAGCACATCATCCCTAAAAGGGGTGCCCAGTAAAAATAACAGTTAACTTTCAAGTGATCACTCGAATGAATTGGAAAACAATACATGTTTTCCTAAACATTAAAAGACAACCAATTCACAGAAATAAACAATAGAACTAACTCCTTCTTCAAACAATGTATAATATTCGTGCTAACAACACTCATTAGTAATATTGCGGTGTGTCGCCCTAGCCATAGTGCATAAAAGCTGAAAGTAAGTAGGTATAAATGAAGGAGCAATATCCTATATACCACAGATGGAAATTCTTATTTCCCAAGCAATCAAATGGAAATTCTTATTTCCCAAACATTCATAAAGACAAACAAGGCATTACAATTCCTTTCCAAGAAATGGAAAGATTAAAAGAAACAACAATACTTTCGGAATTTTAAATAAAACAATGCATGGAATACACAATCAGACAATGCATGAATTTGTTAAACATAAATTTTGGTAAAAGAAAACAACAATAATCACAAAAGAGTTAAATGTAAATTCCCACCTCTTTTGATGACAAGCCACGCCTACCTCGAGATCCACGATCCACTGGTTCATCCTTTGAATCGATCGTTATTAATAGAGACTAACTGTTAATCACACAAGAACTCTAAGAATCTAGCCAAAATGGCTCACAAAGAATCATACAAGTCTAACTAATGGTTCTAAGCCCATTTATGACTTTACACCTTTTCACTCTCTATCTTTAACATAGCTAAGGTTTAATAATTCAATTAGGTTGATTTTATAGTCCATTAAATATGTCTTATGAATATCTACAACTTTGTAGAAAGAACCTAAGGCTAATTCAGACCACAAGTGGTCCAATTCAAGTTCATACGGAAAACTAGCTATATACCCAAATTGACTAGACAAGCCCATTAACTAAGGTCCATTCCATTTGAGTCAACTAACGGTCACTGACGGTCAAACTGACGGTCACAGGTCAACTAACAGTCAACGTCTAAGTCCAGGTCAAAGTCAACGGTCTACTGGTCTGGTCACTGAGTCAAACTGATTCAACTCAGGTTAACAGGGTCAACTCGACTCAGTCAGATTAACTGAGTCAGCTAAGGTTAAATCAGTCAGACATCTTACTGGGATGACAAACAGGCAACAATTCTATTTCAGTTTCACTTAAGCTATACTCATCTTCTATTTTAGCAATTCAACATCAAAACATTTATTTCTAAACAAACTTTGAATTCCAATTACAAATGCAAACTAAGAATACCTGCAAATGCTGCTTTAAGATTTTTACAGCAAACACTAACAGTAACTAACACTAATTCATCCTCTCTGTAAAACCTTAAACTCGCCTAACTCGCAACATCAAAACTCAATGACTTCAGGCCTACAATTACCCTTACAATCTGTTCTCATAGTTCTTACTTGTAATCATCTACAACTGCAATTGCAGCTCTAAGCTTCTACAAGAGAGATTCAACTCAACACATTCACTTAACTCTTATTCTAACAATACTGTCATTTCAATTTCATTAACATCTCCCAGAACCTGACATTCAGCTAACTTCAGCACTAGCAAAACTGCACAATCAAACTCAATCCATACAACAACCCCATTCATTCATATCCCTTGAACTCCAACAATACCTCCATCTTATCTTCAGCTGCAACACAACAAACCACACAGCATTACAGCAACCTGAATTTCCATTATACTTCAGCTGCAACACTCTGCATTCCCAGTTCCACTGATTCAAAATAACCACACCACCTTCAATTCCAGCTTCAGACAATCAACATCTTTTCATCATAATCACAGTTCCATTCTATAAGTATCTCAATCTCAATCTCAATTTCATTGCATCTTCAATAATAACTCATAAACTCATTAATAAAAATAAGCAAATGTTACTAACTCAACTAATAAGAATGGTTACCTCAAAACAGATTCTCTCAACCAAACTGAAATCAATAGATTTACCAAGTTACTGAGAAGGCAATTACCTCAAACCATCTTTGCTCAAACAACAACCAGTGACAATTCCATCATATTCTTAATAAAAAAATCAAGCCATAGCTTAATTAACAGCTTCAAATCATCATCCTCTATTGAACTTCAGATTCATAATTTCAAAACCCTAATTATACAATAACACTACAACCTTCTACGGTGATTCAGATCAACCAACCCATCTCTAATTTCTTCTTAATCATCCCCTAATTCGATTTCCAAATCAATTTACAGAAAAACCCTAATTTCTCGATTACCCTTCTCCTCTGAAATCTAATCTTCGAATTGACACAACAATCTTCTTCTTCTATTCATGCTCTCGAAACCCATCTTCAATTGGTGTCTCAATCAAGCCTTCTTCAAGATAACAAAAACCATAATTATCTTTTGAATCAAAATTTAACTTCATATAAACATCTCAATCTCATACCTGATCAAAATCCATCACCGATTACTTAATTCCATCCTCAATTTCTCATAAATCTTCAACCAACTCCAAATAACAGAACCCTAACTTCCAATTCACCTTCTCCTTCGAGTCTGAACCCACAACAGACAACAAAACAATCACTAACCACTAATCCATGATCTTATACACCCCCTACCGATCACAGAATCACCGATCTGTGTCCTCAAGGTTCGGCAAAAGAAGAACAGAGAAGAAGAACGAAGGAGAATAAGAAAGAAGAAGATGAAAGATAAGAAGAAAAGAATAAAGAAGAATAAGAATTATATTCTCGGTGGGTGAAGATAAGGCCAAAGAGAAATACTAGGACACCCACTTGCTTTGATAAAGGCAGCCAACACGTGTCTGCAAAAAGACTATTTTGCCCTTGTCACAAAACTGATGATATCTTCTTCATCCGATATCCGATTGACACGTTCGAGTAGTCCATTCCGCGTAACTTTTCGATTTCTATCTAACGATACTAGTTTCGTATCTAAATTGTTATTAGATTAATTCTTATTAATTAACGTTTGTGTTAAACTAATCGAGTTATTAGCGGCTAAGTCGTCTATTGATCATTGCTAGACCAGTCAAATAACGTTAATGAGCTTGAGGGTCTTTACAATATAGCTATACAACTTTTGTCTCAAATAGGAGATAGAGTAGATAGACTTTTGAGTGTTAGATGAGTTCAAGTCTCCACATACCTTTTGTTAATGAAGTTCCACAAGCTCCCCTTAGTAGTTCTTCGTCTTCAATCGATGAACGTCGTGAAGTCTAAAGCTCAACTACACTTTCTATCCTAAACTTGACAACAAGCTTAAGATAGCAACGCTTGCGAGTTCGACCGAGAAGTGCTGTAACAATCTCCCCCTTTGTCAATTTTAGTGACAAAACTATCAATACATATGGATTACAAAATAAATAACTTTGTAGCTTCTCATACAGATGCTTGATTTCCTTGGTTCTTCTATATTACTCGAAATCTTCGTCACTTCCAAGTACTCCAGTAATTCTAAATGTGTTCAACTCAGCATCATAGTTGTTGAAGATCCGTAGCTATAACAATGAGAAAACAATAGATCTCAATCATTGTTATACAGTGTCATAGTATTATTACACAACATCAAAGTCCAATTGTATCATAACTTTGACAACAATACTATGGTGATATGTATCACTCCCCCTTAGTCAATACTTCATCTCACATGAAAACCACTCCCCCTTACATAATGATCCGTAAACCATATGTATTTGTAGTGTGAACTACACATTAATTCTCCTTCTTTTTGTCAATATAAATTGGAAAAGTTACGAAAACTAGTGGGATCGTAATGAAATTATCATAGAGATACTTCATGACTAAAAGAGAACATATCAAATTTGTTTCGATGATTTCACATAGTCGAAACTTAGTGTATTCATCAAGGAGTTTATAAAGATACAAGAAAACTCCTACAATATTCCACAACCGCACTCCCCACTAAGATTTGGCAATTAAGCACAAATTCAATTAAGAACTCTCCCCCATAAAATGTCATTCCCGAAAGAACAACAAGAGCGACCTTACTTTTACAAGAAAAGAAGGATTTCTTTTGACATTAACAAATTACATGAGACATGAATTTGTATCCAGAAAACTCAATTAAATTAACCACAAGAGAACCCATGATTAATTTAATCGGAAACGCTCAACATAAGAGAACTTACGGAGCCACACAGTACTTTCACATAGAAGTGGATTAGGGAAAGATCAATACTGCAGAATAATCAAAGATTCATTCTATTTTTCATCAATATTTGCATAAAGACGTATAATAGACTTAATCTTTGTAATCAAAAGTTCATCCTATCTTCCATCAATATTTGCATAAAGACATAATAGGCTTAACTTTTGACATATATGGGACAATCATAGTTCACGGACTCAAACACACATATACCATAACAATTTTTGCAATATATAAAACTAATAAAGATTAATACTGCAAAATCAATCTTTGCTCTTTGAAGGTAAAATCAATCTTTTTCGCACGGATTTACACCAAGAATGGCTACCAAAGACGTATAAAAAGATTTTCTTAACAAAGAAGAAAATACAAAGTCATTAACGACCATGCACCGAATTTCACAAAAGAGAATTGTGAACATTCAAGAATCCCAGAGTAACGCGTACTACTGCCCATTCTTGAACTTTCTTCTTTGTGATTCACCAAAAACATTCTTGTAAAAGCTACAAATGAGCTTAGAAGAGAAGTACTCCAAGAATCCAAGTGCCCAAGTCCAAGACAAGTGGAATAAGTGCGACGAAACGGAGCACAACACTCAAAAACAAGAGACGAGACAATGACCAATCTTAACTCATCCAAATTCAAGAGTTCTCATCTCCATTTTTGAATAGAATTCAAATAGAAAGAGATTGCAAAAATAATGAGGTCATTCCGAGTTCGGACGAAGAAGTTATGGCCAAAATTAGTTTACGGAATATCGATGTCTACAGGCCAGTATGCATACCAGTTTGCAAACGAATTTTCGTGACATGGAGCAGTATGCAAACAGGTTTGCGAACTAAAATCCCTGGATTTTGATTTTAAATGATGGTATGCATACCAGGTATGTGTACCATGAAGTCCAAACATCCCGAACTACTATTTTCAAACCTAAACATTTAAGAACCTTAAACACAAATCAAGTTAGGTAGAAATGAACGATAAGCAATGTACATGGATCATTATAAGTACTCTAAGCAAATGATAAAAAACATAAATATTTCTCAAGTTTATAGACATACGTTTTAGGAGGATCCTGTCGTGAATCCTACGTATTTACCAAATATTAAATATCATACCTAACACAATATGTACGCCCCAATTCTCATGCTTCCCTCACCGTATACTTAACAGGGCATTCCTTGGTGAGGATGCACTTACAACACAATCAAGTTGTGTTTAGGTGAACAATGTCTTGCTCACCACAAGTGACTGAAACAGACTTTTCCGTAACTGTGGATTTTTCACCATCTATAATTTTTGGCTTATTCTTTTTCACTTTTTGATTATCATGAAAGAGATCACTTTTAGAACCTTTCACATCCAAATCCATTTTTCCAAAGAACCTTTTAAGTTCCAACATCATGGATACTACCTTCTTCATAGTCATGGAATTTTCTGGGAGATCATTCCTTTTCTCACTCAAAGCATCATTGGCTTTCTTTGGAACCCACTTCTGAGTGCGTTTAGGAACAATATGAATATTCTTCCCATTACTCTCTTCTATATTTCTCGGAAGAGAATTGGATTGACTATTCTTTTGCAAGTTAGTCTTTCTCTAATTGGGAGCATCGGATCTTGTCTTCGTCTTTACAAAGTTATCCTTTTGATAACCATTACGATTATGAAAAGGATTCGTATGATGTTTATAGGCAAATCTAGGTTTATCACAACACTGATTCCTTTTCCTAAAGGTTGGACAGTTACAACCTATAACGTTTAGGGGATTAGTCTTAACATATAATCTTGGTTTCACAACTTCTTGTGATGCTCAAACAAGAACATCATGAAGTTTCTCATTCCTTATACGGAAACGACATATCCTTTCCAGGTGACCTTTATTTCCGCAATAGTGGCAAACATAAGAAATGTTCTTACCTCGATCCATGTGTGCTGACTTTTGAGGTTGATATACTTTGCTATTTCGAACCTTAACTGCCGGTGAAGGTATTTCACTTTTGCCATCAGTAGAAACCTTTTGTTGAGAAGAATCACTAGCCTTGAAATTTTTTACCTCTTTGCTAATACTTGGAGTATTTATTCCCTTATAGCCCAATCCTCGTGTATCACGATGATTTTTACTTGCTCTTAGCATAGTGGTTAATTTGCTTGAACTAGTGTTGAACTTTTTCAAGTCATCTTATAATATCTTGATTTTATCAAGAGCAGCAGCTAAATCAGTCTCAAGGCATTTTTCTCGAGCGAGATAAGTGCTTTCTCTGTCATCAAAACTAATTTGTTGAGAGTTAATCCTTGCTTCAGATTCTGCAAGTTTTTCTTCTAAAGAAAAGTACTTTTGATAAAGATTATCACATTCAAGTGACTTCATACGTAGGTTTTCCTCAGAATCCTTGAGGATCGATTCGTTAGAACGATTCAAAACATAAACACATGCGTAACATCTTCTCAATTTCTTGTTTGCATGACAGAGATTAGTCAGAAAAGGTATGACATGAGAAGTTTTCATCTTCTTCTTTTCCACCGAATACAATAGCTTAACATACTCTGAGACTTCCTCATCAACATCTCTATCAATATCTGAATCACCTTCATTAGAAAGTTCATCCAACTATTCTTCTAGGCGTGGTTCCCACTTATCAATAGTTTCTACATTAAGAGAATGTTTAGATATTGACCTAGATGTGACAGTTCTCTCAAGTGAATCCAAGTTTTCAAATACATCTGGTAATTTCCGAACTGGTACGTTATTAAAGATAGACTCGTCCATAAAATCAGATTGCTACAAACACAGACTTATGAGGTATTAGCGCGTTTTCCTGCTCTGATACCAATTGAAAAAGCAGGGGTCTAACAACCTCACCCAATATTTTGCTTAGAAATCTGTATGGACAAACTCCAATATAATTCCAAGAGAATCAACTAGACAGTCAGACTCAATCAATGGAAATATATCCAAGAGTTGTATCTCTGTTTCATAATGTAAGAAGCAAATCAAACAGATAGAAATCCGTGAGTCTAATTATTATGTGAAACAACTCTAACGGTACCAAAGACCAATGTTCAAGTGTCAATCAATTTAATCAACAACCCAAAGGTCGGATTCACAAACTGATTGATCTGACGCACAACCTGTGATATTTAAATTATATAGAAAATATAATGCGGAAAAGAAATAACACAGACACCAGAAATTTTGCGAACAAGGAAACTGCAAATGCAGAAAAACCTCGGGACCTAGTCCAGATTTGAACACCACACTGTATTAAACTGCTACAGACACTAGCCTACGACAAGTTAACTTCAGACTGGAATGTAGTTGTTCCCTAACCAATCTCACACTGATCAAGGTATAGTCGCGTTCCTTACGCATCTGAATCCCAGCGGGACTCTGCGTACTTGATTCCCTTAGCTGATCTCACCCACAACTAAGAGTTGCTATGAACCAAAGTCGAATACTTTATAAACCAATCTGTCCCACACAGAAAAGTCTATTGAATAGATAAATCTGTTTCCCACAGAAATACCTAAGAAGTCTTATTACGTCTTTTGATAGATCAAATTGAACAGGAACAAATTGATACACCGGACTCATATTCCCGAAGAACAGCCTAGTAATATCAATAACCTGACAATAATCTTAATCGTATGGTAGAGAAACAATATATTGTGGAATCAAAAACGATGGGACGAAGATGTTTGTGACTACTTTTTATCTTGCCTATCGGAGATTAAATCTCGAGAAAATCTTAGAGAAGGTAGTACTCAATCACGATAAAAAATAGCAAGATCAGAACACGCAACTACAGATAAATAGTTGGGTCTCGCTTCACAATCACAATGAAGTCTTCAAGTCGTTAACGTACAGGGTTTTGGAAAAAACCTAAGGTTAAAGGAGAATCGACTCTAGTCGCAACTAGTATCACACAGGAGGTGTGGGGATTAGAATTCCCAGTTGCTAGAGTTCCCCTTTATATAGTCTTCCAATCAGGATTTGCAATCAATGTTACCTTGGTAACAAAGCATTTAATATTCACCGTTAGATGAAAACCTGATTAGACTCAAGCGAATATCTTTCGAACTTAGCTTGTTACTCACAAATGAAAAGTGATTTCATTTAGATATGAGTAACCGTACCTAAACGTGTACACCTTGTTGGCTCAACAATAGTTAACCGAAGTTAGCCATATGAACACTTTCATATCAACCTTATTCATCTTAACCATAACTAGTTCAAATGACTCAAATGAAACTAGTTCTAGAGTTGTTCAATTGTTTATATTCTCATAGAAGTATACAAGACACAATTGAAGAAAAATTGATTTTGATTCACTCGAATCAATTCATGAACATTATAGCCACGGTTTTCAAAAGATTGCATTCCTTATTATATAAATGTATTAGTTCATGAACAAACCGATTTTAGAACATAAAGTACTCAAGTATGCGAACGGGTACGCATACCTAAGTGGCCGGAACAAGTTTTGGTTCGCCAATATGCGAACGGGTACGCATACCTTCAAAACTCAGTTGAATTTCCGGAATTTTAAACTCACACCAGTACGCATACCGGTATGCATACTGAGTTCCCGGACTTCCATAAACCAACCAGTACGCGTACGGGTATGCATACTATGGTTCCTGGACTTGGAGTATCTTGTAACAGTTAGCATACAAGTACGCATACTGTGCTATATCCAATCATGGTTATTTGTTCTAAACTTCCATTTCAATCATTGAAACATTCTTAGAAAACGACAATAGCTGTCTCACACAAACTATTAGCTTCGAAGTAATTTTCAAGCGATCGAATGATCAATACGAAACATTCCGAGACTACATCAAATGATTGTCTCACAAAAATCATGTAAGATGTTACAAGGCGATTTTCACATGATCATCTTTTGATTTTCGTCAAGAATATAAGATGAACTTGGTTAAAGCGAAAGCTTACCAACACATATTTCGAGAAATATATAAGCGAGTTAAACTCGGCTCAAAATATCAAATATGTATAATCGAAGTCTATATAGCTATACGACTTTTATCTCAAATAGGAGATAGATTATATAGACTTTTGAGTGATAGATGAGTTCAAGTCTCCACATACCTTTTGTTGATGAAGTTTCATATGATCCCCTTAGTAGTTCTTCGTCTTCAATCGATGAACGCCGTAAAGTCTAAAGCTCAAATACACTTTCTATCCTAATCCGAGACTAAGCTATGAGTAGACTAGAAATCAAGACTTATAGTTTTGGCAACTAAACTTGACAACAAGCTTTAGACAGCAACGCTTGCGATTTCGACTGAGCAGTGCTCTAACAGTAACATATTATATGATTTGTGTGAGACAGTCATTTGGTGTAGACTCCGAATGTTTTGTATTGATCATTTGATCACTTAAAAGTTGCTTTGTAGCTAATAGTTTGTGTGAGACAGTTATTGTCGTCTTCTAAGAAAGTTTCAATGATTGCAATGGGAGTTTAGAACAATTAACCATGATTGGATATAAAATAGTATGCGTACTTGTATGCTAACTGTTGCAAGATACTCCAAGTCCGGGAACCATGGTATGCATACCCGTATGCGTACTGGTTGGTTTATGGAAGTCCAGGAACTCAGTATGCATACCCGTATGCGTACTGGTTTGTTAGTTGAAGTCCGGGAACTTAGTATGCATACCCATATGCGTACCGGCATAAGTTCAAGTTACGGAATTCAACTGAGGTTAGTGGTGTAAGACAGTATGCGTACCCGTTTGCATACTGGCGAACCCAGGCCAAGTCCGACTACTTAAGTATGCATACCTGTTTGCATACTTGAGTAGGTTATGTTCTAAAATTGGTTTGTTCATGAACTAATATTTTTATATAATAAGGAATGTAATCTTTTGCAAACCGTGGCTATAATGTTCATGAATTGATTCGAGTGAATCAAAATCGATTTTGCTTCAATTGTGTCTTGTATACTTCTATGAGAATATATTAATTTGAACAATTCTATAACTAGTTTCATTTGAGGCATTTGAAATAGTTGTGTTAAGATGAACAAGGTTGATATGAAAGTATGGCTAACTTTGGTTAACTATTGTTGAGCCAACAAGGTGTACACGTTTAGGTACGGTTACCCATATCTAAATGAAGTCACTTTTCATTTGTGTGTAACAAGCTAAGTTTGATCTAATTGTTGAAAGATATTAGCTTGAGTCTAATCAGGTTTTCATCTAACGGTGAATATTGAATGCTTTGTTATCAAGGTAACATTGATTGCAAACCCTGATTTGAAGACTATATAAGGGAGAACGCTAGTAACTGGGAAAACTAATCCCCACACCTCATGTGTGATACTACTTGCGACTAAAGTCGATTCTCCTTTAACCTAGGTTTTTCCTAAAACCATTATAGGTTAACGACTTAAATACTTCATTGGGATTGTGAAGCCAGACCCAATTATTTTCTCTGTAGTTGCGTGTTCTGATCCTGCTTTATTCTATCTTATTGAGTAGTATCTTCTCTAAGATTTGCTCGAGATTTAATCTCCGATAGGCAAGATAAAAAGTAGTCACAAACATCTTCGTCTCATCGTTTGTGATTCCACAATATCTTGTTTCGCTACCATACGATTAAGATTATTGTGAGGTGATTGATATTACTAGGCGGTTCTTCGGGAATATAATTTCGGTGTATCAATTGGTTCATGTTAACCTTGATTTATCAAAATACGGAACAAAACTCATAGGTATTTATATGGGAGACAGATTTATCAATTCAATAGACTTTTCTGTGTGAGACAGATTTGTTTATCAAGTCTTCGACTTTGGGTCGTAGCAACTCTTAGTTATGGGTGAGATCAGCTAAGGGAATCAAGTACGTAGAGTCATGCTAGGATTCAAAGGCGTAAGGAACGCAAATGTACCTTGATCAGTGTGAGATTGGTTAGGGCTCAACTACATTCCAGTCCGAAGTTAACTTGTAGTAGGCTAGTTTCTGTAGAGGCTTTATACAGTGTGGTGATCAAATATGGACTAGGTCCCGGGGTTTTTATGCATTTTCGGTTTCCTCGTTAACAAAATTTATGGTGTCTGTGTTATTTCTTTTTGCATTATATTTGTTTATATAATTGAAATATCACAGGTTGTGCGTAGTTCAATCAATTAGATAATCCAACCTTTGGTTGTTGATATAAATTGATTGACACTTGAACATTGGTCTTTGGTACCGTTTAAGTTGTTTCTCATAATAATCAGGTGCACGGATTATATCTGTTTGATTTACTGATTACATTGAGAAACAGAGATACAACTCTTTGATGTATTTCCATTGATTGAGTCTGACTGTCTAGTTGATTCTCTTGGAATTATATTGGAGTTTGTCCATACAGATTGCCTAAAAGAAATATTGAGTGTGGTTGTTAGACCCCCGCTTTTTTAATTGGTATCCGAGCAGGCAAACACGTTTAAGACCTCATAAGTATGTGTTTGTAGCAATTTGCTTTCTTCTGTGGATAAAAATTTGTCTCAGTGTTGCACACACAAATGTCTTCCAAAGTTTTTGATTATGCCAAATGTCTTGGGCTTACCTCAAAGGATAACTCCTTAGCTGATTCTTCCGAATCCCGAGGTAGAAAAGTCTTGCTATCAGATTCTTATAACATTTCCTCTAATGAGACAGTTGACACTATGTCAGAAGCTGAAATAGAACTCACCAGAACATTAAAAAAATCTGCTGAGATTATTGATTTTCAAGGTTCTAAAATAAAGTCTCTTGAAGAAAATCATGCTCATCTCATTGATGAACTTGAAAAGTCTCTTGATCGAGAACAGGAACTCTATAGTATCGTTGAATCCTTCTCTAACAATATCGAAAAAATTGTTCAATAAACTACCCAACAGCGTGAAAAGATTAATGTTCTTGAGGGTATTGTTAAAGAAGATTCAATTAGAGAAAAACGTTTGATCGAGACTCATTCATCAGATATGAATAGCTTTCATGTTGAAAAAGAGAAACTGGTTGCATCCCTTCTTTTATCCCAGGAACAGTGCATATCCTTGAAAAAGGAAAACTCTGTTTTAATGAGAAAATCTTCTTCTGTGCCAATCACTAAATTACAGTACGTGAAGAAAAATTCTCCAAAGGAAGTTCCTGCTAAAAAATGTTTACATAACTTGCAGTCTTCTAATAGAGTTATGAACTTAAAACAGGTTCCTTCTGATGTTTCTCTTCCACGAATCTGTTCCTTCTATGGGAAAAAGAATCAGCATGTTTTATATTGTTTTGCTAGAAAGAAACAGATTTTTGATCTTCAAAATCTACTTCTTTTTACAGTCGACAGAGTAAATTGTCTGACGACATCTACAATGGATTTTATTCCTGCAGAAAACCATAACTCTCATAAAAAGGATTTCAGTGGTCACTCATCTCGAAATCTCTACCGGAATCGTGTTCCTTCTTATGGTGCAAATTCTTACACCACAAATATACACATTCCCAGTATTTATGAGAATAAGACTGGTAAGTGTAAGTCTAGAGAGTGGAAATCTCACAATTCTTATCCTATGGAACCAATCTCTAGAGGTCCTAGACTTAATTCTCAGAAAAATCTCTCTGATGAATTTTCTAAAAAGGTTATGTCTAATTCTTCTGGAAAAAGAAATAACTGAAGGAAGACAAGGAATACAAGGATCAAACTCTCAGATGGTATCTACAATTCGTCTCGCAATATTCATGGTGGGAGTTCTTCTCACTCTGCTACCTAACTCTAGGTAATTTCATCCTTGTGTCTAACTTGAGAGTTGCAAGGATGACATTTGCGAGATGTTCAAGTCTATTGTAGGTTACCATTAGTTTTGTGTTTGATTTAGCTGTTTTCTTCTTTTGTGAAGGTTGAGTCATTTCTTGACTCCCAATAACTAATGTATCTCTTCTTTATGCTCTGATTAATTATTTTGATCATTGATCTTTGAAGGTAAGAGATATCTGAAAACAGAAAGGTTTTCCCTTTTCCTTGGACCCTTTCTAATCTTTTAATTGGTCCACGAACGTCCATGTCTTTATTGTAAGTTTTTAGGTTTTTCTTAACAAGGTTGTTCTCTTGTTCGTAAACATATATATTTACATATATTGTTTATCCATCCCTATTAAAAAAAAATAAAAAAAAATGGAGAACTCTTCAAGACCTATGGAAGTTGTGAATCTTGAGATGGAAGAAGACGTTAAAGGATGTGATTCGGTTCAAGACCTTGTCATGAAAAAGATTATGGCAAGGAAGGAGTACAACTCCTGGATTGGTGAATCTGTCAAGGATTTAATTCTTTTTTGGAATGACTCAAGGGTGGAATTTGCAAATCTTCAATTACAAATTAATCATCTCCTTGATGGTCAGACCAAAATCCTTGAAAATCAAAAGGCCTTGATTCGGAATCAGAAGAAAATCATCGTGGACTGTGTCAAAGCTAGGCATCTTTCCCGCATTGTTGATCGGAAAGTTAATGTTCTAACTCATGAACATGGAGTCTCTACGGTCAAAAGAATCAAGGATATCAGTGATACCTTTTATGATGGACCCTTTTAAAGGTATGATGTTATCAAAGAAACTTGATTTTTGTTTTTGTCTAGGAAACTTCTTATGAGAATTTATTCTTGTGTTTTAAGAAGGATAACTAGGGTTTGGTATAACAATTATTGTGAGTACACAGAGCTATTGCCAACGATTTCATCTTGCAATGATTTTAGATTTATTTATTAAAATTCTAAAGTTTATTTAGAAGATGATTTTGCAGTATTAATCTTTATTGGTTTTATATATTGCAAAAAATAATTTTATGGGATGTGAGTGTTTACGTCCGTGAACTATGATTGTCCCATATATGTCAAAAGCTAAGTCTATTATATGTCTTTATGCAAATATTGATGGAAAATAGAATGAGCTTTTGATAAGAAAGATTAAGTCTATGGTGTCATTATGCAAATATTGATGAAAATAGAATGAATCTTTGTATATTCCACAGTATTGATCTTTCCCTGATCTACTTCTATGTGAAAGTACTGTGCGGCTTTCTTATGTTGAACATTTCCGATTAGATTAATCATGTGTTCTCTTGTGGTGAATTTAATTGAGTTTTCTGGATACAAATTCATGTTTCATGTAATTTGTTAATATCCAAAGAAATCCTTCTTTTCTTATAAAAGTAAGGTCGCTCTTGTTGTTCTTTCGGGAATGACATTTTATGGGGGAGAGTTCTTAATTGAACTTGTGCTTAATTGCCAAATCTTTGTGGGGAGTGCGGCTGTGGAATATTGTAGGAGTTATCTTGTATCTTTATAAACTCCTTGATGAATACACTAAGTTTCGACTATGTTAAATCATCGAAACAAAGTTCATATGTTCTCTTTTAGTCATGAAGTATCTCTATGAGAATTTCATTATGATCCCGCTAATTTTCGTACCCTTGCCAATTTATATTAACAAAAAGGGGGAGAATTATTGTGTAGTTCACACTACAAATACATATGGTTTACGGATCATTATGAAAGGAGGAGCGGTTTTCATTGTGAGATGAAGTATTGACTAAGGGGGAGTGATACATATCACCATAGTATTGTTTTCAAAGATGTGATGCAATTGGACTTTGATGTTGTGTAATAATACTATGACACTGTATAACAATACGAAAACATCTTATTTTTATATGTTGTTATAGCTACGGATCTTCAAAAACTATGATGTTGAGTTGAACACGTTCAGAATCACTGGAGTACTTGGAAGTGACGAAGATTTCGAGTAATGTTGAAGAACCAAGGAAATCAAGCATTTGGATGAGAAGCTACAAAGTTTATTTATTTTGTAATCCATACGTATTGATAGTTTTGTCACTAAAATTGACAAAGGGGGAGATTGTTAGAGCACTGCCCGGTCGAACTCGCAAGCGTTGCTATCTCAAGCTTGTTTGTCAAGTTTAGCTGTCAAAACTATAAGTCTTTATTTCTAGTCTACTTATAGCTAAGTCTCGGATTAGGATAGAGTGTGTAGTTGAGCTTCAGACTTCACGGCGTTCATCGATTGAAGACGAAGAACTACTAAGGGGAGCTTATGGAACTTCATAAACAAAAGGTATGTCGAGACTTGAACTCATCTATCACTCAAAAGTCTATTTCTACTCTATGTCCTATTTGAGACAAAAGTCGTATGGCTATATAGACTTCGATTATACAATTTGATATTTCGAGCTGAGTTCAACTCGCTTACATATCTATCGAAATATGTGTTGGTAAGCTTTAGCTTTAACCAAGTTCATCTTATATTCTTGACGAAAGTAAAAAGATGATCATGTGAAAATCGTCTGGTAACATCTTATATAATTTGTGTGAGACAGTCATTTGGTGTAGACTTGGAATGTTTCATATTGATCATTTGATCACTTGAAAATTGCTTTGAAGCTAATAGTTTTTGTGAGACAGCTATTGTCGTCTTCTAAGAATGTTTCAATGATTGAAATGGGAGTTTAGAACAATTAACCATGATTGGATATAGCAGAGTATGCGTACTTGTATGCTAACTGTTGCAAGTTATTCCAAGTCCGGGAACCATAGTATGCATACCCGTATGCGTACTGGTTTGTTAGATGAAGTCCAGGAACTTAGTATGCATTTCCGTATGCGTAATTCAACTGAGGTTGGTGGTGTACGACTAAGGGTGAACACGGTACGGTTCGGCTCGGTTCTTGCCGAGGCCGAGTACCTGTACCTCCCTAGTCTCGGTTCTTAGTTTTTGGACCGGTACCTGTACCTCTTTTCTCGGTTCTGGTACCATCAGGGCAAGTGCGGTACCAGGGATGGTTCCAGTACCAGTCGGTACTTTCTGTCAGAATTCCAGACAGTCTTGAAAATCTGAAAAAGTAACAAGTAGCAACTACCAAAGCTGCTGTACACTACAGGCAGCAAAAGCACATATAGTATAAATAAAACCCTTTGTTGGTGTGAATTTCCAAAGCCAGTAGTAGTAGTGACAGTAGGGATATTGTTAGGGTACATAAACGGTCTCATATGACGATCTACATGTACTCAGCTATTACCATTTCCTACTGATGATGATGGTTTTCCAGGAGTACTACTACTGCTTTCATTTTCCATAGGCATTGATGATGATCCATAAAGTAACTCAGTTTATGAAGAACCTGCTTGATCATAATGATCAATAACTGATGATGATTCCATCTTAGTGTTTCTACATAACGCCGGCATCGAATGGTCGTCATCACTAAGATGTTCATGATCAATTGGAAAATAGTTGTTTAATCCATCATCACTTACTAGCATCTCATGCATGTTCATACCATCATCATCCACAATATCATAACTATTGTTCATCAGCACACGAAGAATCGTTATTAGTGTTGATAGAGGAATAATTCATAGATGAAGAAAACCAATCCATGGATGAGTTATGTGGATCATGACCACCATAAACTTGTTGTGTAGAAGGAATATCTTGAGTAGGAGTATAAAAACTAATATTCTTAAACTTGTTATTGTCAAGTCCCTGTTGAAGATGATGATCCTGAATGTCTGAAAATCTCCCCCCAAGTTTGATTAACAATTTTCTAATTGAAGTGTGATCGTTGAGAGCAGAGTCTAGTTGCGGTGCCACAGTCGGCACTGGCTGCGGAAAGTAAAGATTCTGAGGATGATTTTGATGAGTAGTTCCGTTCATCTTATTGTTGTTATTAGCAGTGGTCATCTTAATGAAATAAACATCGTTCCCATTATTATTCGGTACAAACGGGACGGGAAGGTACGGAACATGAATAGGGTCGTGTACCTGTACCCCCTAGAGGATGGTTCTATATTTTTGATCTGGTACCTGTACCCCCTTCCTCGGTTCGGTACAAAATTAGGTACGGTTCCACCGGTTCCGGCACGGTCCGGTTTTTCGGCTTGGTTCCTGTGTACCCTTATGTACGACAGTATGCGTACCCGTTCGCATACTGGCAAACCCAGACTAAGTACGGCTACTTAGGTATGCGTACCCGTTTGCATACTTGAGTGGGTTATGTTCTAAAATCGGTTTGTTCATGAAATAATACATTTATATAATAAGGAATGCAATCTTTTGCAAACCGTGGCTATAATGTTCATGAATTGATTCGAGTGAATTAAAATCGATTTTGCTTCAATTGTGTCTTGTATGCTTCTATGAGAATATAAACAATTGAACAACTCTATAAATAGTTTCAATTGAGTCATTTGAACTAGTTGTGTTAAGAAGAACAAGGTTGATATGAAAGTGTTCATATGGCTAACTTCGGTTAACTATTGTTGAGCCAACAAGGTGTACACGTTTAGGTACGGTTACCCATATCTAAATGAAGTCACTTTTCATTTGTGTGTAACAAGCTATGTTCGATCTAACGGTTGAAAGATATTAGCTTGAGTTTAATCAGGTTTTCATCTAACGGTGAATATTGAATGCTTTGTTACCAAGGTAACATTGATTGCAAACCTTGATTTGAATACTATATAAGGGAGAACTCTAGCAACTGGGAAACCTAGTCCCCACACCTCATGTGTGATAGTAGTTGCGACTAGAGTCAATTATCCTTTAACCTAGGTTTTTCCTAAAACCATTATAGGTTAACGACTTAAAGACTTCATAGGGCTTGTGAAGCCAGACCCAACTATTTTCTCTGTAGTTGTGTGTCCTGATCTTGCTTTATTCTATCGTATTGAGTACTATCTTCTCTAAGATTTGCTCGAGATTTAATCTCCGATAGGCAAGATAAAAAGTAGTCACAAACATCTTCGTCTCATCGTTTGTGATTCCACAATATCTTGTTTCGCTACCATACGATTAAGATTATTGTGAAGTGATTGATATTACTAGGCTGTTCTTCTGGAATATAAGTCCGGTGTATCAATTGGTTCATGTTCACCTTGATTTATCAAAAGACGGAACAAAACTCATAGGTATTTCTGTGGGAGACAGATTTATCTATTCAATAGACTTTTCTGTGTGAGACAGATTTGTTTATCAAGTCTTCGACTTTGGGTCCTAGCAACTCTTAGTTGTGGGTGAGATCAGCTAAGGGAATCAAGTTCGTAGAGTCATGCTGGGATTAAGAGGCGTAAGGAATGCGACTATACCTTGATCAGTGTGAGATTGGTTAGGGCTCAACTACATTCCATTCCGAAGTTAACTTGTAGTAGGCTAGTGTCTGTAGCGGCTTAATACAGTGTGGTGTTCAAATCTGGACTAGGTCCCGGGGTTTTTCTGTATTTGCGGTTTTCTCGTTAACAAAAATTTCTTTTGTTTGTGTTATTTCTTTCCGCATTATATTTGTTTATATAATTGAAATATCACAGGTTGTGCGTAGTTCAATCAATTAGATAATCCAACCTTTGGTTGTGTATATAAATTGATTGACACTTGAACATTGGTCTTTGGTACCGTTCAAGTTGTTTCTCATAATAATCAGGCTCACGGATTATATCTGTTTGATTTGCTGATTACATTGAGAAACAGAGATACAACTCTTGGATGTATTTCCATTAATTGAGTCTGACTGTCTAGTTGATTCTCTTGGAATTATATTGGAGTTTGTCCATACAGATTTCCTAAACGAAATATTGGGTGTGGTTGTTAGACCCCCGCTTTTTCAGTAGTTTCATCTCCATTGACTCCATTGATGACCGCCAGGTTATCACCTTCAATTATCACTTGATTCTTTACCAACTCCTTCACCCATTGAAGAGCTTTAAGCAACACAAATTCTTCAGCTTGATTTACAATCCTTGCTCTAGCTGAGTAGGTTGTTTTTCCCATGAAGTTCCATGTGAAAAGGAGATCGTACCAAGTACACAACCAACTTTTTCGTTCGGCAACATGTATGGACAATACATAATACAATCACAAGTAGGTCAAAGCGTAGAGCCTTGAAGAAGGTTGTATATATATTTTTTCTCTTTCTCTTCCGCAATTAATATGTATAGACCAAAAGTATGTGTACCTGAGAATGTAGAAGAGTTCTTGGATGATCTCAAATAATAAGGACATAAACTATCTAAATTGATTATGTATTACTTGTGTTATCCCACTATAAAGATAAACACTATAATGTAGAAAAGGAAAAACACAAGACACTAGAAATTTTGTTAACGAGGAAAATTGTACCTGTTAAAACCCTGGGACCTCGTCTAGCTTAAACACCACACTTTATTAAACCGCTATAGACACTAGCCTACTATCAGACTTTGGACTAGAATGTAATTGAGATAGAAATTAACATTCCAAGCAATTCAGCTGCATTCGTGTTTCTTACGTGTATTGAACTTCGCAAGATTCCACACACTTAATTCCCGTAGCTGACGTCCTTTAAAGCTTAAGAGTTGCTTCAACCTCAGTGAAGACTTCTGATACTGATCTACCTCTAACTGACAAGCCTATTTGATTATTCTTTTGAAATATTTCAATTCTAGGTTTGGAAATACGTTTGCAGTAGACAAAGTCCGGCAAACTTCATGATCCGGAAAACTTACACTCAGTTAGCTGAGTCCTAAATTATTAACCACCTCTCAAGAATAATCCAAATAAATCATAGAAAAATTTAGATATATATTTTGAGGAATCATGAAGTCTGAGACGAAGAGAACTTTGTGATTTATGTCTATCTCGTTCCTGATCGAATATTACAAAAATCTCAAAGATCATTAAGAACAAGATATGGATACACGAACTATCAGGTAAAAGATAATCTGACCGGTCTTCACGAATCCCTAAGTGAAGCCTTTGTTAGAGCATTGCTCGGTTGAACCTACCAAGCATTGGTATGTCAAGGTTGGTTGTCATATTTTAGTATCAAAACTCAATTAGAGTCGCTTAATTGAATATACTAGAGTCAACTTCATTTAGGTTAGACTAGAAAGTCTAGGAATGTTGAGACATACAAGTATTACCTTGAAAGCCTGAAGATCGTGAAGACGTATCGACTACAACGAAGACATCATCCCTCTACTTGAGGTATAGTGATACTGACTTGACTTGTTTCCATTCATATCGTTGCTTTCAAGTTGTTTAAGATTGAAAACATAACATGCGAGGTTATATTTTATACTCTAGTATTAGACTTGGTCATTTTATTATAATCAAAGTGTCAAGTATGAATATTTGATTACGAAGTATAACATTTATCTTTTGAACTTGTAAATGTGACATCGACATAATCTATGTATCTCGTTACTTTATTGTGTATTGGATATAAGTGTCATTTCATCCTAGGAAACTATGTTTGGTTACATATGTTTAAAGGAAGTACATGTACGAAACTTGTTTCGTAGTCGAAAGGAAATAAATAGGCGTTTTGGTCCGGTTTTCATTGAAGATCTATTGGATGACCAATTCGAACTTAAGTAAGAACTTTGGTAGAACCGATCTTGACTTCTGTTGAGAGTTATGGTAGAACCAATCTTTACCTAGTTTGGGAAATGCGGTAGAACCGATCTTAACTTATGTTGAGAGTCTTGGTATAAACGATCCTTACCTATATTGGGATACATGGTATAACCGATCTTAACTATTGTTGAGAGTCTTGGTAGAACCAATCCTTATATATTGGGAATCATGGTAGAACTAATCCTAGCTTTTGTTGGAACTCATGGTAGAACCGATCCTTACCTATATTTAGAAACTTGGTAGAACCGATCTTAACCTATGCTAGGAGTCATGGTAAAACCGGTCCCAAGAGCAAAACCGATCCTTTATATTCACATATTACTTTACTGTTTTGTATGAGTTTGGAATTAAAGTTTGCTAAATAGGAAAGTTCTGGATGTCAACATAATTTGGAGATGAATATAATTCTTATCTTTTATTGTCCAAAGATATTCCTTGATATTCAAGGTGATCCCAATCCGAAATATTGAGAATCTTTGAATTAAGATTTTCAATTATATGTTTTTGATTTTTCAGCAAATCAAAACACATCTCTTAGAAAGTTATATTAGTTAAGTGCTAAATTAATATTAGATATTTTCTAATGAGATATTTTGGAATTACAGGTTGGATATTAGTTAGAAATATGAAAACCAAAATGAGGTACTTATTGCATATCTTGATAACATTTTCGGTTTTGGAATTTCCTTGTTGTCCAAACAACCTTGGTCTATAAATAGTTGAGTTTGCATTTCTTGCAAATTATCCTAAGAGACAGGCAAACTTCATTCGTGTTGTTTCTGGTGGAGCCGTCTATCCGCAGAGGAAAGTATCCTAATTAGGCGAAATCTCTTACGACCGCTTATTTAAAGACTTCGGTGGGATCAAGAAGCTCTACGAGTACCGTTGGAGGGAAACTAGATAGTTACATTGTTATTAGTTTTCGATTATTGATTTGATTAACTAATGGTTGTTGAAACTTTGATCGCACCTAGTTTGATTATTCTTGAGAGCCTTGTCTTCTGACAAGAAGGCAATTGAAGATTTAAAAACAAGAAGATTTTTCTTATTGGTTTTCGTATCTCGTGATTTGTGCACACATCTTGATCGACTGGGACCCAATATAGATCTGATTTATATTTGATAGATTTGATCATATAGTCGTTTAGATTGACAACTATCATTTTGTGGTATTCTTCAATATCCGAATCTGATAGTTGTTAGAGCATTTCTCGGTCGAACTCACAAGTGTTTCTATCTCAAGCTTGTTGTCAAAATTAGTTGTCAAAACTATATATTGATTTCTTGTCTAAAATTAGTTAACTCTCGGATTAGGATAGAAGATGTAGTTAAGAATCAGAAATCACTGCGTTCTACCGTTTGAAGTCGAAGATCAAACAAAGCTTTTAGAGAACTTCTTCAACAAAAGGTAAGTGAAGACTGAACCACCTATTTCTCAAGTTATATTTATCTCTCTATCTATGAGACGTTGTCGCATAAAGCTAATTAGACTACCGTAAGCATACCAAAAATTTCGAGTCAAGTTTATCTTGGTAACTAGTTCTCGAAATATATATGACTAAGCTTAATGAACATTTGTTCATACTAGATGAATTTTGGTTAAGGACAATTTATTGTTCGTAATCTAAATTATGATTCAAGATTATCATTAGAAAATAGCCTGGAGCAATGATATGTGACATTGATTTTATTTGGGAATGTTTCGAATCGATATAGAGAGAAATATAGAACTATTGAAAAATTTGGATACAGGACAGTATGCATACCAGTTTCACAAACTGGGAAAACTGTTATAGATCTGAAGCCGTAGTACATGTACCCAGTACACGTACCGGCGTATCTATAGTTCGGCAGTGATTTAGTGGTACGCATACCCGGTATCCATACCACAAAAAGTCTCTGAAATCGTGAACCTGGAATGGTACATATACCTAGTATGCATACCGAAAAAGAAGTGTTGGTTTTGAAACTGGTGTGGTATCCATACCCGATACGCAAACCGGAAAAGTTCTGTATGTTCCAGAACTTATATTTGTTTTGAGGGTACACATACCTGGTACATGTACCAGGAAAAATTTATTCATGAACAAGGCTGAGTACATGTACTTGCCTTGTCGAATATTTTCAGATGCACATAAATTATTTTTGTGAGATAATTGGCATTTGAATAAATCTCTAAGAACACTATATGGACATGATTGATCACATTATAACCTATGGTTGTCACTCGAACTTAAAAGTCTTAAGTGTTTTTGAAAATGATTAAGCTTATGGTTCAATCGACTAGTTTCGGCTCACCGTTTATGAACAATGTCTTTGTACACGGCTCCGTTACGGTTCATCCTAACCAGAGTGTATATCTTGACATTCAATCACATTTCAAAGACTCATCTAACGGTGGGTATTGTCTGCTTGGTTCCAAAGCTATCTTAGATTAACCTAAAGCAACCTATGCTTTGAAATTCTATAAAGAGGGATCTTTGTATCCCTACACTACTCTTTGTGTGTCCTGGTTCTAAATTAGAGTCGTCCTCTTCCTAAAACCCTTTTAGGGTTTAGAGACTAAAAAGACTTCATAGGGTTTCGTGAAGCCAGGTCCAGCTATCTTTAATCTTGATAGTTTGAGTATCCTGATTTTGATTGATTGTTGAGCTTTCTCCATCAATCAACATAGTAGAAATCATCAAAGTTCTCTTCGTCTCAGACTTTGTTAATTCCAGAAGTTTAATACTTGTGAGGTGAATAGTAATCTAGGCTGCTCTTCGGGAAGCATAAGTCCGTATTTTGAGGTTAGCTAGACTTTATCTATTGCTATTGATTTCCAGTCTCACATTGATCTACATTCAAAGAGGAAATCACACATATAGGCTTATATGTGTGAGTACAATTGGTTTAAAGTTTTCAATTGAGTTGAAGCAACTCTTAGGATGTAAAGGACGTCATCTAAGGGAATCATTTGCGCGGAGTCCATCTGGGATTCAAGAGGCGTAAGGAACGCGAATGTAACTGAATTGCTGTGAGGGTTTAATTCGGTCTCAACTACATTCCAGTCCGAAGTTAATTGGTAGTAGGCTAATTTCTGTAGCGGCTTAATACAGTTTGGTGTTCAATCTGGACTAGGTCCCGGGTTTTTTCTGCATTTGTGGTTTCCTCGTTAACAAAATTTCTGGTGTATGTGTTATTTCTTTTTCTGCATTATATTGTTTATCTCTATAATTGAAATATCACAGGTTGTACTTAAATCAATCAAACTAGATACATCTATCTGTGTTTGTTGGATACGACTTGATTGATTCTTGGATATTGATTTTTGAGATCGTCCAAGAACTCTCACACGTAGATCAGGTTCACGGATTCGGCTCTGTCAACTTTATGATTATGAGAGAAAGCGATATAACTCTGAATATTATTCCTCGATTGAGATTCATTAAGTTGAACTCTCCGAATTTTATTTAGGTTTTGTCCATACAGGTTGCCAAAGAAAAAGTTGGTGGTGTATTTTGGTACCCCTAGTGTTTTTAATTGGTATCAGAGTAGGCAAACACATTTAAGACCTAATAAGTATGTGTTTGAAACTTTCTAGGAATCTGTATTCACGTACAAACATGTCTCCTATTGATTTTGATTACGCCAAGTGTTTGGGACTTACCTCAAAGGATAACACCTAAGTTGATTCTTCTGAATCCATAGGAGATACTCCTAAATACACAAATGGCTTCATATCAGAATCCGAATTGGAACTAACCATAAGCTTAAAAAAATCCGTTGAGATGATTGATTTTCAAGTCTCCAAAAGCTTAAGGAACTTGAACTTGAAAAACAAAAGGGTCAGTATATTGATGAACTTGAAAAGTCTCTAATTAGAGAGCATCATCTCATTAACATGATGAAATCTATCCCTGACCATATCGAAAAACTTGTTCAAGAAACTAACATTCTCGGAGAAAAGGTTAGTATACTTGAGAATACAATCAAGGAAAATGAGATACGTGAAAAACATCTAATTGAGACTCATTCATCAGAATGCATGAACTTCGTGTTAAAAAGGAAAAAGTCGATTCTGATCTTCTGTTAGCTCGGGAACAGAATAAACTCCTTAAAAAGGATAATTCTGCACTTATGAGTAAGGAATCCTCAAAACCTGATGTTGTCCTTGAATCTTCAGAGACATTACCAAGTATTGAGAATTCAGTTTTGGGAAAGGAAACTGGTAAGAAACAATTGCGTAGAAAACTAGTACATACTTTCAATAAAGACCATGAACCGACTAAGTTTCCTAATCCACAAAATTGTTCACACTACGGTAAAGAAGGTCATTTAGCATTAAAGTGCTTCAGAAGAAGAAAACAGATTACTAAACTAAAAAAATTGCTCACTTTTGCAATTGATGAAGTGAAAAATCTATCTGCATCTTCAATTGATCTTAATACTGTAGAAAATTTTAGGTCTTATGTCAAAAAATCCTCTTGGAACCTGCATAAGCCTAGATATCCTCACTCCGTATTGTCACACAACATTACTAGTATCAGACTTCCTACTGATAAAGAGGATATGACAGGAAGTTCTTCCTCAAAGAATTGGATCTCCGATTCTAATTCCTTGAAGAGGATTTCAAGAGGTCCTAGACTTGCCTTAAGAAATTCCGCAGAACTTTCAAGTGTCATTATTCGGTCTAGCAAACAGGAAAGCCCTTCAGAATCTTCTATAAGGAAACGAACTAGAAGAAAGGAGAGAGAAAAGATAAATTGTCACATGAAAAACCTTAATGCATTACTTTGTGATCCACCTTGTGATACTATGTCTCACTCTGTTACCTAACAGGTACAACATTAGTCCTTGAAACTAACTTGAGAGTTACAAGGACTGCACTCATATCAATTTTTGATATGAATGATGAGGATTGCTCAAGTCTTATGTAGTTAAGTTTAATCTCTTTCAACAAAAGTAACATATGATATTTTAGTTGAGCTTAGCTCCTTAATGTCTTATTGATATTTCGTTATTTCCCTTGGGAAGTAAGTGTTAATAATTCATGTGCTCTAAAGACGTATCTGTCCGGAAATCATTATTTATCGAGCTAAAAATACATTATTGACACTTGAAGAGATAAACTACTATTTAAGTAAAAGTTTTATTGTGATGAATACTCATTATAATCTCTCAGTACACGAACCCGGTCCACGAACTAATGTTTGTGTACCAGTTCATGTATCCTTCTAGAGCTTAGAGAGAAAGCCATCTATCTATAAAATAATAAAGGATTCCTATTTTTTTGGAAAAACACCTATGTTGACCTAACAAATAGTTGAGTCCTATCTTTTCTAAAAAGATGGAAATCTCAAAAATACCTCATGAAACTAATGATCTTGATAAAGAAGATGTCAAAGAAGAAAGAAGTGCGTTTCAAGGATCTCAATTGAAAAGGAAGGATGCGATAAAAGAACAAAACTCTTGGGTTACAGAGTCCATCAAGGATCTGACTCATTCTCAAAATGACTCAAAGGTTGAGATTGCAAATCTACAATTGCAAATAAATCATCTTATTGATGGTCAAACCAAAATCCTTGAAAAGCAAAAAGTCCTTATAAGGAACCAGAAGAAGCTGACTTATGAATGCACAAAAGCTCGACAACTTGCTCGCATTTTCAATCGGAAAGTCGGTGTCTTAACTCACGAACACGGCCTCTCAACAGTCAAGAGGATAAAGGACATCAGCGACACGTCTTATAATGGAGTTATGGAAAGGTATGTAGAAATAAATGAAGCTTAAAGTTTTTATGGGTTTTCTATGTTTTTTTTTTCTAGGAAACTTCTTGTGAGCATTTATTCTTGCTTTTGAGAAGAATAACTAGGGTTTGGTATAGCATAAATTGTGATTACACAAGCTATTTCCAACGATTTTCATCTTGCATGCTTTTAGATTTATTTATTTAAATTCTAGAGTTTTTGGAAGATGAACTTGCAGTATGTAATCATTATTGGTTTAATATTGCAAAGTCTTATGAGATATATGTGTCGTTTACTTTTTGTAAATTGAACTAATATCTCATATATGCTCATTAGTTAAATCTATTATGTTTTATATAAATTGAAAAATATAACAAACTTTTTGAGAAATTTTTTCTCGCAGTATCGATCTACTCATGATCACACTTCTGTGTTATTACTGCACTATACACTCTGTAATATTTTCTTATGTTGAGTTATACCGATTAAAATTATATCCTTGTTCGTAACTGACGTTGAGATCAATTTAAGTCGATGTTCAGGATACAAATCCATGTGAGTTTTTAATGTCCAACAAAATCCTTCTTTTTCATTAAAGAAAGGTCACTCATGTTGTTCTCTTGGGAATGACTTAAAATGGGGGAGGGTTCTTAAATGAACTTGTGCGTAATTGCTATATCTTTGTGGGATGTGTGGCTGTGGAATTTACAAGGGATGCTTTTATCTTAAATTTCCTAGATGAGCGTTAAGTATTTCATACTATGTGATATCATCCAAATAAAGTTGATATGAGGAGTTACATATTAACTATGTTATTATGTATTATCTCTAACTTCCTTAAATCTTGAAGTATCTTTTGGTTGAATTCATTACGATCCCATTATTTTCGTACCTTTGCCAATTTTTATTGACAAAAAGTGGGAGAATTAATTAGTAGTTTTGCACTACATACATATGGTTTACGAATCATTATGTAAGGTTGAGTGAATAAATAATCTATAGGTTTCACCTATTATGAAAAAGATGCGAGTATAAATTATGGGGGAGAAACATATCACCGTAGTATTACTTCAAAGTTGCGATACAATTGAACTTTTGAGAAGATAATAATACTATGTTTCTCTATAATGACGATTGAGAATATTTGTTTTCAAAGTTGTTATCACTACGGATACGGATCTTCAACAACAACGATGCTGAGTTGAACACGTTCAGAATCATTGCAACTTGAAGTAACGAAGAATTCAAGGAGTTGAAGAAACTAAGGAAATCAAGTATGATGGATTCGAGGAGTTTTTAAAGCTTTATTTTTTAATCCATATGTATTGATAGTTTTGTCACTAAAATTGACAAAGGGGGAGATTGTTAGAGCATTGCTCGGTCGAACTCACAAGTGTTGCTATCTCTAGCTTGTTGTCAAATTTAGTTGTCAAAACTATATCTTGATTTCTATTCTACAATTAGTCAAGTCTCGGATTAGGATAGAAGATGTAGTTGAGAATCAGACATCACAATTTTATACCGTTTGAAGTTGAAGATCAACCGAAGCTTTTGGAAAACTTCTTCAACAAAAGGTAAGTGAAAACTGAACCACATATTTCTCAAGTTATATTCATCTCTATATCTATGAGACGTTGTCGCATAAAGCTAATTAGACTATCGTAAGCATATCAAGAATTTCGAGTCAAGTTTATCTTGGTAACTAGTTCTCGAAATATATATGACTAAGCTTAATGAACATTTGTTCATACTAGATGAATTTTGGTTAAGGACAATTTATTGTTCGTAATCTAAATTATGATTCAAGATTATCAATCGAAAATAGCCTGAAACAATGATATGTGTCATTCATGTTATTTGGGAATGTTTCTAATCGATCTAAAGAGAAATATAGAACTACTGAAAAATTTGGATACAATACAGTATGCATACCAGTTTCACAAACTAGGAAAACTGTTATAGGTCCGGAGCCGTAGTACACATACCCAGTACATGTACTGGCACATCTATAGTTCGGCAGCGACTTAGTGCTACGCATACCCGGTATCCATACCACAAAAAGTCTACGCACTCGTGAACCTGGAGTGGTACGTATACCTAGTATGAATACCGAAAAAGAAATGTTGGTCTTGAAACCGGTGTGGTATCCATACCCGGTACGCAAACCGGAAAAGTTTTGTATGTTCCAGAACTTATATTTGTTTTGAGGGTACACATACCTGGTACATGTACCATGACATATATATTCATGAACAAGGCTGAGTACACGTACTTGCCCTGTCGAACATTTTCAGATACACATAAAATTATTTCTGTGAGATAATTGGCATTTGAGTAAATCTCTAAGAACACTATATAGACATGACTGATCACATTATAACCTATGGTTGTGACTGAAACTTAAAAGTCTTAAGTGTTTATGAAAATGATTAAGCTTATGGTTCAATCGGCTAGTTTCGGCTAACCGTTTATGAACAATGTCTTTGCACATGGCTCGGTTACGGTTCATCCTAACCAGAGTGTATATCTTGATATGTCAATAACATTTCAAAGATTCATCTAACAGTGGATATTGTTTGCTCGGTTCCAAAGCTATCTTAGCTTAAACCTAAAGCAACTTATTCTTTGGAAGTCTATAAAAGGGGAACCTCAAGGGATAACCTTTTATTACATAAAGGTTTACTAAATTTAGAGGTACGGTCAACGGTGAAGTCAAAGTTCAACTATTCAGGTCAACCGGTGTTTGACTAATTTTTCTACTCCATCTTCCGAGTCTCGTATGTTCTTCTTCAAGTATCAGATTTGCGCGTTCTTGTAGTTCATTTCATATAACTTTTTGAGATCTATCCAATGGTACTCTTTATTTTCCCAAATTATTGTTAGATCATTTTTATCAATTATTTCATATTTAAATAATTATGTCATTAACGGCTAAATCGTATCTTTCCCGGTTTAATAACGTTAACGTGCTTGCGGGTCTTTACAATGATGCACATGCACAAGGTGTTTTAGTGATCAAAGATGTCTTAGAGCTGTTCATGAGAGTTGTAGCAATGCTAAACATATTTGTGAAAATAGTTCATGAGCATCTTCTCAATTTGTACTGGGTATGTATGCGAAAGGGTACGCGTACCTGTGAATTAGTTCGTGAACTTAGATAGCCAAGGTACGTGTACTGGGTATGTGTGTCCTTAGGATATTCACGAACTCATTACCTTGAGGTGCGTGTTCCTCTCCCCATTCACGAATTCAGAACTCCATGGTACTCGTACCTACCTACGCTCTGGAACTTCAAATATCTAGGATACGCGTACTTGAGTCTAGATTTCAGTAGTTCTCAAAACTCTCTATTAGTGTTTTTAAACATTCCCAATTGCCATAGATATAAATATCATTGCTTGGAGATTTCTAAATAATCCATTTGACACAAAAATAGTTTTTGAACAATAAATTATTTTGAAATAAGATTGCTAAGGATCTATGAAAATTCATTGCTTGAATCATATTTCGAGATGTTTAACAAGACAAGATTAACTCAAAACTTCTTCTTTACAATATTAAATCCACTAGAAGTCATACGACATAGTCTCATATAGATAAATGGTAATACTTATGAGTAAATATAATGGTTCAGTCTTCGCATAACCTCTTTGTTTATGAAGTTCTCCAAATGTCTTTTTTTAATCTACAGTCTTCAACCTTCGAGGGTTATTCAGTGATGTCTGATACTCAACTACCGTACTATAATCCTAGTATGAAACTTGACTTTAATAAACTAGAAATCAAGACATAGTTTTCTATTAAACATTGACAACAAGCTTGAGATATCAAAACTTGCGAGTTTGACCGAGCAGTGCTCTAACGCCTGCTATGATACCGATTGAAAAGAAAAGGGTACCAAGTATACCACCAACTTTTTCATTTGGCAACCTGTATGGACAAAACCTAATACAATTGCAAGAAGATCTATACATAGATCTACTTGAAAAATATGTATATAGAGTTTTTCTCTTATCTCTTCCACAATAAATATGTCTAGACACAAAGTCCTTGGACCTGATTGTGTAAAAGAGTTTTTGGACGATCTTACAAATCAATATCCAAGATCAAGTCGTATCCAAATCAAGAGGATCTGAATTTTAACAAGTATGAAACTTGCGATATATCTTTCAAGATAGGAATTCAACAAGAACGAGTCTTGTTTTTGACCTCAATAAATAAGGACTTAAACTATACGTACTACTTGTGTTATTCATATTATAAAGATAAAACAATATAATGTGGAAAAGAAAAAACACAAGACACCAGAAATTTGGTTAACGAGGAAAATTGCACTTGCAGAAAAACCGTAGTACCTCGTCCAGCTTCGAACACCAAACTGTATTAATCCGCTACATACACTAACCTACCATCAGATTTCAGACTAGAATGTAGTTTAGACCGAATTAACCGTCCAAGAAATTCAACTGCAGTCGTGCTCCTTACGTCTCTTGAACCTCGCAAGGTTGAAAGCAATTGATTCCCTTAGCTGACGTCCTTTACAGTCTAAGAGTTTCTTCAACCTAAGTAAAAACTTTTGTTACCAATATGCCTCTAACTGATAAGCCTATTTGATTTCCCTTTTGATTTTGCAATCTAGGTTTGGAAATCTGTTTGTAGTAGACAAATTCCAACAAACCTCACAAATCCGGTAACTTACACTCAGTTAGCTGAGAAGCTTGGATTCTTTATTGCCCCTCAAGAACAATCCAAACATATCAAATAAGAGTAGATATATATCTCGAGGAATCACAAATCCTGAGACGGAGAAATATTTGAGATTTCTATCTATCTCGTTCATGATCTGAGATTACTTAAAACCTACAAAGATCAATAAGAACAAGATCCGGATACCAGAGCTATTAGGTAAAGGATAGTCCGGCCGAGCTGCACGAATCCCTAAGTGAAATCTTCAAGTCGTAACCTAGAATACAGTTCATGGAGAACCTAGGTTATAGAGGGCGACTCTAGCTTAGCAACTAGGACATATAAGTGCCAAGGATTTGAGAAATCATG
Organism: Papaver atlanticum; assembly: GCA_023531105.1. NCBI lineage: Eukaryota > Viridiplantae > Streptophyta > Magnoliopsida > Ranunculales > Papaveraceae > Papaver > Papaver atlanticum. The sequence continues at coordinate 223,731 of JAJJMB010016199.1, forward strand.
TTGCAAGAGTCTTTCAATCTATAGATTTTCAAGGGTCTAGGCAACTTTGTAGTCAAGCTAAGATAACTTGATATCCAAGCAAACAATTTCTCAATTTAAATGTAATTCTTATTAGGAATTCATGTAAGCATGTGAGATGTCTACCTTGAAATTACACAAAAGAATATACACTATGGTCCAGGGTTCCAGAACCGTGTCTAATGATAGTTCGTATTTGCAAGTATGCTTTTTGAACTTACAAGCATAAGTGGTGTTCATTAACACTCAAGACTTAAACCGTGAATCACAAGAACAGAGTGATTTTAGTAAATTAAATTGTATTAAAAGTGTTCATGAGAGTTGTGGCAATGCCGAACATATTTGTGAAAATAGTTTATGAGCATCTGATAGGTACAAATAGGGGTACGCATACTTATGGACCAGTCCGCAAACTTAGGCTCTTGGGGTGTGCGTACCCGGTATGCATACCCTAAGCTGATAGAAAATTCATATCCAAGGGGTACGCGTACTGGGTATGTGTACCTCCCTCCCATTCACAAACTGAAAACCATGTGGTACGAGTACTGGGTATGTGTACCTATCCCACTTTTAGCATTCATACCACTAGGGTACGTGTACTGGGTATGAGTACCCACCCTGTGTCCAGAATTCAGTATGTTATGAGAAGTCAAGTACTTCGAAACATTCATAACCGCCATAGATAATAAATATCATTCTTTGGGCAATTTCCAAATGATCAATTTGAAACAAAAACAGTTCATGAATAACAAATTGTTATTATCCAAGATTGTTAAGGATCTACAAACATTCATTGCTCAAATCATATTTCCATAGATTTATCAAGACAAGCTTGACTCGAAATTTCTTTTTTGCAATATTAAATCTATTAAATTCATACGACATAGTCTCATAAGATAGAATGGTAAATGCCGTGACTAAATAGGATGGTTCAGTTTTCACATACCTCTTTGTCGATGAAGTTCTCCAAATGTCTTTGTTTGTTCTTCGGTCTTCAATCTTCAAGAGTTATTCATTGATGTCTGATACTCAACTACCATACTCTAATCCTAGTCAGAGACTTGACTTTAGTAGACTATAATTTTTTTTATTTTTTTGAAGGAAACATCTTGATTTCATTAAAACTATAAAATTGAATACATCAAAGATGAGAATAATAAAAAAAAACTACATATATCTTGTTTCATAGATGAAACTGATATTGAAATTTCGCATGTGAAATAAAATTCTGCAATTGAAATTTGTCTTCTCTATTAAAAGAAAAATGTCTCGGAAGAAGGTAATCTACCCATTTCAATTTGTCTTCTCCAACAGGAATAGAATGTCCCAGAAGGGAGTAATATAACCAAGTCATCGTCTCCACCATCACTTTTTTGTAGCCACTTATCTCCAAAAAATTGTAGAATAATGACCACTTCTAATAAACCATTCCCGATGACGTATCTATGATGAAAGCAGTCAATGAAACGCCATTAACGCTGTCATAGTCCTCTAACTGGCATAAAGAAGCCATTAGATATGAAATCAATTGATAATAAAATATAATCATAAGTAAACCCTATTATCGTTTTAAGGAAAACGATAATTTTTATTTAATAATACTAAAAACTAATAATAATATTATTAACCAAATCAATCAGATCAAATCCGATAGATTTGGATCACAATTGAACAAAATCAAAAGATTTGCAAACCAGAGAGAGAAAAAACGGTTATAAGAGAGAGCCAAACTAATTCCAATTCATTAGTTTTGTGCATCTAATATGAACAACAAGCTTGAGATAGCAAAACTTATGAATTCGACCGAGCAATGCTATAACAATGTCCAAAGTAAATACGGAAAGATTTGAATCTTTTCTTCCAGCAATCCTACTACGTCTATTTAGTCAAAATCTATTTTTTTAAGCTCAAAACACACTTTATAAGTGTAAAATAAATGGTTTGGAATATACTTTGAGATTCTACCGAGTTTCCCTCCGAGATAAAAAACTAATTAAATTTAGATCAGAGAATAGAATTTAGATCATGGTCGCAAATTCTGGGATACAAGACGTATTGTCATGTAAATTTTAGGTTATTGGCCTGATTTTTATGGATATGTAAAACTCTAGCAGACTAGTGGACTCTATGATAATTTTGTTTTGCACCAAATTTTTACCGGTGTCTAATTTGATGTTGGCCCATAGTCCCTGGTGGTCTCGACTCTGTGAGGTAGAACTATCTTTTGGGGATCAACCCATTTTTGAGGGGATCTTAGGTTATTATCCCATACGATGTCGGGGATAAGGGGTGTCCTGACGTTAGTAATTGATTAAGTTACCCTTACTTAAACTAACCTAAATCTAACTCAAAATTAAACTAATAGCTAATTTATCCTTAAACCTAATACTCTAAATAAACTATAATTCATTAATTAAAAAACCCATCTTTCCTGGCCGATTTTTCTATTCGTTTTTTATATCCACTTCTTCCCTCTTTTCTCCAAGGTGAGAACCAAATCTTGATTGTACTTATATGTACATTCGAAGGGTATTTTTTCACCAATTCATGTATTTTTGTACGCTTTTTATTGACAAACTGAGAAGGAACCATGGGAAATAGGGTTAAAAAGTAAGTTGCTGACTCAAATTTGGTTAGAGTATATGTGAAAAACCCTAGACAGGGTAGCCGAGCCTTGCACATCCGAAGAACATGAAAAACAGAACGACTAGAAATAAATTATTTTTTCTTAGTGGACCCTTATAGTTGTTTAACATTACACTAGGTTCGGCTAAGTCGAAAAGATTTCGATCATACTGAGTATAGACACAAGAACTACTATATATAGGTTTGACTAGGAAAAACTTTGTCCTGACTTTTGCTTTAGCCGCTAATTTTACCTTGAAAGCTTGATAAATATGCTGGAGCCGACCAGGCCGAACATCGTTCTATTAATCAAAATAAAGAAAATTCCACAAGGTAAAACCTATCTCCTGCTAGACGAACATATGAATTTAATCATCATAGATTAATTTCATCTTTAAAGTTCGATTAAGAATATATTATACTCAACCAAGCCGAACATTATTCTGTCATACACAAAATATAAATTTGGCTAGGAGTTCTTCGGTTCTGAAAGCCAAACTTAGTTCTAACCTCCACTAAAACGAAGTCCGGCTACCTTTTCATCAGTTTTGCTACCCGAATTTAGTCCTAGCCTCCATTAAAACGGACCTTGACTATCAGTTTTTCATTTTTTCTACCCAACCTTATATCAGATCTAGCCGAAACTCAATTTCATTTTCACCAAATTTTTGGCCAATTAAAGCAACAAAAAGACATTAACAAATACTTTCTTTACTCTATAAGTTGAAGGTTCGTATTCCTCGGAGTTGTTGGTCGAATCACTCGTTTTGAACCTAAGAAACTCAAAACTCTTCCCCTTCTTCTCTCCATAATTCTAATTCTAAAACTAACATGGGTTTTGTTATTTTGTGCATGGATGCACAAGATAAGAGCCAATCATTGGCATGAGAAAGTGTAAAAAACTATAAAATATAAGACAGAGAATGATTCTTTGCATTTGGGAATGCAAAGATTCATGGAGTTTTGAACTTCTCTCTCTACAAATGCATTCTCCAATGCAAAGAATCATTCTCTCTCTCATACTTTATAGTTTTTTACACTTTTTCATGTCAATGATTGGCTCTTATCTTGTGCATGGATGCACAAAACCTAACTAACATTAGCTCAATCTACTACTCCCCCGTCCCACTATTAGTTGACCTATTTGTTTTTAGATTTAGCCTCATTAATAATTGATTTTATATCATTTGCTACTCATGTTTATATTCGTTACGTAAGTGTTTTAAAATGCTTTTCAATGATATAAAACTTACGAATATCCGTGGTATAGTTTGAGAGATAAATCATTTCTAAATTATACTACTAGGTCAACTAATAGTGGGACGGAGGTAGTATTATTCAACTAACTAACAACCAACTAACCTGATTAACTTAACTAATTAAGAACGAGCACTTTGGTCATTAACTAAAATAATTAGGCAAGGTGCATTTTGATGTACGTGGACGATAAAAAAAAAACTTAGTTGGGTAATTGGTAGTGCCTCGGACTCGGTCTCTTAATACTGAATTACTAATACACATACACAAAAGTTTAATAGCAGTACTTCGTGAGAATTAATTGGCTTACAGATATCACTTTTTTAATTTAATACAGAATCCTGTCACGCATAGTGCTGTCTTAGTCTTGCACACCTGTTGCAAATCCAGCTAGTTTGCTGTTTTAATCCGAACTCATTGATAATACATAGCTACACCTAAGCATGCATAGCTAGTAGCTAGATGCAGTAATTCAAAGCCTGATAAACCCTCAGACTCTACTTACTTTGTTGTCAATAGATCTCAACGTCATTCTATCGTCGATAGTGAGGAAAGTAAAAAACAGAAAAAGAACTGGTTCCGGAATTCTGATCAGCTATAACTAAAAACCCTTTTTATTAAATTTGATTTACGACCAGACCTTCTTTGCTTCCATTACAACAACAACTGAACACAATATGGCTTCTCTGTCTCTCTATCTGACTTTATACGATGACATAACTAATCTTTGATTCATACATAATTCATCGTCATAAAATCTTGTAAAACTCGATTAAACCACCGTAGAAAGCCGAAAAGCCCACTTTAAATCTACCATCCTGTGAAACCCTAGACAAGCAAGCATCACCTTTTTCCACAAGCTTATGAACAAAAGTATTTATATGTTGTCAATGCACCCAAAACCCAAGTGTACTTGCCATATTTCCTAATCAAGCCAATCATCTTCTGATCTCCATGTGCTGGTGGATCACGTGACTACGTAATGAGGTAATTTGCTTGGGTGGGAAAACGGTAAGCTTCAAATGAAAGCTACAACTCATTAAATAAATCTAAACCAGAAATAACTCCTATACGATTTCTATTCTCTCACGATTTTGTTCATAGTTTTAGTCAACGGAAACAGGCAAGCAGCGTTTTTAAAGTTTTGGGGGGAGGGGGGAGGGGCGGGGGAGGTTACATTTCGACTTCCATGTTATTTGACTTGCCTAGTGCTCCCGCAACTCTTTACATATACAAAATCTGAACTCTAAAATCTGATAAATAATCAAGTACCTTTTACATGGCTCAATTTGAAAGAAAAGTAACATTTCGAACGTCTCATTAGGTTAATGACCTTGAGAGGTTCGACCTTCTTCCTATAGGTCACTACCTCAGATTCCTTCCTCGCTGTCGCTATACCGTATTAATCTGCTGCCACGGCTACTCTACATGGCCTTCTATGAATTCAGATTCCTTCCTCGCTGTCGCTATACCGTATTAATCTGCTGCCACGGCTACTCTACATGGCCTTCTATGAATTAGCTGTAAACCACATTTAGCAAAAAGGAACAAGTTGCTTGATTTCTATAGAGGTCTTCCACACTTTCCCACCTTGCAATGGCTAAATAGCCAAAGATCAAGAACCTGCCAGAGCCATATGGATTACACTAGGCGCACAATTGCAGTTTTGGGTGCAAAGTGTAAATTTCTAAGGAGCACTATAATCCCACAGATGTATAGTCATATCTGATGAACATGCAGCGGCCACATGTCTTTCATTAGCTATTAACTCATTCACTTCTCCTTCCAATCTTTCTCTGAAACTGCTCACGTATTCACCATACAGCGCATCCCATACTCTTATATTACCTCCAAGACATATAAACACACACCCACCGTTCATGCACCCAATCAAACCTCCTCTCCTGGCACCACCAACATCATCCACTGTAAAGGCACACACTTCCTCGAAGTTATCCACTCTGCGGACGCTGGCAATTCGGCGGTTATCAACCACCATTAACAATCTATTGCTGACGTCAACAGAAGAAACTATTAAACCAACTCGCTGAAATTGTTCATCGTTTAATACAGACCCTAGATTTGTCAGATCAAATGCCATTAATCTGATACCAGTACATGCCACAGCAACATCATTCTCAACAGTAGAAGTAAACCTGACTCGTCCAAGTGGCTCGGTTAACTCATCAGAGAGGGAGTGCCAACCCATTACTGATTCTGGATCGGTCAAAGTCCCACCAACAAAAACAAGTTCTTCAGTTTCACCATTCCATATGTGAAATGATCGGCCAGGAGCACCAGCATATAGCCCTAACCACCACCGATTACATCCATTGAAATCAACCAAAGTGCCGTCATTCACCATGTCTCCTAATTGGGCACGACGTGTACCTACTAAACCTATGACCGCCACGTGGATGTCACCATCAAGTGAAGCAAAGATAACACGTGTATCTGTGAGAACGATTCCTGTAACGGCACGAGAGAATCGGCCGAGACGATCTCGGTGGTGTGGATGAAATGTGCTGACATGGAGCCTCGAGATCAAGTTGAATAGACGGACAGAACCATCATCAAAACCGCATGCAAGATGTGAGTCTGATAGAGTGAGGCATCGACATGCAAGGGGACCGCTGTTGTCGATGTTGGGATCGTAGTTGAGAGTAGAATACAAAGACCTGGATATACGAAAGTTGTACGCAGTACAATGACGGTATATATACTCTTCTCTCCATGTATTATGTACTAGGCTATCTCCACCCCAAATCCTATTTGTTAGGTTATGCCATAAAAGGTTGGAGTGTGATATGGCACGCCAAGCAGAGCATACCTACGTTGATAAAACACCAAGTTGAGCAAATTTCTAAATACATCAGAAAATCACAAAGTTACTAGTTACTACAACATAGACACATATATGGTTGCACAACATTTTTTATTTTTTATATGAATAAATGAAAATTTAGACAACTTTCGAACACATATATGGTTGCACAACATTTTTTATTTTTTATATGAATAAATGAAAATTTAGACAACTTTCGAACTCAACTGCATAGCTAGTTATTTAAGAAAACTAGTTGTAATTCAGGCCACGTACGAATAACCATATGATTAATATACTTATTTAAGGACTTTTGTAAGGAAGTTATACCTGTATTTCATATTTATTTCTTATGCTGTGGCCCTAGGTGGATATACTCCGATAATTTTATTTGTTGAATTGAGCTGCCTTTTGGGTGACATTAGGGGATTCCTAGTGTTTAAGTTATAGTTAATCAGGTACACACATTCATGCTACAGTTAAATAGGGTGATAGGATTATACACTCAAGGCAAAGCCATGAACAACTTGAGAACATAATTTTTATTTAAAAATATTTGAATTTTGCAACAAAGACTACAAAATAGAATAAATATAAGACTACAACAAAGTAGTCAACACTTTCTAAGACAACAGAACACTAAAATCTTTTGTCTTCTCTATTGTCATATGAAGAAAGACGGACATAACTCAGGAGAATTGTTGAAGGAGGAGAGGCATACTTTGGTTTAGTTGTTCAAAAGAACCAACCCTAAAAGGCCTTGTATCATCACATCAAATCATATCATATATTTTGCATCCACTACTAGTGTCAGGATCAGGTAAGGTAAGGTAAGGGTAACAGTAGTCAGGATTTTTGGAGAGAGTAATGCCTGAAGGTTAGTTTTGATAAGGTACGGATTTTAACATAGGCAAAATTGTAGTCTGTACTGTAGATGAACAAAAAACCAACTAGTGAATGGAAAGGCCAAACAGAAAAATCAGGGAACAGTGAGAAGATGTGTAAAAGACAGTTCAATTTACAATGACTTTGAAACTTTGAATTTGACTCTTGAAGATAATGTATCCAAAGAAAGACAGTAAGATGCAGTTCTGAAGTAACAAGATCGTGTATTTCACAGCTCATAAATCTCAACTTATTGCAAAAAAAAAAAAACCCATTACTTCCTCTCGAGAACCCAACAAATAATTAAGGTAATTTATAAGCTACATTAAATTATAGGGTTTGTCTCGAGAAGCTCTCTTTGTTTATGGAAACAACAAACAAGCAATGCATCAAATCAATTTATAATTGCTTTTATCTATCCCCTCTCTAGAGTCTAGACTCTAATGTCGAAGTAGTATGTATATCTCTTTATAGGTCTCATTTCCAACGAAACAAACAACAAAACAATGGAGTTTAACCAACATTTTTTCTTTTCATTATCTTTCTTCTTCTCCAGTGGTTTTAAGTATCGGTCAAATCTTCTTTCTACGCAGCAACTTGCCAAGTACATGTTCTTTTTTTTCTAGTGTGAACTGTGAACTAGTAACTAAATTATTAGCCAAGACCTTGCTTGCCCACTGTGTAATAGAAAGAGAAGCAAAAAAAAAAAAAAAAAAAAAAAAAAACTAGATTTAGGAGGAACAGTGAATGATGTACCCTTATTAACTAAAAATGGGAGAGGAAAGGGTTAAAGTGTAAGTCCTGTATGTCTCCCTTATACTGATAACTTTGGTAGCTTCCATCAAGCACCAGCACAGCAGGAAATAAGTGATAAATGATGATAACAGTAGATCAACTAAAAACCACTATATATGTATAATTTTGATTTTTTCACTGTTGTATTTGATTCCCACCCAAAAAGGAAAAGGAATCCCTATGTACATGTAGAGAGAGACAGAGAGATGGGATTTGCTTATCAGAAACGTGAGTCAAAAAAGGAAGTAATGAATTTAGAAACAACTAAAAAAAGAAGTTTTTGGAAGAAACATTGTTGTAGGGATCAACCCTTTTTCAATGGCTAAACCCACAAACAAAAAAAGGGAATCTCATTTTTGTGATCTGATCTTTTTAACAAACAAATAGTGCTTCTGTCTAACAAATAGATTGAGTGACTAACTCAAACTCTCTCAAAATTCTCTTATACTGTTATAGGAATTTTCAGGACAAAATGAATCCATAAAAGTTTTGAGGAGTGAAAAGTCCTCGCAAAAACAAAAACCAAAAAAGAAGATGGGGGGTGGGAGTGATGGTGAGATCTGTGGTCCACAACTAGTCTTTTTATTGTTTGTACTTGGATTTTTATTTCTTGATGGATGTTTGTACTTGAATTTTAAGAAAACAGGATATTGGATAGATCAAATAGCCATAATGCAACATCTGTATATGCATCATCGATTATTACGTCCAATAAAACAAGAAAACTTGCATGCTGCTGGCTAGAACAACACTGACCTGAAAGAGGGTAGAAATGGCAGGAGCAGCAGAGAGCCTACGGAGAGTAACACTTGTTGGAGAAGCAGAAGAAGCAGCATTAACGGCAACTTGATAAGCAAGAGCTTCAATGAATGGCTCAGGCCATACTTCATCTCTACTATTACCAGACAATCTTTGCCTACCGCGCCGAAGACGAGTACGACCAACTGAAGCAGAAGCTGAAGAAATAGAAGTTTCTCCCCTTTCAAATTGTCTACCTCTTCCTCTTTGGTCTTCAGAAGATGAAGATGACGAAGACATTTGAATAAAAACGAGAAGAAGGAAAACAAAAGAAGTATTAATTCTGGAGTAGGAGTATTAGTATGCAGCTGAAGCAACACGGAGAGACTAAATAGTACTACTGCAGCTTCAACAAGATATAGATATATATGTATATTTTAATGGAAACAGATGGACAAGCGACCTTTTGAAGAGAGAGAGAGAGAGTTTGCTAAAAAAATGGAGATGTTTCCCGCCACACTATGCAACGACGGCGGAAGGGCAGTGTGTATTACTTCTTACTATATCATGGGAGGTGAGGACACGGTGGGGGCCTGTGAAGAGGCTCCGAGTTATCCCCTGGGTTTTAGAATGTCTCCAACTGCTACTATTTCCCTTACACGAAACCATCGCAATCACGCAACATTTACTCAGTTGTACCCTTGTACCCTCTCCTCCCCCACGACCCTAGAAAGGACCTCGTTTTGGTCCCCAAATTCAAATCCCTTCGTTTATTTGACTCCCCGAGACCCAGAGTTTTCAGTAGTCCTTTGCTATGTGGACATGGACTTGTGACCTTTTCACAATAAGCTTTTGACCCCATGTTAGAACTTAGAACCACACTGATGGCACTATTATGTTAATCCAAGCCTTCCAAGGGCCTGGATATGACCCACAAAAAATAAATAAAAATCATTATTATAGGCAATTAAGATTAAGTCGCAAAACTTCCTAGCATTTTTAGGGGTCACTCAAAAAGAATTAAGGGCCACTAATAAAATAGGGTCACCTAAACCCAAATTGAAACTAGCCCTTATTTCGCGTATTTTGTAATGGCAAAATTGCCCTTCCAAAATCGGTAGTTAATATTATAATCAGTAATTTAACTACAATCGGTAGTAAATTGACATACTTTAACCTCCGAATATATTCAGTTTTCGAAGTTTAGTACTACCATAATCGGTAGTAAATTTAACTTCCGAATGTATATTGGCCCAAAAATGAGATTTTGTCAAAATCCTTTAATTTTCGAACTTTGGTACTACCATAATCGGTAGTAAATTGTGTTCATTTAACCTCCGAATATATTCAGTTTTCGAATTTTAGTACTACCATAATCGGTAGTAAATTTAACTTCCGAATGTGTATTGGCCCCAAAATGAGATTTTGCCAAAATCCTATAATTTTCGAACTTTAGTGCTACCATAATCGGTAGTAAATTGTGTTACTTTAACCTCCGAATGTATTCAATTTTCGAATTTTGGTACTACCATAATCGGTAGTAAATTTAACTTTCGAATGTGTATTGGCCCCAAAATAAGATTTTTCCAAAATCCTATAATTTTCGAACTTTGGTACTACCATAATCGGTAGTAATTTGTGTAAATTTAACTTCCGAATGTGTAGTGGCCCCAAAATGAGATTTTGCCAAAATCCTTTAATTTTTGAATTTTGGTACTACCATAATCGGTAGTAAATTTTGTTAATAAGTGATGCTCATTATCTACCGATTGTGTTCATGGCCCCAAATTCAAATTTTCAAAACTTAAGAAAATTTCGGAATTTTCTACTTTCACAATCGGTAGTTAATGGTGTTCATTATCTACCGATTGTGCTTAATTTTTAGTACAGAAAAATTGAATTTTTTGAATCAAGAATAATCGGTAGATAACAATCAATTTACCTACCGATTATGGTTGATGTTCTTCATTTACAGTAGCAGAAACATAATCGGTAGATAGCTATCTATTTTACCTACCGATTATGGTTGGTGTACTTCATTTTCTTAAGAACATCAAGCATAATCGGTAGGTAAAAGAGATTTTTATCTACCGATTATGTTTCTGCTACTACAAATCCTAGAAAATTTTCGGATCAATTTTTTTATTTCAAGTATTAAATCCTAATTTTGGATCACAATTACTATCATCTGGATTTTTGTTTGTTTCACTCGTTTTTTTTTTTTTTTTTTGTTTTTTGTTTTGATGTTATAAGTTTCAACTTTAAGCTTAATGAATTTTGGGTTTTAATTTTAAACAATCAATCATAAAATTTGTTTGATCGACAATCTTTGGTTTCAATCAAAATTAAAACGATGATTTTTTTTCTCCGAATGGGTAGAAAAGAGAAGAAGAAGAAGAAGATGAATGATATGATTATGAAAATAAAGGATATAGGTTTAGATTTACTATAAAGGTGAAGGACAATATAGACAATTTCTATTTTTAAGATACCCCTTAACCCCCTTCAATGGATGGGAATAAAAAGGTGGCCCCTAATTCCTTTCAAGTGGCCCCTAAATATGCCAGGCAAAACTTCCATTTACAACTATTTTATTTGGTTTTATGACTTTTAGTTTAGAGCAAGTTTTATGGTGGAAGAATTTCATCTTCCATCTTCCACGCCACCTCAACATTTAGAATTGTTCATGGAAGGTCAAGTGTAGTGGTGGAATCGTAAAAATGCTAATCAAAATAGTGTTTTATGTTAATAAGAATAGCTTCATGGAAGGTCAAGTGTAGTGGTGGAATCGTAAAAACGATAATCAAAATAGTGTTTTATGTTAATAAGAATAGCGTCAAAAAAACGCTATCCAGAATAGCGCTTTACGCTATTAAGATTAGCGTCTTTTCTCTCAGCCATTAGATTTTCAACGACACGTTTTAAGTGTACGGATAAAAAAAAACGTTATTTTGAATAGCGCTTTACGCCATTTAGATTAGCGTTGGGCGTTATTTTTATTGGCGTTTTTCGTCTTCTAGCGCGCTAATCTGATTAGCGTTTCCATGGATTCCACGGACCATCCCACAAAATCATGGAACATGGCTTGGAAAAACTGCGGAAGACCACAACTTGGAAGCCACTAGACTAGACATTCCACAATTTTTCCACACTTGGAATAGGTTGGATTCCACCATAAGACTTGCTCTTATGTCCCACTGTTTTCCAAACAAGTTCATTATTATTCTATCCGCGGAAAATTTGGGGTTCAGAGTGATTTTTATGTTTGTCCAGCACATTGTTTCACTAAAGAAGTAAGTTTGGAGGGAATCTATACGGTGGCGACTTGGAACATTCACTCACCGGGTCCATGTTCGAACATTCCGAATCAAAGTTTTTCTTTAGGTGTATTTATATATTCTTAAAAATAAAAATAAAAATAAAAATAAAAAAATATTATTGACCATATTTTATGTATAATAGTTTGATATTTGTAACTTAATAGCTTGCCTAGAAAATTCAAAATTTATGATTGGTTTCTTAGAAGTTATTCATATACAAATTAAATCTATCATGACCCCTCATTGTCTTCCGAACCGTTAAACTCCCAATTAAGTCGCATGTGTGCAACCACAAATAGTCGAGAATGCACTCTGTCACTCACTTTGTCAACCAAAACACTCAAATTCTCATAGATAAATCTTATCTTCATCAAATGTCCGCTTTACTAGATAAGTTTCATCAATCATAATTACAACACCATCAAAATATAAAGTTTCTCCATCTCATTAAAGAGATTCCTTTAATCCGTAAACATCATAGTTTCCATATATAAAAACGAAGATTATTTGTAACAAACACATCAAACCCGAACTAACATCAATCACAATCCCATAGGTTTGCTTCCCGTTGCTCGTGTTCTTAGTAACAAAACATGTTTTAAGATGACAGAAAACATGATTTCGAGGCACTTTCGACCCAATAACATTACATGATCAAAAGCACGGTAGCATTTACTAGTATATGAGTGCGTTATCGTGCCCCGGAAACTAATGAAAAGGGTGGGATGAACATAAATATTATGACAACAAACACATGTTGATGATATATTTTGAATCACAGGAACAGAGGCATTAGATAAATAGTCATTCCTTTATATACTGATTAAACATGTTTTTCAGTTTCGCGTAGCGGGTTATATCTTCAAAAATTACTAATGGTCCATATATATATATATATATATATTATTCCTTGGTTGAGGGTGTCTTGACATACATACATAACATATGCGTTGTCATAAGTTAACATATAAAAATATTTTGCAACTAAACTAATCCAAAATTTAAGACATGAAACAAATCGAGTTTGATGTTAGTGTATTTGTTTCGGTATTCCTAATCATATATTGAAACAAATATTTTCCCTATTTCTCATCCTCTTAATTCCTATCCCTAATTATCCTAAGTATCATCCATATAAACTTTCATATTCCTAAATACCATCTATTGACTTTTTTATTTACACCAAAAAATATAACTTACAACAATAAAAAGAAAAAAAACTCTGAAACAAATGGCGTTTATATTCCATCTCCACCACCGACCACTACCTCTCCTCATCTCCATCTCCATGATTCATCACTACCATGAATTTATTTATGGGGATTCATTTAGCTTTTGTACAGCCTAACTACTTTGGCTAATATTTGTTAAATAGGAATCTTATAGTGCATCTAGATAAACCTACTGAACATGGTACTACAGATTGTGTGATTTGATTAGCCTTCTTTGGTGGATACACGAAGAGTAGTTAAAGTACAGTTGGTACTGTTACTGCAATTGATGATCATATTCTTTGAAATAGCCCTCACGAAATATGCACCATCTTTGTAAATAAAAATGTGATTAGATTCGAGTAGTTGATGCGCTTACCCGACAAAATCAAAAATTGATTAACAAATGAATTCAAGTCCCAACTATTCCAAAAATCGAACTATGTTTGAGATTTTTTTTCCTAGATTTCAATGATGAAATCTTCCATAACGATGGTTTACCGACTAATCGCCGATTAATTCATCTATCATAACAATTATTATGAATCTAACCTAGAGTTTCTAAGTTTTTGGTTTTGTTTAATGAACCCAGTTTTGACTTGGATTAAGGAAGAAGAAAACAAATAAAAATGTAATAGGCGTATAGAGTCAATTTTGACTATTATAGGTGGTACATAGGAAAAACAAGAATCGAAAAGTAAACTAATTTTAGAAATTGTGAAAGGGATGGAAAATAGGAAAAATGGGGATGAGAAATAGGAAAAACCATTTTAAAAACATCATTATTAAAAGGAATTCAATCAAAAAATATCTGCAAAAGAAGGACTTTCAAAGAAAATTTGTTTTACAAACCCAAAAATCTAAGTGTAGAGTCCATTGACTTTGTTTGTCAATATACAAAAGTTAATAGTTTTTAGGGTGTTGATCAAACAAGCCTTAGATAATAGTTGTCTAATATTTTTATAAACCTTAGTTCATCTAATTTAACTGTACTTTGGACACGTTTTCTTGACCGTGAAAACAGCTGAAGGAGTGATGGTGTTTGTTGTCACAGTTGATGGTTCGTGAAAAAGCGGGGGTCTAACAACCACACACAATATTTCGTTTAGGCAATCTGTATGGACTAACTCCAATATATTTCCAAGAGAATCAACTAGACAGTCAGACTCAATCAAGGAAAATACATCCAAGAGTTATATCTCTGTTTCTCAATATAATCAGCAAATCAAACAGATAGAAATCCGCGAGCCTGATTATTTTGAGAAACAACTTGAACGGTACCAAACACCAATGTTCAAGTGTCAATCAATTTATATCAACAACCAAAGGTTGGATTATCTAATTGATTGAACTACGCACAACCTGTGATATTTCAATTATATAAAAATATAATGCGGAAAAGAAATAACACAGACACCAAAAAATTTGTTAACGAGGAAACCGCAAATGCAGAAAAACTTCGGGACCTAGTCCAGATTCGAACACCACATTGTATTAGGCCGCTACAGACTCTAGCCTACTACAAGTTAACTTCGGACTGGAATGTAGTTGAGCCCTAACTAATCTCACACTGATTGAGGTATAGTCGCGTTCCTTACGCCTCCCAGCAGGACTATACGCACTTGATTCCCTTAGCTGATCCCACCCACAACAAAGAGTTGCTACGATCCCAAGTCGAACACTTGATAAATAAATCTGTCTCACACAGAAAAGTCTATTGAATAGAAAAATCTGTCTCCCACAAAAATACCTATGAGTTTTGTTCCGTCTTTTGATAAATCAAGGTGAACAAGAACCAATTGATACACCAGACTTATATTCCCGAAGAACAGCCTAGTAATATCAATCACCTCACAATAACTTAACCATATGGTAGTGGACCAAGATATTGTGGAATCACAAAGAATGGGACGAAGAGCTTTGTGATTACTTTTTATCTTACCTATCGGAGATTAAATCTCGAGCAAATCTTAGAGAAGATAGTACTCAATACAATAGAACAAAGTATGATCAGAATACGCAAATACAGAGAAAATAGTTGGGTCTGGCTTCATAATCCCAATGAAGTCTTTAAGTCGTTAACCTATAAAGGTTTTAGAAAAACCTAGGTTAAAGGAGAATCGACTCTAGCCGCAACTAGTATCACACAGGAGGTGTGGGGATTAGGTTTCCCAGTTGCTAGAGTTCTCCCTTATAAAATCTTCCAAAAAGGTGTTTGCAATCAATGTTACCTTAGTAACAAAGCATTCAATATTCACCATTAGATGAAAACCTGATTAGATTCAAGCTAATATCTTTCAACCGTTAGATTGACTTAGCTTGTTACACATAAATGAAATTTACCTTTATTTAGATATGGGTAACCGTACCTAAACGTGTACACTTAGTTGGCTCAACAATAGTTAACCGAAGTTAGCCATATGAACACTTTCATATCAACCTTGTTCATCTTAATCACAACTAGTTCAAATGACTCAAATGAAACTAGTTATAGAGTTGTTCAATTGTTTATATTCTCATAGAAGTATACAAGACACAATTGAAGCAAAATCGGTTTTGATTCACTCGAATCAGTTCATGAACATTATAGACACGGTTTGCAAAGATTGCATTCCTTATTATATAAATGTATTTGTTCATGAGTATGTAAACATACTTAACCGATTTTAGAACTTAACCCACTCAAGTATGCAAACGGGTACGCATACCTAAGTTCCTGGACTTGGTCTTGTTTGCCAGTATGCAAACGGGTACGCATATTGTCGTTCATGACCGAACTCAGTTGAAATCATTACGCATACGGGTAAGCATATTATAGTTTCCGGACTTCAATTGTTGAATCAGTACGCATACGGGTATGCATACTAAATTCCCGGAATTGGAATACACTTGCAACGGTTAGCATACAAGTACGCATACTGTGCTATATCCAATAAATGGTTAATTGTTCTAAACTCCCATTTTAATCATTGAAACATTCTTAGAAGACGAGAATAGCTGTCTCACACAAACTATTAGCTTTAAAGCAATTTTCAAGTGATCAAATGATCAATACGAAACATTCAGAGTCTACATCAAATGATTGTCTCACACAAATCATGTAAGATGTTACCAGGCGAAAGCTTACCAACACATATTTCGAGAAATATGTAAGCGAGTTAAACTCAGCTCGAAATATCAAATGTGTATAAAGTAAAGTCTATATAGCCATACGACTTTTCTCAATAGGAGATAGAATAGAAATAGACTTCGGAGTGATTGATGATTTCAAGTCTCCACATACCTTTTGTTGATGAAGTTCCACAAGCTCCCCTTAGTAGTTCTTCATCTTCAATCGATGAACGCCATGAATTCTAAAGCTCAACTACACATTATATCCTAATCCGAGACATTGCTATAAGTAGACTAGAAATCAAGACTTATAGTTTTGACAACTAAACTTGACAAACAAGCTTGAGATAGCAACGCTTGCGAGTTCGACCGAGTAGTGCTCTAACAATCTCCCCCTTTGTCAATTTTATTGAAAAAACTATCAATACATATGGATTACAGAATAAATAAACTTTGTATCTTCTTATCCAAATGCTTGATTTCCTTGGTTCTTCAACATTACTCGAAATCTTCGTCACTTCCAAGTACTCCAGTGATTCTGAACGTGTTCAACTCAGCATCATAGGTGTTGAAGATCCGTAGCCATAACAATAAGAAAACAGATGTTCTCAATTACTGTTATACAGTGTCATAGTATTATTACACAACATCAAAGTTCAATTTTATCACAAGTTTGACAATAATACTATGGTGATATGTATCACTCCCCCTTAGTCAATACTTCATCTCACAATGAAAACCATTCCCCCTTACATAATGATCCGTAAACCATATGTATTTGTAGTGTGAACTACACAATAATTCTCCTCCTTTTGTCAATATAAATTGGCAAAGGAACGAAAACTAGCGGGATCATAAAGAAATTCTCATAGAGATACTTCATGACTAAAGGAGAACATATCAACTTTGTTTCGATGATTTCACCTAGTCGAAACTTAGTGTATTCATCAAGGAGTTTATAAAGATACAAGATAACTCCTACAATATTCCACAGCCCCACTCCACACAAAGATTGGGCAATTAAGCACAAGTTCAATTAAGAACTCTCTTCCATAAAATGTCATTCCCGAAAGAACAACAAGAGCGACCTTACTTTTACAAGAAAATAAGGTTTTCTTTGGACATTAACAAATTACATGAAACATGAATTTGTATCCAGTAAACTCAATTAAATTAACCACAAAGGAACCTTAATGATTAATTTAATCGGAAATGCTCAACATAAGAGAACTTACGGAGCCGTACAGTACTTTCACATAGAAGTGGATCAGGGAAAGATCAATACCGCGGAATATTCAAAGATTCATTCTATTTTTCATCAATATTTGTATAATGACACCATACACTTAATCTTTGACATCAAAAGTTCATTCTATTTTTCATCAATATTTGCATAATGACATAATAGACTTAACTTTTGACATACATGGGGCAATCATAGTTCACGGACGTAAACACACATATCCCATAATATTATTTGCAATATATAAAACCAATAAAGATTAATATTGCAAAATCATCTTCCAAATAACTTAGAATTTAAATAAATAAATCTAAAAACATTGCAAGATGAC
Organism: Papaver atlanticum; assembly: GCA_023531105.1. Lineage (NCBI taxonomy): Eukaryota > Viridiplantae > Streptophyta > Magnoliopsida > Ranunculales > Papaveraceae > Papaver > Papaver atlanticum. The sequence goes on from JAJJMB010016199.1 coordinate 242,089, forward strand.
AATCGTTGGCAATAGCTATGTGTAATCACAATAATTGTTATTCCAAACCCTAGTTATCCTTCTTAAAACACAAGAATAAATTCTCATAAGAAGTTTCCTAGACATTAAGACCTCTGAAAAATTATTTATCGTCCCCGAACTCCTTGTCGCCAACAGCCATTGGAACATAAGGTTCGTAAAGAAAGGAGTCAATTCCAACAAACCTTCTTGATTGATGCCGAACCAGGGCCTTCTGAGTTTCAAGAGTTCTTAAAACAATAGCCTTTATTTGTTGAATCTCCTTCCTTGTATCCTTCAACTCTTCAAGAACACCAGAAAACTTCTGAAGATTAGAGGGTGTTAGAGCATTGCTCGGTCGAACTCGCAAGCGTTGCTATATTAAGCTTGTTTGTCAATGTTTGTGATCAAAACTATAAGTTTTGATTTCTAGTCTACTTATAGTGATGTCTCGGACTAGGATAGTGTTTTGGGGTAAAAACTGATTCTGCTGGAAATGGTAAATCTGGGTGTGCTGCTGAGAAACGAATCTAAACCCTAAACAAATGCACTGCACGGGATTACTTTAGATTCGAGAGATCAATCTGTACAATCCTGGCCTCAACAAAGAAATGGCCGTTCCAGTCTTGCTTCGGTCACAAAATGAAGGAGAAGGGTTGATCTTAGGGAGGGAAGCGAAGAAGGTGTTGAGATCAGAATGGTTAACTCTGAAGGTGTGTTTGTTTTATGACTTGTATCAGAATGTGGAACTCGCTTTCGGAATGTAAGCTATAAGTTCTTTGGTATTTTCTGGATACTGTGTTGATAACCGTTGTTTTTGAGAGTGGTGTGATTCTAACCCAGCACGTTGTGTGTGTTAGGTGAATGCTCCACCATTATGCTACATCCCCCATTTTGTGACATGTTTGATGTCTCGAGTATTTTATAGAAAATATGTAGCAAGTTGCTGAGTGGGTCTTGCCTAATTATTCTGACCAATCACTCGCAAGCTAGGTGGCGGGTAGTCATGTGTGACGAGCCAAGTCATGAGACTTGCCGCAAAGAATAGCATGTGACGCCATTAGGTTAAATAACTAAGTTATTTGTGAAGCCGATACTCATAAAATATCGTATATATTCGATGCATGTAAAGCATTGATTTTAAGCAAGCAGCTCAAAATAATCGATGCATGTGAAACATCATTGTATTGAGCCTGTCTTGGTTGGTCGCGGAACCTAGTGTCTTAAAAAGAGCATGACCGGCCACTTTCAGGAAGCTACTGGGAGCTATTTATGCATGCCAAAGGTAGGCCGGTCGGTCCCTATAGGAGAGTGATGGCTGGTAGCCATTTTGACATCCCATTGGTCGGTATAAGTTAAATCTAGACCGGTTAAATTGGCTAGCCAAATTGGATGGCTGAGATGATTTGCGGCAGTTATTGATTGCCGCTAATTTATTTAAGACTTCTATAAGAAGCGCGGCCAGCCATCTTTGGGCGATCGTTTAGGAGCCATATGGGAAGGCCGCGGCTTGGCCGATTGTTCCTTATGGAAGAGGGGTGGCCAGTGATCATGGCCACATCTTGTTGAACACCTAGAATAGGAGTTTGGCCGGCCGATTCGACTGGCAAAGTTGGGCGGTCGAGATAATTTGCGGCAGTTAATGGTTGTCGTTGATTTAATTTAGGTTTTAAAAGCCGTATGGCCAACTCATTTTGGTCCAACGATTTATGGTGTTGGCGGCATGTTGTGGATCATTCGACCAGCCAGCACTATAGTTTGGCCGCTAGTGAGTGTATCCGTGTCTTTTCCGTTGATCGGAATTGAATATAGGCCGGTCAATTCGGCTGGTGTAGTTGGACGACCGAGATCGTTTTGCGGCAGTAATGTAATGCCGCTTAATAGAAATTAGGGTTTTGTAAGTCGCGCGGCCAACTAACTTTGAGCAATCGGTTAGTGGCTCTATTGGCGAGTTGAAAGGGTTCCGATTGACCAAGGAATTAGTGGGCCCGCCGGTGTGTATGGTGGTGCTTGTCCGACCGTGTTAAGAAGTGGCTAGACTTGATAAATCGAGCGGCCAAAATGTGCGGCCGTGATCGTTTTAAGACTGACATGGGTAGCCTATATTAACTTCCTTAAAGAATTAGGTGTGTCGACCAGCCAACTTCCAACTTTATTAAAAGTGCATGTGGCGCATTTAAAGCGATCTGATTGGTCAATGGGAAAGGGGGCCGGCAAGCAGCAACATGGAGCGTGGCCAGCCGGCCACAGATGGCGCCTACTGAAAATCGGTCGGCCAAGTGGCGCGGCCACGCCTCCTTTTGCCGCTGCTCTTACTTGCCGTCGTTCCTCTTTATTTCTTGTTTTCTGATTTTTGGTAGGATTTTGCTCCTACTAGCTCCATGATGGATCAATTGTCTAGTTTGCCTAGGTTTAGTTTCGACCAATAGGGTTCAAAAGATCGCGCAGGGCGCAAAAATCCTAATTTTGTAAATTAATAAAATTAGGTTAGAAAGATTGAATTTTGTTAGATCACACAAAATCAATCAATTTCAGGTGAATTTTGTGTGTTCATACAAAATCACTAATTATGTTTCAGAGAGCATCATAACTTTGCGTGCCTCTAACTGAGTATTTCCATGCTTATTTTAATCCTGACACTTCGGGAAATTCATGCTACTCAGTTAAGAGTGAACATTAATTGTCATGTCAACATCAAGAGTTCGGTTGGGGAACATAGCATAGAATGAATACTCGGCAGGCTCCGGCATTAGTGAGCAATGCAACTAGGAGCTTAAATACTCATTAGGCTCTATACTAGTGAACAATTCATCTAGGAGCTTGAGTTTCAGTATAATATGAAGAGAGACATAGGCACTCATCATATTCTGATATATTCTTCAAATTCCTTGCGGAATATAGACATATCAAGGTCTACTATTTTTGATGCCGGGTCAGGTAGACAGACTTTTATATTTTTCGCCCTATACTAAAAACCACCATCAACATTAAGTCCCCTGGTTAGCACGTAACAGTGACATTGTTACGGGGTAACCATTAGATGGTGACAGACGAAATTAAAATTGAAAAGATAAAGCAGGTAGATATTAGCAGGAAAATTCTGATCGGCTTTCAGCAACGGGACCGCGCGGAAAATGGTCTTCGTAGTAGCGTGTTGCTAGCTCGGATATGGGTATGAGTGCTGTGGGCTCAACCATCTATTCCCGTTCATGGAGCAAAAAAGGAATCCTTCTTCTAGAAACTCTGTTCGTATAAAAAAAGGTATCAACCCTCTTCTGTTTTTTGTTGCTCGTCTGGATCCGTGCTTTCGTCTGTATAAGCCGGCTCCTCTTTGTCACTATCAGCAGCTCCATCACGAGCGTGCCAATTGTCGGCAGCAAGGTAAGTACATCTTGTTCTTTCTTCTTTTTGCAAGTATGAACTTTAGTTGTACGTATAACTTCCACGGTTTTGAAATTTCATCAAATCCTGAGTGAACTCCATTGATCCTCTCCGGAATGTGTAATAAGGTTCTGTCTCCAAAAAATGAGCGTCCAACCTCTCCAGTGGATTTCAAAATTTGCCAAACTCCATTGCGCTCAATTGCAATAGGCCTTGACTTTAAGTTGTTTGGTGTCTGGACTGTTGAGTCGCAATTAAAATGTTCTTTAAACTCCCGAGAATTGACTGGCACGAAATTGTATTTATTCTTACTCTTAGCTCATAGGCCTATTCTTGCCTTTCTGATTGTGATGATGATATGCTTGGAAGGTTTGTATGGGCAAAATATTTCAGAGCCGTTGAGTGAAGTAGACGAGCTGAGAGGCGTTCCGTTGCAGACGTGCTGCTATCAAGTCTTCAAGGAATTCGTTTCAAGCGACATCCTTTGAATCATCTTCTGAATCTTGGATTGTTGTATGGAATGGGATGCGATGAGCAGTCCCCAGTTACACTTCTGTTTGGTTACTAGAGCTGTACTTTTTGAGCGGAATACAATGTGTTCTTGTAAGGAGTTGTAGATGCGTGCTAGATCCGATGGCGTGGCCGGATATGTGAAAATATCTCTGTGGTGTACTTTTGGAGTCTTTGATGCACGTGTACGGCTTCATGTTGAGAAATTACTGCGGCTCGTAAAGCTTTGACAGTGGTGATACTGATATCAGAAATAACCTGGTTGAGGGACGTGAATGCATCCTGTGCTGGTAGTCCCCAGGTGTAATTATCCTGAGCCTATTTTCTCCTTAAAAATGTACTTCCATTGCATTTGTTGGTAAAGTGATTGACGAACTGACGAAGATGGAAATCTTTTGGATTCGTCACTTGTTGAAGATCAATGGGCGGGAGTCACACTTGATAGATCTGTATTGTAACCAAACTTTTGGAAGCCCATGCACCCCTTTCATAGGAAATTGGAAATCTAGAAACACTGAATCTGACTTTGTTGGCGATGTGGTTGTTGATGCGCAGCTTCGGGCAGGCCTTGGGTAGGCGGCACTGAGTTATGAGTAGGTGATGTGGCAGGCATGATGCGGTTGGTATGTGTGGCTTGATGAGGCGTGACTTTTCTTTTTGATTCTCCATTGACAACAACGCTTATGGATGGCTGAGCCAAATACTGCTTGTTGGTCAGGTGCCTTCCAGACAGGGAGGTGATGATATCCTCACGCTACATCTTCGAAGAGTGGTGACCCTGTCACGATTTCTTGGTTGACCTTCTCTTCTGAGCTGAAGAGGTCCTTGACAGTGAAGGGATTCCGTGTTGAGCCTCAGTCCCCAAGTGTGGTTTACGTGATTCTATCTTGTATGGTTGGTGGGTCGACCATGATAAAGGTATCACCATCTTGCCTCCGTACTGGTTACTATATTACTTCCTCCGTGGGAAACTAAAATATGCATAAGTTCGGATTACCTCTGTTCGTAGTGGTCATTGCTATGGTGAAGCTCTGGCTGGTATCAACAAACGAGCAACAACGGTTCTTGGCAGCAACTATAATCATAAGAGACTGCATTTTTGTGGAAACAAAATAGGTTGGTTGGAGCTTGGATGTCTACGGTCACGATCCTTGACAGGGAAGAGTGGTGGCTGCGGACACGGACCCGGCAGGGAGAGGCATGTGACTACGAGTGCAGACCTGGTTGGAAGAGGCATGGTAACTACTGGCACGAACTTGGCAGGGAAAGGCGTGGTGATGGTGGCCATGATCTTTGGTAACCACGAACACGAATCTTGGATGAGCAGGAGAGGCATAAGTAATGGTAGATACGTCCACGAGCTTTAGGCGAGCATAGGCGGTGATACTAGCCACGACCACGAACATTAAAAAGCTTTGATCGGACGTTATGTCCCAAAGGATGAGTTTCTTCCTTTCATATAACTCACATACGTGAGTTAATTTCTCCTTCTATCCTTTCCCCTCTTTTATTCTCGGTGAAGTAGCTCCCCCTGATTCCCTGCATGCGGAAGCTCGCCTATTGTTACTTGCTTGATATAACACGGTTGAGGGCTGCAAATATGTCTTGACTCTGCATCTTGGAGAAATACAAAATCTCATATAAATGTTCCATCATGGACTGTACGGTTTTGTGGACGGAGTCCCCAGAAATCATGCATCTCCTGACGGGAAGAGGATCTCTGTGAACTCCTTAAGTGCCTAACTGAAGTTTTCCTATATCCACCTTCCCCTTGAAAATGCGCTTCAATTTGTTGCAGTCACTGGTTGGGTGATTGATGAACCTATGGTAATGGCAATATTTGGGATTTGCCGTTTCTTCCTCGGTTGGTGGACGTCTGAGAGGAGGTAAATTGATGGCGCCGTCTTGAATCCATGCTTGTAGGGGTTCGATTACCCCTTCGATTGGAAAAGGGAAGGTTAGAGCAGCCTCTCCAGTTTCTTATTGCTGTGTAGGCGCCTTAGTCGCAACTTTCTGGGTTTGAGCCATCTTCTGCGCTGGTGCTGCACGTTTGGGGTTGTTGTTCTGCAGCTGGAGATTTTCTCTTTCCTCCTTCACTCACCACACTTACAGAGGGTTGAGCGTTGTATTGTTTGTTGATGAGACGTCTGTTCCCTCGAGTCTCACATGCATCTTCATTCCTGGCATGCCTGGTTCTTTCCATCAAGGCTGGTGCTGTTGTAGCTGACCGCTTAGAAGCTTTATGAAGTTCAGAGAATGTCTGGAAGCACAGGTTCTCCAGTAAAGCGCAATAGGCGGGGTACCATGTCATTAATGCAAAACTCCACCAATTGATGTTCAGTCACATTTGGATCATGACAATCTAGCGCCTGAATTATGAATCTCTTGACATAATCATTCGGATGTTCATTCTTTCGCTCCTTCTGAGTTGTGGCCATGTCCGTATGAGTTTTGGCAAGAACTTCCTGTCTCTCCATTAAATCGATAATGGTAATGGGAGGTTGGTTTCCCCTGGCTCCTCCAGTCTCTTGTCCTGACGAAGAAGTGGTAGCATCCCTGGTGATGATTGGAGGCGTCATGCTTGAGGAAATATTAGGAGTAACGGAGGCTCTGGCTCTTGTAATAGGAGGCGTCACGCCAGAGGGGATGCTTCCGGTGCTGCTGGTGTTGGTGCTAGAGGATGTAACGCCATGGGATGTGTTGACTGCGCTTGCGGATGGTACATTGGTGTTGGCCATTCCCTTTTTCTCTCATCCGATATGGCCACATACTCTGTCTGCATCGTCGTTGGCGGAGGCACAGACCTTAGACAAGGATTCAACATTTTTTGTGTCATCTCTGAAATTGGTGGCGTTCTCCGAGCGAATGTTTGCTGGCACTTTCCACAGCCGGTTTTCCATATCTTTAAGAGACAAAACGTCTTATTTTGCAGCTTGACAATATCAGCTTGATTTGTGACAACACCTTCCAATATTTTTGCCATACCTTCCATGGTGATTGGATTTCGAGCATTTGGCAGCTTTGGAAGTGTTTGGGATGGTCGGGGTACATCATGAAGCAGAAAGTTGGGATTGGTGATTGAAGTGAATTCTAGTTAATGATTGAATTTAGACCTAAGATCCACCATCTTGAGTTTGAGATGATTGGAATGAAAATTGAGAAATTGGCTTCGCAACCAAGAGATTAATCTCCCACTGTGGAAGCCAGTTGTGTTGGGGTAAAAACTAATTCTGCTGGAAATGGTAAATCTGGGTGTGCCGCGGAGAAATGAATCTAAACCCTAAACAAATGCACTGCACGGGATTACTTTAGATTCGAGAGATCAATCTGTACAATCCCGGCCTCAACAAAGAAATGGTCGTTCCAGTCTTGCTTCGGTCACAAAATGAAGGAGAAGGGTTGATCTTAGGGAGGGAAGCGAAGAAGGTGTTGAGATCAGAATGGTTAACTCTGAAGGTGTGGTTGTTTTATGACTTGTATCAGAATGTAGAACTCGCTTGTGGAATGTAAGCTATAAGTTCTTTTGTATTTTCTGGATACTGTGTTGATAACCTTTGTTTTTGAGGGTGGTGTTATTCGAACCCAGCACGTTGTGTGCGTTAAGAGAATGCTCCACCATTATGCTGCATCCCCCATTATGCTGCATCCCCCATTTTGTGACATGTTTGATGTCTCGGGTATTTTATAGAAAATATGTAGCAAGTTGCTGAGTGGGTCTTGCCTAATTATTCTGACCAATCACGCGCAAGCTAGGTGGCGGGTAGTCATGTGTGACGAGCCAAGTCATGAGACTTGCCGCAAAGAATAGCATGTAACGCCATTAAGTTAAATAACTAAGTTATTTGTGAAGCCGATACTCATAAAATATCGTATATATTCGATGCATGTAAAGCATCGATTTTAAGCAAGCAGCTCAAAATAATCGATGCATGTGAAGCATCATTGTGTTGAGCCTGTCTTGGTTGGTCGCGGAACCTAGTGTCTTAAAAAGAGCATGACCGACCACTTTCAGGAAGCTGCTGGGAGCTATTTATGCATGCCAAAGGTAGGCCGGTCGGTCCCTATAGGAGAGTGATGGCTGGTAGCCATTTTGACATCCCATTGGTCGGTACAAGTTAAATCTAGACCGGTTAAATTGGCTAGCCAAATTGGATGGCTGAGATGATTTGCGGAAGTTATTGATTGCCGCTAATTTATTTAAGACTTCTATAAGAAGCGCGGCCAGCCATCTTTGGGCGATCGTTTAGGATCCTTATGGGCAAGCCGCGGCTTGGCCGATTGTTCCTTATGGAAGAGGGGTAGCCGGTGATCATGGCCACATCTTGTTGAACACCTAGAATAGGAGTTTGGCCGGCCGATTCAACTGGCGAAGTTTGGCGGTCGAGATGATTTGCGATAGTTAATGGCTGTCGTTAATTATATTTAGGTTTTAAAATCCGTGTGGCCAACCCCATTTTGGGCCAACGTTTTTGGTGTTGGCGGCATGATGTGGATCATTCGACCAACCAGCACTATAGTCTGGCCACTAGTGAGTGTATCCGTGCCTTATCCGTTGATCGGAATTGAATCTAGGCCGGTCAATTCGGATGGCGAAGTTGGACGGCCGACATCGTTTTGCGGCAGTAATGTAATGCCGCTTAATATAAATTAGGGTTTTGTAAGTCGCGCGGCCAACTAACTTTGAGCAATCGGTTAGTGGCTCTGTTGGCGAGTTGAAAGGATTCCGATTGGCCAAGTCATTAGTGGGCCCATCGGTGTGTATGGTGGTGCTTGTCCGACCGTGTTAAGAAGTGGCTAGACTTGATAAATCGAGTGGCCAAAACGTGCGGCCGTGATCGTTTTAAGAATGACAGTGGTAGCCTATATGAAATTCCTTAAGGAATTAGGTGTGTCAACCAACCAACTTCCAACTTTATTAAAAGTGTGTGTGACGCATTTAAAGCGGTCTGATTGGTCGATGGGAAAGGGGGCCGGCAAAAAGCAACATGGAGCGTGGCCAGCCGGCCACAGATGGCGCCTGCTGAAGCAAATCGGTCGGCAAAGTGGCCGGCCACGCCTCCTTTTGCTGCTGCTCTTACTTGTCGCAGTTCCTCTTTATTTTTTGTTTTCTGATTTTTGGTAGGATTTTTCTCCTACTAGCTCTATGATTGATCAATTTCCTAGTTTTCCTAGGTTTAGTTTCGACCAATATGGTTCGAAATATCGCGCAGCGCACAAAAAACCTAATTTTGTAAATTAATAAAATTAGGTTAAAAAGATTGAATTTTGTGAGCTGACACAAAATCAATCAATTTTAGGTGGATTTTGTGTGTTCATACAAAATCACTAATTATGTTTCAGAGAGCGGCATAACTTTGCGTGCCTCTAATTGAGTATTTCCGTGCATATCTTAATCCTGACACTTCGGGAAATGCAGGCTACTCAGTTGCGAGCGAACATTAATTGTCATGTCAACATCAAGAGTTCGGCTGGGGAACATAGCATAGAATGGATACTCGGCAGGCTCCGGCATTAGTGAGTAATGTAACTAGGAGCTTAAATACTCATTAGGCTCTATACTAGTGAAAAATTCATCTAGGAGCTTGAGTTTCAGTATAATTTAACCGATTTGCCACACTTCCAAACAAGTTTAGAATTGGTTCATCTGACTTCCAAGAACTATTTGATTGATTATCCTATCAAATCACCATTAATGGGTTTCACGGTTCTACCTCAACATAAAGTTTCGCTTCTACCTCCAAGTGGGTACTAGGATCGGTTACATTAGTTACCATAAAATGGCTAACTAAGTACTAGGATCGGTTACCACTTCTTATGGTAAAACTTGTGATCGGTTTACCAAGTTATAGGATCGGTTACACCAACTTACTAAAACTTGTTAAACCTCTTACAAGGATCGATTACACACTCTCTTGTGATCGGTCACACCTCTTACTAGGATCGGTTACCCAATGTCTAGTATTTAGTCACATCAATTTCAAGATATCGATCTTACCATCTCAGGTGATTACTTAAGATCGGTTTCACTAATAAAAGTCATACCAATACAAAAGTCAGGCCTTGTGAATAGTTTTACCAAGATACATAAGCAAGTTATGAATGGTTATACTAAACACACATATTGGTAATTCAAAAGATTTGCAATGAATAACAATACCAATAAGCCTAGCGATTTCCTTTTCGATTCACTAAACAAGTTTATGAATTTACTTCCTTTAAACGAATGTAAAACATTGTTTCCTAGGACGAAATCTTCACCCATACCCATACATAATCACAATAGCATTCATACGATTATGTCGATGTCTTATATATGAAGTTCAAAAGATAGACGTTATACTTCATATTGTAATTCCTTAATACTATGTCTAACTAGAGTATAATCATTCACAGCTTCACAGTTATGTTTTCAATATGCACGACTTGAAAGATACGTTAGGAATGAAACAGTTTAAGTCAAATATTACTTACCTCAAGTGGAAGGATGATGTCGTCGTTGTAGTTCTTTACTTCTTCACATTCTTCAAGTCTTCAAGTAATACTTATAAGTCTCATATCCTAGTAACTTTCTAGTTAACCTATACGAAGTTGACTCTAGTAAATAATCAAGCGGCTCTTTAAATGAGTTTTGGTTCACTAAAATATGACAACCAAACTTGACATACCAACGCTTGGTAGGTTCAACCGAGCTATGCTCTAACAATCTCCCCCTTTTTCAATTTTAGTGACAAAACTCTTACATCATATGGATAAACAAATTACAAGAATTCATTACACATACGCTTGATTCCAAGTTTCAACAGCACAATAACCTGTATACATTCAATCCTTTAAATGCCGCTGTTGACATTATAATAACAAAGCTAATACTCCCCTAAAGGTAAGATAGGTAGATTTTCAATCCGCACGTCTTTGTTATTCCCTTTGTAGTTAAGATAACCACAAGTATCAATATTATATGTTACTCCCCCTTAGTCTATGCTTTACTCTTTCGTTAGATATAACGTTTAAGCACCATTGTCCTTTCCCTTAGTGATATCAAATCAATATCAAATCACTTGTTTACTCCATATATTTCTCCCCCTTTTTGTCACTAAATGACAAAGGTACGAGCAAATAAAGGACAAACCGAAAGGATCTTACAAACAGACTTGCAACCTATAAGAGTTAAGCACGAGGGTTCCACACACCATTTTTTGATAACCAATATCAAAACCGAAACTACAAAGTAATTTTGTTTTGATATGTTACCAAGGAAACAATTTCCCGAAGCAATTTTTCCCTAATAGTTTAGCAAATCAAAAATTGGCTAACATCTTAGTTCTTTTGCTAAACCGATTGTACAAATACAATCGCTTGTTCGATAAGACCAAAATAAAGATCAGAATTAACTCTATTTTTCTCATCAGGCTCTAATTATTCTCATCAATAACTTAGACATTTCACTTTTAAACAAGACAAGTACTAGGTTAGTTAACTAGCATTTCTTGTTAAGGAATTCGATTAGACTTGAATAACCGAAACCTTCACTTTGATAAGTCTAACTAAGATCAGAATTAACTTAGTTTCTCTTATCCGAAATCCAATTGGACTACACAATTGATCCCGAAAACTCTTTTGTTAAGCCATAAACAATCCATACAAACCAAATAAATCAACTTGTATAATCATTTACCTCAACCGGAAGCAATTTAAACAAATATAGACATTATAGCACCGCAATTGCACCGAAATTTTATAAGCCTAAACAATTGATACCAAACAATAAAGCAAGATAACAATAGTTTTTCTTAACCGGAAACAATTGAATCACACACACATCCATACACAAATAATGGAATAAACATCAATTGTACCGAAATTTTGTTAATCAAAAGCAATAAATATATGCAATAAAATCAGGCTTTTCACAGGAAAACGATTAACTAACAAAGTCGTTACCTCAAGTTCCGCATCCTCTTCTCCCCAGAAAGATATATCATTAAGTGCCAGTTCAAGATAGAACTCTCCCCCGTTGTGTTGTCATCCTCTCGCAAGACAAGAGGACAACAACAAAGAGCAACCTTTACCAGAGAAAGGTTGAAAGCCGGTTTTAACTATTGCAATGCAAAAGTTGAGACCCCGAAGCACATATGCTTTTATGCTAAACCAAAATGATTCAACATATTGTGACTTTTTCACATATTGTTTCGAACAGAACCCCCCATGATCCTTTGATAAAGCCTACCAACATGGGCTAGAACTCAATCCCGCTAAATCAAAAAGTCACCCAAACCATAAGGTTCACACAAATGAGATCGAATATTAAGGTCATTAAACCCGAAATCAAAAATCCCATAAACATACATAGCAATAATATAAAGCATTCAAGCACAGGCTATGTAATCGAAAACTATCACAAGAAAAATTATAAACTAATAATTTTATTCATAAATAGGATAGTTTTATTCATAATAGACCTTATACAATTTATTGAAAGAAATCAAAAACTGATGTCTATTTTCTTTCTTTTGAACAAGGGATTAACCCTATTCATCTTTATTATCCTCAGTTTCCATGATTTCATCAAGATTTTCTTCAAACAGTTCCAGATTGGCAGAGTGAAAGCTAATCATCTGAAGATCATGAAAATCTCTATAAGATGCCCAGCAAACAGCATGAAAAATAATTTCCTTCCGAGCAACTGAGGATAATTTCTTCAGAAGTTCCTTTCTTCCTATCAGTTCAAGAACTCCTTCACAAAGACTTGTAGCCCTTACTTCTGTAAGAGAGGGTATAATCTGATATGAGCATAAATCAGAACAGATTTCGAATCTTCCTTTATTAGAGGAATCCAAAACACTTTCCACTTCCTGGATACAGTATTCTCCCACAAATTCACTGTATGATCTCTTATTCTCAGTGAAAAGAATTATGTGAATTTTTCTAGTTAATAGATCATGAAATCTACAGGAGTATATCAAATCAGATATAACATTCTTTAGGTCTTTCATTATTGAAAACCATGAAAGATTCGAATATAAGTTAAGTTCTTATAAGAATTTTTGAAACTTTTTATTTAAAACATTTGAAGATTTTTTAGAAAATCTTACTTTAAGAGGAAATAACTGAAATTACCCACTTTAAACAGATTTCTATAACACACGGAGTGTTTGGGTACGGAGAAATATTTTCTTATGAAACAATGCATTATTTTTTACTGTTTTTCCTCTTCCATTTCTTGAGAAATGATATGTCATCATAATCAAGGAATGATTCACAGATTGTTCCTTTTAAAGGATAAGAGACAAAACTTGCCCGTTTAAAATCATTTTTCTTATGCCCCTTTTTAAATGATTTTGGTGTAAACTGCGTAGACCAGGAATCAACATAATAGTCCTTTACTCTGTTTGTTAAAAGTCGAGGAACAAAGTTCATCTTTCCCAATTCCTTTGAAACAAAACGGAGAGCATTTTGCATTTTACGAATCTTGCACATTCTCTGAACATGTTTTTTACTACCATAAGAATAACAACATTTGGTATTATAAGAGTTATAATGTTGGTTGTTACCTGTTTGTGCAAGATTGTTGAAGACTCCTTTGTTTTTCTCCACTCTTCGTGGCTTCGATTTCTTACTTTCTTCATGATCTTTCTTCTTCTGGTTTGAATGATCATCAATCGTTTGTTTGTCCCTACTAGTTTTTCCACCGCTATGTTGGACATTTTCTTTTAGAGAATCCTCTGTTTGAGTACACACGGATTTGACAAACTTTATTTCATTGTTAGGAGCTACAGTATTACTACCTTCATATCCTAAACCACGTGTGTCACCATGACTTCTCCCTGTATCCAACAAGGAAGATAAGTTGTTTGAGCTTTCATTAAGTTTTCTCAACATAGAGATTTCCTATTTTAATGAATTATTTTCATCAAGAGTAAAGTTAAGAGTTTCCTCTAAACATTTTAAGTTGGAAAGAAGACCTTTTTCTTTTTCCTTGAAGTTCTCTCGTTGAGAGTTCAATTTTATTTTAGAGTCATCAAGCTCTTTTTCTAAACGACAAATCTTTTCTCGAGTTTTATCCAGATCATTTTCACAAGTTTCTATATGATGACGTTCAGTATTCATCTTTTCTTCGTAGTCACAAACTTGTTGTGTGATTTCTTCTTTTAGCAATTTATGCTCTTCATAGAGATTTTCAAACTTTAAAGTTAAATCTCGTTCTCTTTCAAGTGTTGAAAGAACTTCATTAGAGCACAAAAGGAATTGTTTACTTAATTCTTGTAGTTCAGAAGTTTTCACACTTGATCTTTCATTTGAGATCTCAAGTATAGAACTCAAATATGTCTCGTTAGAGATCTCATCAATTGACCAGCCTGAAATTTAAGAGAAATCTCCTTTTGAGCACATATCTTGTAATACGTTAACTGAGCCTTTCTTCAGTTTTCGCTCTTGCTTAACTTTACTTTGGCCCATAACTTATAGGTTGGATCGCACCAAACACAGATTGTTAGATCTTTTCGTGTTTCCCTGCTCTGATACCAATTGAAAAGACGAGGGTACCCAAATATACCTCAATCTAAAACTTTTCCACCTATAAGTCCTTTCTCCGAAATTGATTGTCTAAGGACTGAGTCGAGACAATACAACTAATCGGTTCACACTTCGTGTGATCGTCTATGGATAGGAGATCGAGACAATACGACAACAAGATAACTTATGTGATTGACTATGGATACAAGATCGAGTCAATACAACAACGAAGTATGTTTACTTGATAATAGGTTCGGACTTAACCAAACACTATAGGATTGCTATCAAGTAAATAGGAATTAACGTTTGTGCATTTTACTTCTAATTATAATAAAACAATTATAATTGCGAAAATAGAAAAGTAAAAGACACAACAAGATTTTGTTAACGAGGAAACCGCAAATGCAGAAAAATCCCGGGACCTAATCCAGAATTGAATACTCTCAGAATTAAGCCGCTATACAAAATCAAACCAACTTCGTATAGTTGAGACCAAGTAACTAAACCTATAGTTCACCTAGTTCCCTCAGTATCCCTGCGCCTCCAACTTGCAATAAGTCACACACTTGGAACAATTCCTTTGGTTCGTATTCCAAACAGTAAAGGAACAACAAATCTGTTCGGGAACAACAAATCTGTTCGGTAACAACTCTTTCCAAACAACGTGATATGAGTTTGACAAAAGGCTCTTCCGTTTATCCCAATAAACTCCTTTGTCAGGTTCTTAGATCTATCCAATAACAACTACCAAAGTAATTGTTTAGATTTTGCAATCAATACTTTGAATCACAAAGAATTGTATTGACGCCGATCTACTCAACTAATCAATCCAATCTATCACAAAGATAAACCGATTATAGTTGGATCCCTTTCCATCCAAAACAAGTTTTGTGCACACCAAAGATTATGAACCCAAATATCTTTTTTGTCTTCAAATCTTCTTAGATCTTCAATAAACACCTGCACACAAACAACTTGAATCTCTTGTGATCAATCACACACAAAACGAAGTCTGTTAACAATGGATTATCACAAGACGTCTTTAGATCTACAAACAATCTAAAGATCTCCCGTCGAAACTTCGATCTAGTTTGAGTGAATCTTATATCAGAAGAGAAGATTCTCAAGCATAAACAAACTAGGTGCAATCAAAGTTCAACAACCGTTAGTCAATCAAATCAATCGAAAACTAATAATAAACTGAAATTATCTAGTTTCCCATCAACGGTACTAATAGAGCTTCTCAATCCCAAAGAAGTCTTTAAACCGAGCGGCCGTAAGAGATTTCGCCTAATTAGGTTACTTCCTCTCCGAATAGGCGGCTCCACCAGTAACAACACAACTAGGTAGTTTTGTTGGCTCTGAGGATTAGTTTGCTTGAAATGCAAACTTCAATATTTATAGACTAAGGAAGTTTTGACACCAAGGAATTTCCAAAACCGAAAATATTCTCAAGATATGCAATATATTTCCAAATTCGGTTTTCATAATTCCTGGAAATGCTCTGTCCAAATATTGACCGTAATCTCAATAGAAAATCTCCAACTAGTAAATGCACATTACTAATTTTTATTTTCTAAAGATATGCATTTTAATTGCTGGAAATTAAAAACATATAAAATTAAAAACCTTAATTAAAATATTCTCAATTTATTTCGATCCGGGATTCTCCTTTAGCTATTAAGGAATATCTTTGAACAATAAACGATAAGAGTTACTGCACATGTTCAAAGTATGTCAACATCTTTACTTTGTAAATCCTTTTTCATATTTACAATCTTGGAACCGATTTGCCACACTTCCAAACAAGTTTAGAATTGGTTCATCTGACTTCCAAGAACTATGTGATTGATTATCCAATCAAATCACCATTAATGGGTTTCACGGTTCTACCTCAACATAAAGTTTCGCTTCTACCTCCAAGTGGGTACTAGGATCGGTTACACTAGTTACCATAAAATGGCTAACTAAGTACTAGGATCGGTTACCACTTCTTATGGTAAAACTTGTGATCGGTTGACCAAGTTCTAGGATCGGTTACACCAACTTACTAAAACTTGTTAAATCTCTTACAAGGATCGATTACACACTCTCTTGTGATCGGTCACACCTCTTACTAGGATCGGTTACCCAATGTCTAGTATTTAGTCACACCAATTTCAAGATATCGATCTTACCATCTCAGGTGATTACTTAAGATCGGTTTCACTAATAAAAGTCATACCAATACAAAAGTCAGGCCTTGTGAATAGTTTTACCAAGATACATAAGCAAGTTATGAATGGTTATACTAAACACACATATTGGTAATTCAAAGATTTGCAATGAATAACAATACCAGTAAGCCTAGCGATTTCCTTTTTGATTCACAAAACAAGTTTATGAATTTACTTCCTTTAAACGAATGTAAAACATTGTTTCCTAGGACGAAATCTTCACCCATACCCATACATAGTCACAATAGCATTCATACGATTATGTCGATGTCTTATATACGAAGTTCAAAAGATAGACGTTATACTTCGTATTGTAATTCCTTAATACTATGTCTAACAAGAGTATAATCATTCACAACTTCGCAGTTATGTTTTCAATATGCACGACTTGAAATATACGTTAGGAATGAAACAGTTCAAGTTAAATATTACTAAACTCAAGTGGAAGGATGATGTCGTCGTTATAGTTCTTTACTTCTTCACATTCTTCAAGTCTTCACGTAATACTTGTAAGTCTCATATCCTAGTAACTTTCTAGCTAACCTATACGAAGTTGACTCTAGTAAATAATCAAGCGACTCTTTAAATGAGTTTTGGTTCACTAAAATATGACAACCAAACTTGACATACCAACGCTTGGTGGGTTCAACCGAGCTATGCTCTAACAGTTTAGAGATCTTCTTTTGAAGAGAAGTAAACGGTTCTCCAGAGATAAAACTAATTCATCAGTTAAACCTTATAATCTTGTTCCTCCTAAAAACAGGGATATTGACGAAACTGATGACGAGGATATGCCTCAGTGCTTTAAGTGTAAAGGATTTGGTCATTTTGCAAATGAGTGTCCGAATCGCAGAAAATACACTGGGAACAAAGGTCTTGCTGCAACTCTTGATGAAATGTCTGATCACTATGATTCTAATGAGGATGAAAAGTCAAGTGGGTCACTTCTTTGCGAAAATATTGATTTTGATAATTGTAGCAATACATACATCAATCTTGATATTCTTTCGGAAGATACCTCAACCGTTCTGGAAGAAAAAATTGATTTATCTGTTTCTGCTGGAAATTTTATGTCTGATTTTTCTGGTTCCACTATGTGTCTAGCAGCTTGCACACCTATGGCGTCTGAACCATCTTTCATGTTGACATGTTCTTATTGTTCGCTCAAAGAGCATGAACTATCAAAGTGTTACAAGTACAAACACAAGATAAGATACGTCAACAAACTTTAGCGAAGAGCAAATCGATTAGCAAACAAGCTCAAACTTGTTCAAAAATCATCTGAGGTAAGTAAACTCATCTCATCTTCGAAGAAGTTAGTTTCCAAAGAAAATTCTAGACCACTAGAGAAAAGGGTAAGGTCTAAAGTGTCTGAGAAACAGAGTTCTATGAATTCCATTAAAAAGGAATATGGTGGACAGATTATTATTCACCCCAGCACAACTTATATTGTGTTGGTTGTGTTGGTTGTGTTTCTTGTCTCATGTGCCTGTTCCAAAAAGAGACAAGAGTTTGCACTCTTCGGGCTTTAGTAAAAGAGAAAAAGTTTTATGTTTTGTTGTTTTTCATCTTTTGTTTTGGAATTCTTCCATCTTTTCATATCTAATTGATATTGAAAAGGGTTTACTCTGTTTTAATAATAAAAGAGGATTAATATCGACAATTATGCCTTCTTTAGGGCTGTGAGTTGTGCGTACGTGAATCCTTTTTAGTATATAAAGGTTCTGTAACCCTACATTCCTTTTTCCTTCTCTGAAAACTTTTTTTTATCACAAGATTGCTTGTTGAGTCTGATCGAAAAGATGTTAATATGATTGTTAAGCCATCAATCATGAAGGAAAAAGATAAATCTCATGTATCTTCAACTTTGAAAAGAAAAAGGAGGAATGTGAGAAAACCAATAGTTGTTCCGTCTAATCAACAGAAGTTCTCTGGGGTTCTTGAAGAGTTGAAGGAAACAAGGAGATTCAGGAAATAAAGGCTATTGTTTTTAGGACTCTCGAAATTCAGAAGGCCCTGGTTCGGCATCAGTCTAACAGGTTTATTGGAATTAACTCTTTTCTTCATGAACCTTATGTTCCTATGGCTGTTGACGACAAGGAGTTCGGGGACGATAAAGGATTTTTTAGAGGTCTTAATGTCTAGGAAACTTCTTATGAGAATTTATTCTTGTGTTTTAAGAAGGATAACTATGGTTTGGAATAGCCATTATTGTGAGTACACATAGCTATTGCCAACATTTTCATCTTGCAATGTTTTTAGATTTATTTGTTTAAATTATAAAGTTTATTTGTAAGATGATTTTTGCAGTATTAATCTTTATGATTTTATATATTGCAAATTGTTATGGGATATGTTGTTTACGTCCGTGAACCTTGACTGTCCCATATTTGTTCAAAAGTTAACTCTATTATATGTCGATATAAAAATACTGATAAAAGATAGAATGAACTTTTGACTACAAAAGTTAAACCTTTTATGTCATTATGCAAATATTGAAGGAAGAAAGGATGAACTTTTGTTTTTAAAGATTGAGTCTATTATATGTCATTGTGCAAATAGTGATGAAAAATAGAATGAATCTTTGATTATTCCGCAGTATTGGTCTTTCCCTGATCCACATCTTTGTGTA
Organism: Papaver atlanticum; assembly: GCA_023531105.1. Lineage (NCBI taxonomy): Eukaryota > Viridiplantae > Streptophyta > Magnoliopsida > Ranunculales > Papaveraceae > Papaver > Papaver atlanticum. The sequence goes on from JAJJMB010016199.1 coordinate 261,337, forward strand.
TGTACTGTGTTGCTCCGTAAGTTCTCTTATGTTGAGCATGGCCAATTGAATTGATCATTTTCCTTGTGGTTAATTCAATTGAGATTTTTGGATACAAATTCATGTTTCATGTGATTTGTTAATGTTCAAAGAAATCCTTCTTTTCTTGTAAAAGTAAGGTCGCTCTTATTGTTCTTTCGGGAATGAAATTTTATGGGGGAGAGTTCTTAATTGAACTTGTGCTTAATTGCCAAATCTTTGTGTGGAGTGCGGCTGTGGAATATTGTAGGAGTTATCTTGTATCTTTATAAACTCATTGATGAATGCATTTAGTTTCGGCTATTTGATGGAATCTAAACAAGTTGGTATGTTGTTCCCTTTTGGTCATGAAGTATCTCTATGAAAATTTCATGAGGATCCCACTAGTTTTCGTACCTTTGCCAATTTATATTGACAAAAAGGGGGAGAATTAATGTGTAGTTCACACTACAAATACATATGGTTTACGGATCATTATGTAAGGGGGAGTGGTTTTCATTGTGAGATGAAGTATTGACTAAGGGGGAGTGATACATATCACCATAGTATTGTTGTCAAAGTTGTGATACAATTGGACTTTGATGATGTATAATAATACTATGACACTGTATAACAATGATTGAGAGCAATTGTTTTCTCATTGTTATAGCTACGGATCTTCAACAACTATGATGTTGAGTTGAACACATTTAGAATCATTGGAGTACTTGGAAGTGACGAATATTTCGAGTAATGTTGAAGAACCAAGGAGATCAAGCATTTGGATGAGAAGCTACAAAGTTTATTTATTTTGTAATCCATATGTATTGATAGTTTTGTCACTAAAATTGACAAAGGGGGAGATTTTTAGAGCACTGCTCGGTCGAACTCGCAAGCGTTACTATCTCAATCTTGTTTGTCAATGTTAGTGATCAAAACTATAAGTCTTGATTTCTAGTCTACTTATAGTGATGTCTCGGACTAGGATAGATTGTGTAGTTGAGCATTAGACTTCACGGCGTTCATCATTTGAAGACGAAGAACTACTAAGGAGAGCTTGTGGAACTTCATCAACAAAAGGTATGTGGAGACTGAAACTCATCTATCACTTGGAAAGTCTATTTCTACTCTATCTCCTATATTGAGACAAAAGTCGTATTACTATAGTTTTCGATTATGCACATTTGAGATTTCGAGCTGAGTTTAACTCGCTTACATATTTCTCGAAATATGTGTTAGTAAGCTTTCGTTTCAACAAAGTTCATCTTATATTCTTGACGAAAGTCAAAAGATAATCATGTGAAAATCGCCGAGTAACATCTTACATGGTTTGTGTGATGCATTCATTTGGTGTAGACTTGGAATGTTTCGTTATAATTATTTCTATAACTTGAAAATTGCTTTGATGCTAATAGTGTGTGAAAACGGCTATTGTCATCCTCTAAGAATGTTTCAATGATTGAAATAGAGTTTAGAACACTTAACCAACATTGGATTATAAACATGTTATGCACTCTTGCATATATGTGATCCATGTCCGGGAACCATAGTATGCATACCCGTATGCGTACCTGTTGGTTTGAGAAGTCCGGGAACCTAAGTACGCGTACCCGTACGCATACTGGCGTAAGGTTCATGTCCGTAAAATTATGATGGGTTTGGAGGTATGTGTACCCGTTCGCATACTGGCGAAACCAAACTTGGTCCGGCTACTTCAAGTATGCGTACCCGTTTGCATACTTGAGTGGTTGAAGTTCTAAAATCGTTGTGACATGAACAAATACATTTATATAATAAGGAATGCATTCTTTGCAAACCGTGGCTATAATGTTCATGAATTGATTCGAGTGAATCAAACTGATTTTGCTTCAATTGTGTTGTTGTATACTTCAATGAGAATATAGCAATTGAACAACTCTTTAACTAGTTTCATTTGAGTCATTTGAACTAATTATGGTTAAGATGAATAAGGTTGATATGAGAGTGTTCATATAGCTAACATCGGTTAACTACAGTTGAGCCAACCTAGTGTACACGTTTAGGTACGGTTACTTAAACCTAAATGAGGGTACATTTCATTTGTGTATAACAAGCTAAGTTCGATCTAACGGTTGAAAGATATTAGCTTGTATCTAATCAGGTTTTCATCTAACGGTGAATATTGAATGCTTCGTTACCAAGGTAACTTAGATTGCAAACCCTGATTTGAAAACTATATAAAGGAGAACTCTAGCAACTGGGAAACCTAATCCCCACACCTCCTGTGTGATACTAGTTGCGACTAGAGTCGATTCTCCTTTAACCTTAGGTTTTTCACGAAAATCTGTAGGTTAACGACTTAAAGACTTCATTGGGATTGTGAAGCCAGACCCAACTATTTTCTCTGTAGTTGCGTGTTCTGATCTTGCTTTGTTCTAACGTATTGAGTACTATCTTCTCGAAGATTTTCTCGAGATTTAATCTCCGATAGGCAAGATAAAAAGTAGTCACAAACATCTTCGTCTCATCGTTTGTGATTCCACAATATCTTATTTCGCTACCATACGATTAAGATTATTGTGAGGTTATTGATAATACTAGGCTGTTCTTCGGGAATATATGTCCGATTTATCAATTGGTTCCTGTGCACCTTGATTTATCAAAAGACGAAACGAAACTCTAGGTATTTCTGTGGGAGACAGATTTATCTATTCCAATAGACTTTTCTGTGTGAGACAGATTCGTTTATCAAGTCTTCGACTTTGGGTCGTAGCAACTCTTAGTTGTGGGTGAGATCAGCTAAGGGAATCAAGTGCGTAGAATCCTGCTGGGGTTCAGAGACGTAAGGAGCGCAACTGTACCTTAATCAGTATGAGATTGATTAGGGCTCAACTACATTCTAGTCCGAAGTTCATTGGTAGTAGGCTAGTGTCTGTAGCGGCTTAATACAGTGTGGTGTTCAAAGCTGGACTAGGTCCCGGGTTTTTTTTTCATTTGCAGTTTCCTCGTTAACAAAACTTCTGGTGTCTGTGTTATTTCTTTTCCGCATTATATTTTGTTATATAATAGAAATATCACAGGTTGTGCGTTGAATCGGTCAATTGGTAAATCCAACCTTTGGTTGTTGATTGAGATTGATTGATCCTTGAACATTGGTCTTTGGTACCGTTCAAGTTATTTCTCTCATATTCAATCGGGCTCGCAAATTCCTATTTGTTGATTGCGGATTGAATTAAGAGATAGAGATATAAAACTCTTTGATATACTTTTCTATAGATTGAGTCTGACTGTCTAGTTGATTCTCTTGAAAGTATATTGGAGTTTGTCTATTCAGATTGCAGAACGAAATATTAGGTGTGGTTGTTGTACCCCCGCTTTTTCAGAGGGGATAGCCCTTGGTTTCTTCATATTCTTCCTTTTTCTTTTCAAAGTTGTAGAGGAATGAGATTTATCTTTTTCCTTCATGATTGATGGCTTAACAATCATATTAACATCTTTTCCATCAACAGACATGATGCTTGGAGTCTCCATACAAGTATGGAATTGTGAGAAATACACAAATAAAGCTCAACAAGCAATCTTGTGATAAAAAGAGTTTTCAGGGAAGGAAAAGGAATGTAGGGTAACGGAACCTATATACAGAGTAGGATTCACGTACGACCAATCCATAACCCTAAAGAAGGTAGAATTGTTGATTTTAATCCTCTTTCAATAATCAAAAAGGGAAATCCTTTTCAATACCAATTTATGATATGAAAAGATTAACAGAATTCCAGAACACCAAAAGAAAAAAAACTTTCTTTTCTTAAAGCCTGATTTGTGCTCAATTCTTGTCTCTTTGACCGGGCACATGAGACAAGATGCACCTTCAACACGATCAAGCTGTGTTGGGGTGAACAATAATCTATCCACCATCCAATTCTTGTACGGAATTCTTAATACCCTTTTTCACAGAATGTTTATACCTTGTTCTTTTCCGGAGAGGTCTAATCAATTCATTAGAAATTAACTTTTTCGGAGATGAATTGAGTTTACTTACCTCAGATGAATTAGACTTCTGAACAAGTTTGAGCTTGTTTGCTAATCGATTTGCTCTCCGTTGAAGTTTGTTGACATATCTTATTTTATGCTTGTATTGTAACACTTAGAGAGTTCATAACCCTTAAAATTACAATAAGAATATGTCAATGTGGAGGACGGTTCAGACACCATAGCTGAGCATGCTGCTAACAAAATTGATGTACCTGAAACATGTGAAATAGAATTTTCAGTAGACAGGGAAAAATCCATTTTATCCTCCATAGTGGTTGACGGAGTTTCTCCAGGAAGAATATCAAGATTGATGTACGTATTGCTACAATTATCAAAATCAATACTTTCACCAAGGAGAGCAACACTTGACTTTTCATCATCGTTCGAATCATAGTGATCAGACATTTCATCAAGAGTTGCAGCAAGACCTTTGTTCCCAGTGTATTTTCTACGATTTGGACACTCATTAGCAAAATGACCAAAACCTTTACACTTGAAGCACTGTGGCATATCCTCATCATCAGTAACAACAGTGTCCCTGTTTTTAGGAGGGGCACGGTCATGAGGTTTAACTGATGACCTGTATTTATCTCTGATGAACCGTTTACTTCTCTTCAAATGAAGATCTTTAAACTGTCTTGTGATCAGTGAAACTGAGTTGTCAAGATCTTCATATGATGAATCAGTCTCAATAGGATTAACAACAGAGTTGCCAAAACTTTTACTTTTATCAAGCAATTTAGTGTTCTTTTGTGCTTTGAAAGCAATATCCTTCCCAGATTTGGATGAATGCTCATGATCAAAGATCTTTAACTTCCCAACAAGAGTATTTCTGGAAAGTGTATCAAGGTTATTTCCTTCAACAATGGCATGTTTCTTAGAATCGTATTTGGCTGGCAACGATCTGAGAATTTTCATCACAATGTCCTTTTCAGGAATAGTCTTACCCAATGCAAAAGATGCATTAACAATTTCAGACACTTTGTGATTAAACTCATCAAATGAATCTTCATCAACCATACAAAGGGTTTCCCAATCAGAATTTAGGTTCTAAAGCCTAGATTATTTCTTAGAGGAATTTCCTTCGAATACAGTTTCTAAGATATCACAGGCTTCTTTATACTTAGTGCACGTAGTCACATGGTGCTGAAGATCTGGGGTAATGGCATGGATGATAGCATTTAATCCGTCAGAATTTTGCTTTGCAGCGAGAATCTCGGCAGGATCATATGCACCAATATCCTTTGGAACAGTTACATCGTCTTCTGTAACAACCGGAGGATCATAGCCATTAATTACACGAACCCATGATTGAAAATCACTCGCTTGAAGAAAGGCACGCATAGCAATTTTTCACCATAGGTAATTAGAGCTATCGAAGATTAGTGGTACGTTTATAGAGATAGCGTTTCTGTCCATAGAGTCAGATTGCTACAAACACAGACTTATGAGGTCTTAAATGTGTTTGCCTGCTCTGATACCAATTGAAAAAACGTGGGTCTAATAACCACACCAAATATTTCTTTTAGGCAATCTGTATGGACTAACTCCAATTTATTTCCAAGAGAATCAACTAGACAGTCAGACTCAATCAAGGAAAATACATCCAAGAGTTATATCTCTGTTTCTCAATGTAATCAGCAAATCAAACAGATAGAAATCTGCGAGCCTGATTATTATGAGAAACAACTTGAACGATACCAAAGACCAATGTTCAAGTGTCAATCAATTTATATCAACAACCAAAGATTGAATTATCTAATTGATTGAACTACGCACTGAAAAAGCGGGGGTATAACAACCACACCGAACAATTCGTTTGGCAATCTGTATGGACGAACTCCAATATAATTCCGAGAGAATAAACTAGACAGTCAGTGTGACGGACTAGAGAGTTTTTGCTCCCAACGGGTCGGGTTACAACCCGCTTGGAAAGCTCCGACTCTCTGATACGCCATTCGAGAAACCAGACTTTTAAATTTTTCGGATTCTCTGAGCATATGTCCCGTACCATAATACTCAGAAAATCCGACAAGCACAAGGGTCACCGAATAGGCTAAATAATTTCAATCTTTATACTGTGATGATATATTGTATCTCTCGAATACTAGTCACCATTGGCCAATGCCAATGGAGAGGAATGGCCAGTTGCCAATAAAAGACGACCGGTTGCCAAAATTAACAGGGGCCGATTGCCCAAAATTCACAGACGGCCAGTTGCCTTAACAGAAGCCAAATGCCAAAAATTAACAGACGGCCGGTTGCCAAAATTAACGGACGGCCGGTTGCCAAAATTAACAGACGGTCAATTGCCAAAATTAACAGGGGCCAATTGCCCAAAATTCACAGACGGCCAGTTGCCTTAACAGAGGCCAATTGCCCAAAATTAACAGACGGCCGGTTGCCAAAATTAACGGACGGCCAGTTGCCAAAATTAACGGATGGTCAATTGCCAAAATTAACAGGGGCCAATTGCCCAAAATTCACAGACGGCCAGTTGCCTTAACAGAGGTCAATTGCCAAAAATTAACATACGACCGGTTGCCAAAATTAAGGTAGTTATGGTTACCAGCCATCATTGGCCAGTTGCCAATGATATATACTTACCAAGATTGCAATCATCTCTGAATAGATGGTATGAACTGCAAAGCAGTAACCAAGACTTTCAGATGATATGAACAACCTTGTAGAGTTGTGCTGAACCGCGTAGCGGCTGCCTACGTACCCTCTCCGTTGCTCGAAGGGATCAAGCACGACCGTAGTTCGTCATATATTGTTTAGATAGTATGAATTGTCGTAGCAACAACTATCTCTAACTCATCGCATCACATCAAGTCACCAACAGTATCATAAAGAACCGCAACACCATTACAATAATTTAATCATACACCACAAAAACAGCAAATGAGGTGTACATACTAAAAATGATTAACACACTAAAGTATTGCTCTTTTCCATCTAAGCCAATAACTACTATCCATACACCCTGCACCAGTAGCTATTATGAGTCGCAAATCATCAATGTCCAAATTTATAAATTAAAGGAAGTGACCTTGGATTCACAAATGAAATATCTTACTCGGATAATAGATAAAGGACCTAAATGATAATCTTTTATAAAAAAAATATTAAAGGCATCATCTAGTCTCATTCACCACATGCCATGAAGGCAGATAATTAATTGAGGACATGGACTCTCACATCCACAGACATTAGAATTTCTTTAGCAAATGAACCCAAACAATTCCCAAGTCCAATACATCAAGAAGACTAAAAAGTTAAGTATTAACCACTGTGCATCAACAGAAATTAATGTACATGTCGATACTACTGAATTCCTTCTCACAATCAACAAATAACGAGTAAGAAAATGGATGTCTAGTTTTAATCATACGTCCCATGATAAAGACAAGATTCTTTGGGACTTAATTAACATTTCCATAGCAAGACTTGAAAATAAATAGTGTAACTAAAGTGCTATACTAGTCGGTCATCGTATGAACGTAACCAGCCCCTCAACATCTAACTCACTGCATATTTCTAATGCTTTCAATTATTTAACGATATCATTTCAAAGACTACTTGTATCAGCATCATCACCGGTCTACGAACGATATCCATAAATTTGTAGTAGCATATATATGTAGTAAGCCAAATAATTAAATCACCACTGAATAGTCTAGCTTAAGTATTCTATCCAACAATTTAGTTCGAATACATATACAAGAGCCCAAGACTAGTGCCCGTCATATCCCAGATGGTATTCATATGAGCATGGAGAATGGATACATCCAATCCGAAAACAATGCTCACAAATGAAATGGAGAATATTATTAAGTCTGTATCAAAATATGTTGCAGGTCGAAACTTAGAAAATGTGCTTGAAGTGAGTTGCACAGTGTCATTTTTATCGTATAAACCAGAGAACACATAGGCTAAACAGAAATGCTATGTCAAGTTGACACTACACATAAAATGAAATGAAACATGGTAATACGTACTGGAGCCTCACAAATACCAGCAAGGCATGAGTATAATCCTAAGGCAGGTCCTCAACAGCCCATGACGATCACCTTGGAAAACTTTTAAAAGTGGCCATTCATCACGACAACCAAGTCTTGAGACATGCTCTAAGATTAAAAGGTATTCAGTTCACATTATTCTATAAACAGAATTCATTTCTCAAAAGCCTTATTGAAATACCAATATAATGCCGACTACAAATCCTAATTTTAAATTGGAGATGCACAGGCATTTCATCGATACAACCATATATATATAGTTCACTAATAGTTCCAAACACCAATGAGACAAGTCCCACAATGAAACATAAGGTAGTGTATATACATTACTGGAAGTTGGAGTAACACTCAGCAAAACCACCATGACTACAAGGCTCCTTAATTTGTTAAGCACAATAATTTAACTCGAGCTTAACTCGACACCTAAGACCAACAATATTAGGTGAGGCAATTCCATTCACAAAATAAACATCTATTCAAGAAATATACAGTGATATGATATCAGATCAAATGAGAAATTAAGTTCATAACTACCATCGAACAAAGATTGAAACCAATTCTCACGTACCCATATAAGCATTTAACATGAATTAGCCATAATCAATAGATTTGGGGAAAAATCTACAAACTTACATATAGGATCACAATCTAAAGTTAGATGCCCTATCATATCAATTTACATGATTAAGCTAAATTTTCCCCAGGTTGACAATATAAGAAGCTATCTCATGCTTTGATATTACCAAATATTGAAGTTTAATCATCAAGCTCTATGAAAACCCAAAGACAGGTAAGAACCCTAATTCCCTATGAACATAATTTTTAGTTCAAAAAGGACACTCCATCAAGGATTAAGATTAAGCATACCCAATGATTGATGTTGATCGGTTGCAAAGGAACAATGAATTCCATGGAACAGTCCCCAACCCAAAAGCAAGAAGAAAGAATTCCTCTACCTTACTCATAAACCAGAGCCGGCGTCAGCAACATCTTCAACTTTACGTATACATATTTCTACGGAAGTCCATCAAGTATAATTTCGGCAAGTTCTAACTTTCTTTTATTTCTACCAGAGAAACAGGAAAATAGAGAAAAGAATGAAGAGATAAGAAGGAAGAAGAAGAAATCTCCGCCCCCTGTTTTCTCTCGATTCCTTCGAGTTTTATTTCCAGTTTCCAAATGCTACACGGGTGCATCATGCATACATGCATACATGCCTATAAAGGCACCAATGGTTTAGATTTAGACAAACTCACTATTTAAAAACTAATATTCCCTATTAAGCACCCAAAATTGCTAAAGGCACCCAAAATTGCTAAAGGCACCCAAACATTAAACTTTTAAGCATTCTAAGAGCAGAATTTGGTTGATAAGTTCACTTGAACACGAAGAAAAGGTACTGATCTGTTACAGTCAGACTCAATCAAGGAAAGATATCAAAGAGTTATATCTCTTTCTCAAATCAATCAACAAATCAACAGGAAGGAATCCGTGAACTGATTAATATGAGAATCACTTGAACGGTACCAAAGACCAATGTCCAAGTGTCAATCAATTTCTATCCAACAAACAAGGCCGGATTTCTTAATTGATTGAATTACGCACAACCTGTGATATTTCAATTATAAAGATAAACAATATAATGCGGAAAAGAAATAACACAGACACCAGAAATTTTGTTAACAGGGAAACCTCAAATGCATAAAAACCCCGGGACCTAGTCCATAATAAACACACAATGATTATAAGCTGTTACGCCAATTTCCTAATACCTGCTTCAGCTGTATTCAAGCACTTGTAAAACTTCTAGTAGAACACCAATTCTTTTTAGAAGTTATTCTAGAAAATCTTCTGGCAGAACAAGGTTCTCTTCAGAAGCACTCTCAAAAATCTTCTAGCAGAATGTTAGTTCTCTTTAGAAGATGTAACAACAACGTTGATACTTTTCGATCTTTTGTTTCACAAAATACTGATTTGATTTCCCTTTAGATGTGAATCAAGGTTTTGGAAATCTTGTGTTTGTTTTGAGAAAAACAATTACTAGGTAAAAGTAATATCAAACAAACTTGTAGATTAGGGTTTATTATACTCTTCAAAAATAGGAAGAGAAACCTAATGATTCTACAACAAGAATAACTAGAATAAATCTAGAGATATCTTGTTTAAAACTTCTTAAGGATTTTTACGAGATACCTTAATTGAAATTTTCTTTCTAGCTCTCGATTTCATCTAACAAGTGTTGGTATACGACCAGAAACCGAAATCTATCAAAACCTAGGGTTTATGATCAACAACTCTTGAATGGTCTTATATCAGAAGAGAAGACCTTAGAATAGACAAGATGTGAAAAACCTAGATTACAAGTTGTAAAAACAATCACGAAGATTATTATCAATTCGGCTTTGTGATCCCCAATACAAAGACTTTTATCTCGCTCTTGTTCACGAAGAACAGAAGACATGGAAAACAACCTATAAAGCTTACGCCAATTTTCCAAAGGGATGAAAAGGTTTAGCATTCACGAACTCTTTATTTATAGTGAATAAGTTAGCTTGAAAGCTAAGCTAGGGTTTAGGCTATTTTCATTTTTCAAGACTCTCCTAATTATGGGAGTCTTTCTTAAGTTACAAATATCTTGCATAAATAAATAATTATTAGCATATATTGTATTTATGTGAATAAATCACATTTTTTTTTGTAGTGGAAATGTAGGGAAGGCAAAGAGGCAGAGAGTTTCTATTGATTAGCATCCGTAGTGTTACATGGACTCCAATAACATATATATACATGGAAAAGAAAACCCTAGTTGGGCCGCACATCTATGGGCCGTAGGCCTTACAACACTCCCCCTTGTGCGGTCCAACAGAACTCCACATGCAGTGCTTCATATATAGTGCTTCGAATGTAGTTCTTCAAATGTCGTTCTTTCCTTGATGACTTGTGCCGAAATCAATTGCCACATTAAAACTTTGAAAAGGGAAAAACACAGTGGGATAAAACCTTGGTACAACTCTTCACATGTAGTACTTCACATGTTGCCTTGTATTTTACATGTAGTTCATCACATGCAATATGATCTTAAAAGATCGACAAGTCTAAGTTAATGGCCTCGTTAAAACTTCGTTAGGGAAACCCAAAGGGACAAAACCTAAACTAAAGAAAAAGAGTACAATATTACGCAAACCTAGAACATAGTTAAACTCGATTATGTTGCCTCATTAAAACCTTGACAAGGAAAACCCAGTGGGACAAAACCTTGATGAAGGGAAAAGAGTACAACGTGACAGATGCAAGTAAAGGTGATCCGTTGCAGATGATCACTTCGCTCCGTTGAAGTTGACTAGTTGCTTCACAACTCCTAAAGCATAAAATCCTCGTGGGAAAGACAATAGCCTTAGCTGAGGAATTACATTCCCGGTGTTTGTTGTTGTCTCATTAAAAACCTTGCCGAGTAACAAAACCCTGTAGGAAAAAGCAACCTCGGTGAAGGAAATAGTTCAACACACTATTAGATGCTCCCCCTGATGTCAGATAATTTTCATTAGTCTAATGCAGTCAGAAGAAGTTTATCACACTTTACTTTGGTGACTTGAATGTTTATAAGACCTTGTTGTTGATTCTGGAAGTTACGTTGCTTAACAGACTATCGCGTTTCATTTTTTTGATTCAGATATTTTTAGTAATATCAACGCGATCTTTATGTCTTCAATGTTCAACATACTTTATGCTTTTAGTGTTGTCTCGTTAAAAACCTTGTCGAGTAACAAAACCCTTTGGGAAAAACTATTCTCGATCGAAGGGAAAAAGAGTACAACACAACTTCAATTTCGAAGTAAAATATGTCGACATCATATCCTTGGATCCTCCCCCTGATGTCGGCATCTTTCCCTGATTACTTTCAGAGTTATTCTAGACAGTTCCTTTAGTCATGTACTTTTCGAAACTGAATATCGGTAATGACTTAGAAAATAGTCTTTCATATCTCCCCTGATTACTTTCGTTGGAGAAGAGATTATTGTTCCGTCATAATCAACAACTTTTGGATTGCACTTTCATTAGCATTCCTTTTTATGTCTTTGTAGGGATAAAAAAAAATTATGTCATTGGTTACTTTTAAGTACATGATTACATTCACTATACCATTCCAATGATGTTGCGTTGGCGCTGAGCTATATCTAGCTAACAAGTTCCCTGATGATGTAAAATTTTATCGAGTACATTATTATACTAAATACAATAATGCGTCTATTGTACTTAGTTATAGGAATTTCATATCCCAACACATCTTAGTCATCTTCCTTTAGACGAAATGGTCACTTACTTACATTTGAACCTCGACTAATCATGGGAGTGCTATCAGGATGCATGTCTTTGTTAAATTGCCTAACAACTTTAAGCAAATGCAAACTGGTGGGATAATATACCACAATCTCAGTATTCGGTCGAGCTTTCCCTAGATTTTTCATCTCAAATTCGGATTTCAAATAGCTTTTAAGGTCTCTTATTACATCAAGAGTACCCATCATGTCTGTACCATCGACATAGATAACTACAATTCCAAATCAGGAACTTTCTTGTGAATACGCAAGGAAAAATAACTTACTTGTTTATCCCCTCCAAATCAAATAGTCACTTAGACGGGTATACCACATCCGCCTGATTGCTTCAATCTATAAGTGAGCGTTATATCTAACTGTAAACGCACTCTGTGGTTTAGAGTCACTTGATTTGGGAAACAAAAGGTTATCAAGTACTTTTGTAAATATCTGATATCTCTTGATTCTTTCAGAGATACAGAACAACCACATACAGATGCTGCATTTCAAGTCCTTTTGAAATTACCAAGCTAACTAAGTAGCGGAACGCCATAACGTTCATTATAAGAGAACAATTCCAGGGATTTCTGAGAAACCTCGCGCCACAAGGCGAGTCTTGATACTTTGAGACTTCATTATTCCCACTGTGCTCTATGACAAATAATCATTTATGTCCCATAGGATTTACACTTGGTTGGTTAGCACTACCACACCAAATACCTGTATATTTGCCAAAGAACTAAGTTCTACCTTGATTGAGTAGGCAAATATGCTATTTATTTAAAATTAATCAAAATAAAGTATGGTTCGATCTCATTGTGCTCTACTTCTGGAGAAACTAATTATGGATTATATCATTATTGTGCACGCATGATCATTCCGTTGACTCATGTGCATTCTCGTAATCCGTCAATTTCATTGTTCTCTAGAATCATTTAAAACTTCGGAGCGTCCTCCCGTTTGATTCATGGACATATTTAGAGACAATTTTATGAGATGATTTCAGATGATATAATAAGGTTGTGCCTAACTCACCTATTTCCTTTCTAGGTGAGCACTGATCGATCCTAGTGGTCTCTCCATCTTCCTTTATGGAGCCATGGCCTCAACCACACTTCCACCAAGTGTAGTTGTTACACTTTAGTTTTTCGGTGCATATCCTTTACTAAGGATTTTTAACCTTACATGCACGTTTGCAGTTGGTATGTGTGATTTCGTCAGTTTACCGATATCAGTGTACATTCCGAAAAATCGATTATCCTTTTTTTTTTCACTTCACAATTCCATTTGTGGAGTATATGAGTCTAAATGAGACAAAATGGGGACACACCACGACATTCCATGTCGTTCCCTCGAAAAATACTTTTTCTTGTATCCCCCTAACAACGGGAAGACTATCCCATTAGAGTAACTATCCGCAAATCAACGGTTGAGAGATCGCATGTCAAAAGGTTTAAAAATGCGGATAATTATTGGAAATTCTTGTCCAACAGAGTCACTTAATCATTTTGATGACCCATCAAGGTATGATGTGGAGTCGTAAGGGCACATATTAGTGAAACCAAAAATGCGTAAGAACAAAAAAAATGTCAGGCTTATATCCAGTTACCAACTGGTACGCAAAGAATGGTTGACCAATTGTTGGTCTAAAATGAATAAGTGAAGATGCATGTAATATTGCATATTCCCCGAGCAGTTAAAGGTAGATTTGTACGCATAACCATGCCTTAGGCACCATCTGTAACCTTTGATGATAGCCTTTGCGAGACCATTGGGGTATAGGATGCTCTGCATTGATCCTATTAAATACGCAATAACCATCAAGTCCTTTTGATGTACACTAGCTAGCATTTACAAGGGGTGGTGAGCCCATGTATAATATGTGCTAGTAGTTTTCCAAACGCAAAATTTCTTGGGAACTATAATTAGTCCAAAATGTCAAAACATTCACCAGAGCCATAAGTCACTTTAATGGTCCGCATTCTGCATGAATATTTTTCTATTAATTTCACCTTGTTTTCTTTGTAATATGGATTGTTTACCATTTGCATCTTAGGATGGTCTCGATCTTGTTTTACTGAAGACTTTGTGAAATGAGCTATATGCTTTCTTACTTAAAAGCAATAGGGGGGGGGGGGGGATCTAGTACTTTAGAAAACACTTATTGAGAGATATGCCGTCATTTCGGATTCTGTCAATCTTTCTCCCGTTTTTGTTCACTCAAATAAATTGATGTTCGTATGAGTCCTTTCAAAACGATCATCATGTCACAACCAAAGTGGCTTTATGGTTATGCCCAAAGCCTGTATGAGTCAATTCCCAACATTTCATCGTCGGAGTCAATATGGATTCAATAATCCAAATACTATAGTGATTTACATTTCACTAGATTGACTCACTAGTTTCTCTAATACATTAGAGACTATAAAAGATGCATTCAATTACATTCTCATCATTGTGAGTTTCCACATGATATCCACTTGCATGGGTTTCTGTGGAATTTAACAAGGTGTGATTATCTTTTGGTACATGTAGAGATTTTGTGACCTCTTTGTTCTATCTTGAAAACAAATTTGTAGTAGTGTTTTGCTCGATGATCCAATCCTCGTAGTCACATTATAAGGAAATAGTTCAACAACTAGTTTAAATTCCTTAAGCTAGTGGAAGAAAAACAACTATGAGTTAGACACTTGGGTCATGAGAGTCTAAATAAGTGGTGTGGCCTTATTACGTAATAAAACTGGGATTCAACTCAAGTACTTTAGAGTGAATATATATTACGTGTCACCCAATATATCTCAAGTGCTTTAGAGAATTTATGTCTCGTGTTTTCATTCCATAAGTGCAGACATAGGATCTAGTTCAACTCAATAAGATAGTCAATTGACCCGGCAAAGTTCTTGTTGTCATTAAAGTTGATGTGAAAATTGATTGCTACTATGATACACACATTACATTGTATATACCAATACCTATGACCAGGTGCATTTCCAACTCTTTTTATTTATGATGGGAGCTACAATTACATTTTAGTTGATCCCATACTCGGTTGATACTTGTGTATCGGTGTTACTACCGAAGACAAAAGTACATCTTTGTCTCATGATACATATGTCCCTTTTCACATGCTTTATATGTCGGTACGTCTAACCCTCATTACTTCGGGGTTCTTTCCATTTTCAAATTTTTCTACATTTAGCTTAATTTGAGAAATTTCTTTATCTCAACAGGCCAAGAGAATCTCACAACACATGTCAACCACTTACTTTAGGATGAATATATTACTAAAGATAGTTTTCTTGTTGTCATACTTCAACATATACTGGTTCATTAGTATCATGGATGAAGTAGAGAAATGGAAATTTTCTGACTCATATCAACTTTCGTGAGTTCTTCCACAAAAATTGGAATACATGTGATTTTATTTGCAATTCTTTAGAAACTACCGACTCTTTAATAGTCGAGAAAGTGGAATACATTCCACGGAACATTCAAATTTTGGGGAGACAATATCAAATACGCAATAATGGTCCAAGTACTTCTAAACCCCAAATAAATACATTGGAATCGAGTTGGTACAACCAATTGAACAAAAGACATCATTCAACTAAAACCAATATCATACTCAAGAGAATAAAATAATATTAAGGCCAAAATTCTTAATGATCGAGATCAATAATCATAATTTAAATTGACCGTTTATATGATATGGATTTATCTTAAGACACAAAAAAATAAAACTAGGCATGTTCTAAAAACAAATAAATAAACCCAACAAATATCCAACGTTAAAACCCACAAATAGTTACATACCTCATGCCAAGCTTTGATTCCATCTATACATACACGGAACCGGAGCCCACTCGGACATGCACGGCCAACCACCAGAACAGAACAAGATAGTGCTGGGCTGGGATGGACCGGGTTGGAACGAATCGGACAGCTGGATCAGAACAGCTGGGTCAAAACAGTTCAGAATCGGACAGCTGGGTGGGAACAGTTCAGAATCGGAAAGCTGGGTCGGAACAGTTCATAATCGGACAATGGGGTCGGAACAGTTCAGAATTGGACAGCTGGGATCTGGGACGGGATTTCTTTCTCTTCTCTTTTAGAAAATCCTCTTTTCCGAACAGAAGATACAACCAACATGTTCTGTAGGCTATTGAATCTGCTCATAAGATGGAGATACCAAATTTGATTAGATAAATAACTCATGTTGCATCTATAGTTGCTTTTTCGATCTGTTAAACAGATCTTTGAGTTTAAATCTCTTTAATCTATCAAGAACAGATAAAAGAAAAAGAATTAAATTTATGGGTAATGGAGATTTAAAGATGTACGGATCTGAAAACCAATTTGAAATATGAGACTTTCACTGATCATAACTTTAATCAATTTTTTTTAGATGAAACCAACGATTCGAGATTTTTAAAACCCTAAAATTCTTTTTCTGTAAATCGGTATCAATTAAAAGACCTATTAGAGATAATGATTAAAAGAGAGGAAACTTATTTTTTTCTTCGTTTGTGATGATTTCTCTCTTCATATGCGACATATGATGATGAAACTCATCGATTTTGATCGTCGACTTCAGGTTGTTCATGAGTTCACCCGTAACAGTCGTGGTCTGCTATGTCAATTTGTTCCGTTGATTTGGAGATGTAACCTACTGTATTTGATCCAAACAATCCTTAGGGATTTGATAACAACCAAAAAAAAATATCAAAATCCATTGCCGCGAGTTTAGAACTCGTGCATGATAACGTTTTGTAGTGGAAATGTAGGGAAGGCAAAGAGGCAGAGAGTTTCTATTTATTAGCATCCGTAGTGTTACATGGACTCCAATAACATATATATACATGGAAAAGCAAACCCTAGTTGGGCCGCACATCAATGGGCCGTAGGCCCTACAACACATTTTAACTTAGGCAGGAATTAAAAGATATCACAAACACTTTAATATGGTAATCAAATATGTTTGGATTAATATCTATCGTGCCTAGATAAAGAAACATCAAAAACTTGACTAAAAAAGGCTTCTAGTCACGTAATTGGTCTCAAGCCCGTGAACCGTTACAAACAGTTCGTGGATTGTTTCCTACTAACGAACTGTAACAATTACAGCAATACTTATAATTGTTACTTTAATAAATCACTCATAACTTCATCGTTATAACTCAGAATTGAGTGATTCTTGGCTCATTGAATTCGTAAGCTCATTCACTATAATATGAGAACCTTTCTAGGGATAAAGGTTATTGTCACAAAAGTCTTGGCTCAAATAACCTCGAGTATCTATACATAAATGTACATTTACCGTCATAGGAATTGTTCCATAGAGTGATCATTTGTTTCGATAGATTAGAAAGGTAGAATTTAACAAGAATCTAAATGAAATCAATTACCACATACCTTTGTTGATGAAGTCCTCGCTGATGTCTTCTTGTAGTCTTAAATCTTCATCCTTCAAGAATAGCTCTTCTTAGATCTAATCTAGTCTGAAACTAACTTTAGTATACTAAATCAAGAATGCATTTTGGAAACTAAAATTGACAACTAACTTGATATACCAACGCTAGTGGGTTCAACTGAGCAATGCTCTAACAATCTCCCTGTTTGTCAATTTTAGTGACAAAACCATTTTACATATGGATTGTACTTGTTAAATGCATTACAACTCCAAAATCCGACATGCTTGATTTCCTTGGTTCTTCAACTATGCGTGTGTTCATCCTGTACTTGTTGAAGATCCATCATAGTATTATTACACAGCATCAAAGATCAATTGTATCACAACTTTGACAATAATACTACGGTGGTATGTATCACTCCCCTTTAGTCAATACTTCATCACACAATGAAAACCACTCCCCCTTATATAATGATCTGTAAACCATATGTATATGTAGTGTGAACTACAAAATGATTCTCCCCCTTTTTGTCAATATATAAATTGGCAAAGGTACGAAAATTGTGGGATCATAATGAAATTCTCAAAGAAATTATTCATTACTAAAAGAGAACATATCAACTTTACTTTAGATGATATCACATAGTTGAAACTTAGTGACTTCATCAAGGAGTTTATTAAGATACAAGTTAACCCCTACATGTTCCACAACCGCTTCTCCCCTCAAAGATATAGCAATTAAACACAAGTTCATTTAAGAACTCTTCCCCATAAAATGGCATTCCCGACAGAACAACAAGAGTGACCTTTCTCTAGGGAGAAGGATTTATATATTGGATTTTAGAAATCCCACAAGAAGATATGAGCTAAGGACCAATCATTGAAAGTCTCTCATGAGATTGTGTTACTAAAAAATTAGAACTATCTCATGGTAAACAATACACAATATGTAATCATGAGAATCAAATATTGTGATCATCTTTTCTAAGATACAAACTTGTATATACATAAGAATTGATATACTTAGAAGAAGAACAGCCTTTTCCACAAGGATTTACACCAATATTGGTTACCATAAGTGTAAGAAAAGTTTCTTTGACAATAAAAACCAAAAGCCATTGACTTTGATTATTTCTTCTAACCTGTTATACTTAAAAATTTCAACACAAATCAAGTTTGGTAATTAAAATCATACACGTGGTGTTAAATGAACTTCACAATAACTTAACTATATGGTAGTAGAACAAGTTATTGTGGATCACAAAGAATGAGACGAAAAGCTTTGTGATTACTTTTTATATCTTACCTATCGGAGATAAAACTCGAGCAAATCTTAGAGAATATATTACTCAATGGGATATAACAAGTAAGATCAGAACACACAACTACAGAGAAAATAGTTGGGTCTGGCTTCACAATCCCAATGAAGTCTTCAAGTCGTAAACCTACAGGGTTTTGGAAAAACCTAAGGTTAAAGGAGAATCGACTCTAGTCGCAACTAGTATCACACATGAGGTGTGGGGATTAGGTTTCCCAATTGATAGAGTTCTCCCTTATATAGTCTTCAAATCAGGGTTTGAAATCAATGTTACCTCGGTAACAATGCATTCAATATTCACCGTTAGATGAAAACCTGATTAGACTCAAGCTAATATCTTTCAATCGTTAGATCGAACTTAGCTTGTTACACACAAATAAAAAGTGACTTCATTTAGATAAGAGTAACCATACCTAAACGTGTGCACCTTGTTGGCTCAACAATAGTTAACCGAAGTTAGCCATATGAACACTTTTATATCAACCTTGTTCATCTTAACACAACTAGCTAAAATGACTCAAATGAAACTAGTTATAGAGTTGTTCAATTGTTTATATTCTCATAGAAGTATACAAGACACAATTGAAGCAAAATCAATTTTGATTCACTCGAATCAATTCATGAACATTATAGCCACGGTTTGCAAAAGATTGCATTCCTTATTATATAAATGTATTAGTTCATGAACAAACCGATTCTAGAACATAACCACTCAAGTATGCAAACGGGTACGCATACCTAAGTAGCCGGACTTGGATTGTGTTCGCCAGTATGAAAACAGGTACGCATACTATCGTACACTTCAAAAGTTCAGTTGAAATCAGTACGCGTACAGGTACGCATACTCTAGCTCCCGGACTTTACTTGACCAACCAGTACGCATACGGGTATGCATACTAAGTTCCGGTCTTGGATCAACACATATGCAAGTACGCATACTATGCTTATAATCAAATCATGGTTAAGTGTTCTAAACTCTCATTTCAATCATTGAAAGATTCTTAGAAGACGACAATAGCTGTCTCACACAAACTATTAGCTTCAAAGCAATTTTCAAGTGATCGAATGATCAATACGAAACATTCCGAATCTACATCAAATGACTGTCTCACACAAATCATGTAAGATGTTACCAGGCGATTTTCACATGATCATCTTTTGACTTTCGTCAAGAATATAAGATGAACTTAGTTAAAGCGAAAGCTTACCAACACATATTTCGAGAAATATGTAAGCGAGTTAAACTCAGCTCGAAATATCAAATGTGTATAAAATGAAGTTTATATAGCTATACGACTTAGCCTCAAAAAGAGACAGAAAAGTTCAAGTCTCCACATGTTCAAAAACTTACCCAACATAATATGTGCGCCCCAATTATTTTTGCAATCCTCACCGCATGTACTAGGGATTCATGATGAGGATGCACTTCTAACACACTCAAGTTGTGTTGAGGTGAACAAAATCTTGCTCACCACAGGTACTCAAGACAAAATCATGTATAGACTCTAGGAATTTAACAACTTCCTTGAAACTTTCAATAACTGTTCCATACCTCATTAAGATGTTTTCCCTTGTCGTACTCTTGTCTGGGAGATCCTTCTTAATTACACTCGTTGCTTTATTAATCTTCTTTTGTACCCAATTCTGAGTAACTTTTGGAGCAACGAACTTTTTTTTATCCCCAATATTGTTACGAAACATCTTGGGTGGAATATAGAGAGAACTGATATTATGTGACTCAATTTTTCTCCAGTTTGGAACATCAGATCTTGTCATCTTAACAAAATAAAATCTGGTTTCATCTCGTTTAAGAAATCTGCAATTCCTTTGCAAGTGACCTGGTTTTCCATAATAAAAGCAATGTTTAATAGAATGGAAAAAGTCATGTTTAGTGTTACCTGAATGTATATGTGCTTGCTTTGGAGCTTGACGGAATTTCCTCTTTTCATCATTAGCAGTTGGTAGACACAATTCACTTTTGTCATCTGTGTAGGATTTTGGTTGAGAAGAATCTTTAGCTTTGACAAATATAACCTCTTTGCAAATACCAGGAGCGTCTATTCCTTTATAGCCCAATCCTCGTGTATCACGATGAATTCTACATGCTCCCAATATCGAGGTTAATTTATCTGAGATGCTATTTCTAGACAAACTTTCTTTTAAGCTCGAGTTTTCTTCTTTCAGCCTTTTGACCTTTTCAAGCGCAATAACTAGATCATTCTTGGATGATTCATATTGAACTTTGAGATCTTCTCGTTCCAAATTAAACAACAAGTTGTTCTCCAATTTATCTAGCTTTGCTTGAAGAATAATTTCCCGATCACGACCTCCGCCAATTTTGTCTTTAAGCTTTCGTATTTCATTGAGATAATCTCTTGCACCAATAGAATCAAGTTGGTCTTGCAAGTCTTTATTTTGACTACGAAGTATGTCATATTTAACTATCTCACTGAATATGGTGCTTTCAGCTTCCTAAAGTTTCTGATGACATTCCTTAAGAAGATTATTAGCAATTGGCTCTACATGGAACACTTCTTCGTCAGAATCAGAATCAGTATCCGAAAGAGTTTTTCCAAAACCTAATGCAACCTCGCCTGCGTACTCTTGATAATCATAATATTCAGGTCCATCATCAAGAGTAGGAAAAACTGCTGCATATGCCGATTGTCTACGGCTCCAGCTAGGGCAATCCGAACAAAAGTGCCCAAAACCACGACAATTAAAGCATTGTACATCATCATTAGGAGATGTTGTAACTTTAGAAAAACTCTTTTTCCTGTTTCTCAAGAGTTTTCTAAATTGTCGCAGAGTAACATCCTTTGTATTTGGCGAACCATATTTATCCGGAGAGGATTCAAAAATGTCCGCAGCTTTAAGGGAAATCACCCCTTTTTCAGACCGGTGTTCATTATCAAAGATCTTTAACTTTCCAACGAGAGTATTTATGGAGAGTGTAGAAAGATTGTTTTTGAAAAAGCGGGGGACAACAACCACACCCAATATTTCGTTCGGCAATCTAAATAGACAAACTCCAATATACTTTCAAGAGAATCAACTAGACAGTCAGACTCAATCTATATAAAAGTATATCAAAGAGTTATATCTCAATTTCTCAAATCAATCTGCAATCAAACAAATAGGAATTTGCGAGCCCAATTGAATAAGAGAAATAACTTGGACGGTATCACAAACCAATATCCAAGTGTCAATCAATTCAATCAACAACCCAAAGGTCGGATTCAAGAACTGATTGATCTTAACGCACAACCTGTGATATTTCTATTATATAACAAAATATAATGCGGAAAAGAAATAACACAGACACCAGAAATTTTGTTAACGAGGAAACCGCAAATGCAGAAAAACCCCGGGACCTAGTCCAGCTTTGAACACCATACTGTATTAAGTCGCTACAGACACTAGCATACTACCAATGAACTTCGGAGTGAAATGTAGTTGAACCCTAATCAATCTCACACTGATCAAGGTACAGTTGCGCTCCTTACGTATCTGAACCCCAGCAGGATTCTACGCACTTGATTCCCTTAGCTGATCTCACCCACAACTAAGAGTTGCTACGACCCAAAGTCGAATACTTGATAAACAAATCTGTCTCACACAGAAAAGTCTATTGGAATAGATAAATCTGTCTCCCTCAGAAAAACCTATGAGTTTTGTTCCGTCTTTTGATGAATAAGGGTTCACAAGAACCAATTGATAAACCAGACATATATTTTCGAAGAACAACCTAGTATTATCAATCACCTCACAATAATCTTAATCGTATGGAAGCGAAACAAGATATTGTGGAATCACAAACAATGAGACGAATATGTTTGTGACTACTTTTAATCTTACCTATCGGAGATTAAATCTCAAGTAAATCTTAGCAAAGTTAATACTCAATCACGATAGTGGTTTTAAGATCAGAACACGCAACTACCGAGAAAATAGTTGGGTCTGGCTTCACAATCCCAATGAAGTCTTTAAGTCGTTAACCTACAGGGTTTTGGAGAAAACCTAAGGTTAAAGGAGAATCGACTCTAGTCGCAACTAGTATCATACAGAAGGTATGGAGATTAGGTTTCCTGGTTGCTAGAGTTCTCCCTTATATAGTTTTCAAATCAGGGTTTGCAATCTAAGTTACCTTGGTAACAAAGCATTCAATATTCACCGTTAGATAAAAACCTGATTAGATACAAGCTAATATCATTCAACCGTTAGATCGAACTTAGCTTGTTATACACAAATGAAATGTACCTTTATTTAGATATGGGTAACCGTACCTAAATGTGTACACTTAGTTGGCTCAACAATAGTTAACCGAAGTTAGCCATATAAACACTTTCATATCAACCTTGTTCATCTTAATCACAACTAGTTGAAATGACTCAAATGAAACTAGTTATAGAGTTGTTCAATTGTTTATATTATCATAGAAGTATAAAAGAAACAACTGAAGCAAAATTGGTTTTGATTCACTCGAATCAGTTCATGAACATTATAGCCACGGTTTGCAAAGATTGCATTCCTTATTATATAAATGTATTTGTTCATGAGTATGTAAACATACTTAACCAATTTTAGAACTTAACCCACTAAAGTATGCAAACGGGTACGCAAACCTAAGTTCTCGGACCTAGTCTTGTTCGCCAATATTGAAACAGGTACGATATTGTCGTTCATGACCGAACCCAGTTGAAATCAGTATGCATACGGGTATGCATACTATAGTTCCCGGACTTTAACTATTGAATCAGTGCACATACGGGTTTGCATACTTAATTCCCGGACTTGGAATACACTTGCAACAGTTAGCATACAAGTACGCATACTGTGCTATATCCAATCAATGGTTAATTATTCTAAACTCCCATTTTAATCATTGAAACATTCTTAGAAGACGAGAATAGCTGTCTCATACAAACTATTAGCTTCAAAGCAATTTTCAAGTGATCAAATGATCAATACGAAACATTCCGAGTCTACATCAAATGACTGTCTCACACAAATCATGTAAGATGTTACCAGGCGATTTTCAAATGATCATGTTTTGACTTTCGTCAAAAATAAAAGATGAACTTGGTTAAAGCGAAAGCTTACCAACACATATTTCGAGAAATATGTAAGCGAGTTAAACTTAGCTCGAAATATCAAATGTGTATAAAGTAAAGTCTATATAGCTATACGACTTTTGTCTCAATAGGAGATAGAATAGAAATAGACTTTTGAGTGATAAATGAGTTCAAGTCTCCACATACCTTTTGTTGATGAAGTTCCACAAGCTTCCCTTAGTAGTTCTTCGTCTTCAATCGATGAACGCCGTGAAGTCTAAAGCTCAACTACACATTCTATCCTAATCCGAGACATAGCTATAAGTAGACTAGAAATCAAGACTTATAGTTTTGACAACTAAACTGGACAAACAAGCTTGAGATAGCAACGCTTGCGAGTTTGACCGAGCAGTGTTCTAACAGTTCGCATGCGTTTCTATGAGGGTTTTAAGCATGAAATCAAAGTTTAGATGGAATGGAAGATTGGGTTGCTGTTGGACACGAAACTTAGCAACAAATTAGTGAAAACATTAATTTTGAAGCTTCAAGACAGCCAAAACATGGTTTTGTTATCGTTGGTTTAGTGTGTTGAATAATTATAATTTATGAATGTTTTAGACTGGAGTTGTTGGGTTCCTACCTAATTTGAGTTTGCAGGTTAATAAAGCTATAAAAAGTGAGCCAAATTAACACAATAAGCTCACGTTCTCAAGAATAAAATACTGCATACCAAACGTTCGATAAAAAAACAAAATAATTGTTGTCTAATTCTTTGCATATTTATATATCTTGTTATCCTCATCCCCTAATAGAATTAGTTCCCGAAAGAGTTGTTAATTCAATTTTTAAGGAACTACCTGACTTAGGGTTGGATATACGTGCTTCTAAAATTCTTAAGGATTATTTTATTTCTAATTATCCACCACTAGATGTGTTTGATTCTAGCATTTTTCAGGTTCACCGAGAGGAACACATTAAAGTTTCCTTGTATATATTATGTTCTCTATCCACTTCCGAGGGTAAAAAGGACGAAGTGTGGGAAAATTTTCAGAAACTAACAGTTTCAACATTTTATGTTAATGTTTTTATGAAGCTGTTATTGGAATTGTAAATTGTTGTCCGGGTGGACTACAATTTTTTTAGATTGTTGGTATACGGACGATAACAAGAAGATCGGGCTGAGGACGTTAAACTAAGTGTTGAAAGGCATTTTGTACTTCTACCCTTTTGGTTTTTAGTTTTTTTTTATTTTCTTATAGTTGTCATATCATATTTGCATTTCAGTGTTTAATTTCATAGGGCCCCTTATCTATTTTGACGAGTACCTTTTCATTAGAAAAATTCTAGCTGCACATATTTAAGTCCAAAGATCATAACTGTCAGACCGTTTATCGAAACACGGTGATGTTTTGACACTTTGTACAAAAGACGTATGCGAATAAATTTTGTCAAAAGTTGTTTTTCCAAATTCCTTACCAAATTGTAAAGTTTTTGGTTTATTATGTTGCTACGTCAAAATTCAGAAATTTTGGTTTTACATATTGAAGACAATGTGAAGTGTGGGAGAGTATTTAGCATATATAGTTGTTAGCCTTAGTTAGTTTTCACTTTCATAGGTAGAAACGTTTTTCAATTTTTTTGTAGATATTTTTCATAAACTTCCACCTTGTAGAGATTTTAGAGTCACGTATATACATGATGCTAAGATTACATTTGTAGTTCTTACCAAATAACTGATATTAGAAATCACAAAAAACTTATTTCGAGGAGATTAATTGTTGAGAGGGTAACAGTGATGAACCTAACTATGCCGGTGGCGAATTAGGTGCAGAGGGAACGCAATATTATAGAGTTAAGCAATATCATTAGAGGAGACACCCATATAAACATCAAGCGAGGCACCATACCTTCAATTTTCGTACCAAACTAAAAAAAAATCTGTTTAGAGTGTGCGTCACCTATGTTAATTCTGGATAGAATGATAAGCTACCCAACTTTGCACCCCTTCATCACTTTTTGATCTCCCAAGTGCTAATTCTATCAATCATGAGGGTGTCATCAAAATTGCTAACTATATCTTGTATCTTGTTTGTAGTCGGCGCCATTCTCTCGACAAAAAAAGAAAAGAAATATATTATCATCATCAACAAGCGAAGCAACATCAAAATCACGAAAAAAGTTGAAGACAGCCAAGGTTTGCAAACAACAAAAGTAAGAGAAATTTTCTATATTAAAAGAGAAGACAAAGTGACAAAAAAAAAAGATGTAAGTTTTTGAAGTTTAAACGATACCAAGAAAGTACAAGTTGCGAAGAATCAAGTTCTTAAGTCGTTTCCCCGTGGCCATGTTAATTTCAGTTTCATTATTATTGTAGTTGTAATCTTTTTTCTATTTAAAATAAAAATAATAAAAATACAAAAAGATTTGCATTTAATTTCATAGTTAGTTTGTTAGTCAGTAGTGAAGGTCGTAGAAAAAAAAATTATGTGAAAAAGTTTCAAGTAATAGGGAATTAAAGAATACTGATTACAAGTTGTCAAAGTTCTACAAAGTTCATAAATTTATCATTATTAGTTGAAGCCGAAGACGAAGAAAACGAAGTCGTTTCTATTCGTTGTAAGAGTGGTATTGATTGTAGATCATGTGAGTAAGTATTACCACCCTCGCATAAAGATTGATTTTCTTTTTTAGAGATCACCTAAAATATATAATAAAAAAATTAGAAAGAAAAGAGAGATAGAGCAAGTTTAGCGTCACCATGTCATTTATATGTAAGAATTTTTTCTTAATTCCTGCTAACAAATACCGTGGGACCCATTTTTATCGTCTTACAAGTGCATTATCATAAAACCTTATTGGTGAGGCAAAAGTCAAGGCGAAATGCTTATTGGTTTCTCTCGAGGTTACATTTTTTCATATGGCATTGGTTAAACCCGTTACACTCTCAAATATTAAGCGTAAGAATAAAGTTCTTTTGTATTTCTAACTTCTTATATTTGTTTGAAGAAACTTTATGTCTTCGTAGCTCTTTGGATGGTTGGGACTTCAGAATATCTAGAATTTGGAATAGGTTTTGTGGTTATACCTTTTGTAAACCTTCACGAGACTATAGCTCGTCCACTAGAGACACCTAAGGGTTTAAAGGCTTGTTCAACATGCTAAGTGTAACCGTGTCCTCAACGAAAGGGAGTTGTATTTTAGTTTATGTTAGGTAGTTTGCTCGAGGACTAGCAAAATCCAAGTATGGGGAATCTGATATGTGATTAATTTACATTTTTTGAGTGTCAATTCCATACTTGTTTTAGCTATATATCTTACATATTACCTTGTATAATTATTGTTTTCTAGTTTATGTCTTTGTTAGGTGAATTATCCAAAAAAAAAGTGGAAGTAACTAAAAAAGTGAAGTCTACAAGCGGAGAAGGGCAAAAGATCAAGTGGAACTTGTTCAAATCTAGGATTTTTTTCTCAGCATATTGAAGAGCAGGAAACATGAAGCGGAAATGCAAAATAATGAGATCATTCCGACGTCGTATATAGAAGTTATGAGCAGAATAAAAAGTTAATCTTGTCAGTTTTCCATAACTGACAATTAAATAAGAATTATATGGAAAACTGAATTGTTAGTCTTCCAAGACCGAAAGTTGAATGGAGATTACTAAGGGCGCCTACGTTACTGTCTGGGAGTAGACACATAGAATACCTGAAAACGTGGGGCTACCAAAAGACACCACAACCTTTTTCTTAGGCAACTTGTATGGACTAAACTCGAATACAATTCCAATTAAACTTAATGAATCTCAATCAAGGATTTATATGAAGAGTTTATATCTCTTTCTCTCATAGTCAGAAAGTTAATAGAAGCAAGTCCGTGAACCTGATTATGTGTGAGAGTACTTGGACGATTCCAAAGATCAATTTCCAAGAATCAATCAAGTCGTATCAAACAAACAAGGATGGATATATCTACTTTGATTGCTTAACGTACAACCTGTGATATTTCATTTATAAATATAAACAATATAATGTAAATAAATAAATAACACGGACACCAAAATTTTGTTAACGAGGACTTAGTCCAAATTTGAACACCAAACTGTATTAAGCCGCTATAGACACTAGCCTACTATCAAAACTTCGAACTGGATGTAGTTGATACCGAATTAATCCGTCACAGCAGTTCAGTTTTAGTCGCGCTCCTTACTCCCCTTGAATCCCAGCAGGACTCCACACAATTGATTCCCTTAGCTAACGTCCTTTATATCCTAAGAGTTGCTTCTGTTAGAGCATAGCTCGGTTGAACCCACCAAGCGTTGGTATGTCAAGTTTGGTTGTCATATTTTAGTGAATCAAAACTCATCTAAGAGTCGCTTGATTATGTACTAGAGACAACTTCGTATAGGTTAGACTAGAAAGTCTAGGAATATGAGACATACAAGTATTACTCGAAGACCTGAAGAACGTGAAGAAGTAACGAGCTACAACGACGACATCATCCTTCCTCTTGAGGTTAGTAATATTGACTTGAACTGTTTCATTCCTGTTGATGGTGGTTTTTAGTATAGGGCGAAAACTGTAAAAGTCTGTCTACCTGACCCGGCATCAGAAGTAGTAGACCTTGATATGTCTATATTCCGCAAGGAATTTGAAGAATATATCAGAATCTGATGAGTGCCTATGTCTCTCTTCATATTATTTTGAAACTCAAGATCCTAGATGAATTGTTCACTACTATAGAGTCTGAGTATTTAATCTCCTAGCTGCATTACTCACTAATGCCGGAGCCTGCAGAGTATTCATTCTATGCTATGTTCCCAGCCGAACTCTTGATTTTGACATGACATGACAATTAATGTTCGCTCGAAACTGAGTAGCATGAATTTCCTGAAGTGTCAGGATTAAGATATGCATGGAAATACTCAATTAGAGGCGCGCAAAGTTATGATGCCCTTTGAAAATTAATTAGTGATTTTGTATGAGCGCACAAAATTCACCAAAAAATTGATTGGTTTTGTGGCAACCAACAAAATTCAGTCCTTTAACCTAATTTTATCAATTTACAAAAATTAGGTTTTTTGTGCCCTGCGTGATAATTCGAACCCTATTGGTCGAAACTAATCCTAGATACACTAGGAAATTAATCTGCCATGGAGCTAGTAGGAGCAAAGTCCTACCAGAAATCAGAAAACAAGAAATAAAGAGGAGTTGCGGCAAATAGGAGCAACAACAAGAGGAGGCATGGCCGCGCCATTTGGCCGCCCGATTAGCCTCAGTAGGCGCCACCTGTGGCCGGCCGGCTACACTCCATGTTGCTGCTTGCCGCCCCTTTCCCGTCGACCAATCAGATCGCTTTAAACCCGCCACACGCACTTTTAAATAAAGTTGGAAGTTGGTTGGTCGACGCGCTTAATTCCTTAAGGAATCTAATCTAGGCTGCCCATGTTAGTCTCAAAAACGATCACAGCCGCACATTTTGGCCAGTCGATTTATCAAGCTTGGCCGCTTCCTAACGCGACCGGACAAGCACCACCATACCGCGGCCACATAGCCGCACGTGCCATTTAAGGTTTCGACATGCCAAACCCTAATTTGGCCGGGACCACTATGCCGTCCCATGTCAAATAATACCACCTAGGCATTAAGTTTGATACAGCAACTAGAAGCCAATATCGTTGAGTCATATTTGGATCTAACACCAATATGCCAAGATATAGTGGCCGCAGCTACGCCACTATGCCACTGGCAGGCGCCACTACGCCATTGTAGCACCATTACGCTACTATGCTACTTGTTATTTTTACAGCTTTATGCGGGCCATGAACGCGCCATGCTAAGGCTACGAATCGGCCAGCCTAACCTTTATTTTAGGCAGCCAACGAGCTGTGTCCATGATCAACGGCCACCCCCTTTTACACAACGAGCTGTGGCCATGATCAACGGCCACCCCTTTTCTATAACGAGCTGTGGCCATGATCAACGGCCACCCCTCTTCCATAAGGAACAATCGGCCACGCCGCGGCCTACCCATATGGATTCTAAATGATCACCCAAAAATTGGACGAACAACTGGGAGCATTTGGTAAACAATTTTAGTATGAGCTAAATGGCAAAAGTTTCGTATGGATGTATAGCATAACATACTAAAAAATCACATCAATCGAGCTAAAAGATATTGCTTAAAAGGAGAGCTAGGTCATGGCTGAAAACTGACATAATTCCTCCTGAATTCTTCCTGAGTTTTTACTGTCGGGCTGTTTCACCTCCTAAACGAGCTCAAAACCTAAATATTCCAGTGTAGGAAGATAGGAAATTCTTTTCTGATAAGAATGGAGGGGCGGATCGTCAAAATCCAAATTCGTATGAGAATTCTATAGCAGTTTTAGTGAGGGTCTCACATCTGAATATTCTGATTACGAAATTTCATGAATTAGCACAAACTTCTGCAAATCATCTCAGCCATCCAACTTGGCTAGCCAACTTAACCGTTTTAGATTTAATTTGGTTAAACCTATAGGATGTCAAAATGGCTACCGGCCACCATTCTCCTATAGGGACCGATCACCACATCTTTAATGTATATAGATAGCTCCTGGCAGCTACTCACACATGACCACCCGCCACCTAGCTTGCTCGTGATTGGTCAGAATAACTAGGTCTTTCAAACAAGACCCATTCAGCAGCCTGCTGCATATTTTCTACGAAAATACTCGAGACATCAAACATGTCACAAACTGGGGGATGTTCATCAGGGTATTGGTCTGGCGGTCTACAGCGTGCGGCATGCAACACGCCCATTACAAGAAAGTGTCAGGAAAGGCGGGCAGTTAGTGATGATAGAGAAGTAGTGGGATGAAACCACCCAGTCTTCCCCTCATAGTGGAGACGTGGTTTTCACCATCCTGCACGATCCCACTCCTCCATCACTCAACTATTCCCAGTTCCTATGAGATAAGGGTGCGTGCAACTATGACTTATATATATATATAGGTTTTCAACCTATTTCAACCAACAACAGAGTTTTGGTTAACAACACAGTATCCAGAAAATCATAAAAGAACTGATAGCTTACATTCTGCAAGCCAGTTCCATATTCTGATACAAGTCATAAAATAGCCACACCTTCAGAGTTAACCATTCTGATCTCAACACCTTCTTCGCTTCCCTCCCTAAGATCAACCCTTCTCCTTCACTTTGTGACCGAAGCAAGACTGGAACGACCATTTCTTGGTTTAGGCCAGGATTGTACAGATTGATCTCTCGAATCTAAAGTACTCCCGTGCAGTGCATTTGTTTAGGGTTTGAATTTTTTTCTCATCAACACACCCAAATTTACCAAAACCAGCAGAATCAGTTTTTACCCCAAAACAACTGGCGACCACAGTGGGAGATTAATCTCTCGGTTGTAGAAAATCATTTTTCCTATTCTATTTTCAATTTCCTAAATTTCTCAAGATGGTTGATCTTAGGAATGGTTCAGAAACCCTCAATCCCTATTTTACTTCTCCTAGCACTGACAATACTTCACATGTTATTCCTGAATCCGTTCTTTCATTCAAAACCCTTGTCGAGGCTATGGAGTCTCAATATTTAACAACTATTCACGATTTGACGAAAATCCTGAATGGTATTGTAAGGAATCAAGATACTATTGTCAAGACGCAGGACAAAGTATTTACACTTTTGAAATTCCTCACGGATCAACTATGAAAGGAACCAACACGTATTCATTTTGGAGGAAACGCCATCAATAATTCATTTTGGATCAATACTGATGGTAGCAGTCCTTCTTCCAAGATTCATATTCCTATTCCTGGTGAGGAAGATGAAGCCTATGGTCACGTTAAATGGAAAGGTAGCCACCAACCTAACTTGTCTGCTCATGAAGATCAAGAGATGTTTCCTCAAGCTCAGATAGAAGACTCATGGGATTTATAATGTTCTCATCAGAATCCTCGCAATAAAAAGGTGATTTCATTATTGCGTCCTTCCTGGAAAATATTAATTCCCATATTGCATCAGAAGCTGCTAAGAGATCCGCTGCTTCTTTACTCAGTCGATCCGAACCGTCCTAGAATGAAGAAGCTCGTAAAGATGTTCAGGAAAGCAAACGTCCTTCCAATAAAAGATCCAACCTCCAGTCAATTGCTAGTGAGGGTGGAAAGAGAATGCTTCTGGGGAACGTCTATCAACAACTCAAACGTGCGATAACATCGCAGCAGATAGCTCAAACCCGGAAGGCTGCGACTAAGACACCTGCACAGCAACAATAAACTGGAGAGGCTGCTCCAATCTTCCCATGTCCAATTAAAGAGGTAATCAAACTCCTAGAAGCGTGGATTTAAGATGGCGTCATCAAGCTACCTCCTACCAGACGTCCTCCAACCGAAGAAGAAATGGCAAATCCCAAATATTGTCGTAACCATTCCAAGTAATTGGTGTAACCGATCCTGGTAATTGGTGTAACCGATCCTAGTGACTGGTGTGACCGATCACAAGCAATACCATGAGTATATGGTAACCGGTCCTGGTAATTGATGTAACCAGATCCTGGTAACTGATGTAACCGGTCCTGGTAACTTGTGTGACCGATCACAAGTGTTCCATATTAAGGTATAACCGATCCTAGTGATTGGTAGAACCAATTGAACCCATGAATATGATTTGATATTTGATCAATTACATAGTTGTCTTGGAATTCAGATGAACCAAGTCTAAACTTGTTTGGAAGTGTGGTATAATCGATTCCAAGATTGTAAATATAAAAGAGAATTGACAAATAAAAGATGTCAATATACTTTAAACACAAACAGTAATTCTTATCTTTTATTGTTCAAAGATATTCCTTAATTACTCAAGGAGATCCCGGTCCGAAATAAATTAAGAATCTTTTAATTAAGGTTGTTAGTTTTAAATGCTTTATTTACCAGCAATTAAATGCATATCTCTAGAGAATAAAAATTAGTAATGTGCATTTACTAATTGGAGATTTTCTATTGAGAGATTTCGGGAAATATTGGCATTTCCTGGAATTATGAAAACCGAATGGTCATTTATTGCATATCTTGAGAATACTTTCGGTTTTTGAAATTCCTTGGTGTCCAAACATCCTTGGTCTATAAATACCTAAGTTTGCATTTATAGCAAACTATCCTAAGAGCGAGGCAAACTTCATCTTTTTGTTGTTTCTTGTGGAGCCTTCTATTCGGAGAGGAAAGTACCCTAATTAGGCGAAATCTCTTACGACCGCTCGTTTAAACACTTCTGTGGGATCAAGAAGCTCTACAAGTACCGTTTGTGGGAAACTAGATAATTGCAATTTATTGGTTTTCAATTGATTTAAATTGACTAACGGTTGTTGAAACTTTGATTGCACATAGTTTGTTTATTCTTGAGAATCTTCTCTTATGATATAAGATTCACTCAAACTAGATCGAAGTATCGACGGGATCTTTAGAACTGTTTGTAGATCTAAAGACATCTTGTGATAATCCATTGTTAATAGACTCTGTTTTGTGTGTGATTGATAACAAGAGATTCAAGTGGTGTTGTGAAGGTTTAATTGAAGATTAAAGAAGATTTGAAGACAAAGAAGATTTCTTATTGGTTTCTCATATCTTTGTGTAGCACAAACCTTGATCGGCTGGGATCCAACTAGAATCGGATTTATTCGATTGATTAGTAGCGTGAGATCGGTAACACCTAATAGTTCTCTTGAGATCTATTTTGATTGTTACAAATCCGAATCTTATTACTTAGGTAATAAAGAATGGATTGATCTAACCAGGCAAAGGAGTTTATTAGTTTTAATGGAAGAGCTTTTGCATATGACTTGAGATATCTTTATCTGGAAAGAATTAAGAGAGTTGTTACCAAACAGATTTGTTGTTCCTTTATTGTTTGGAATACGATCCAAAGGAATTGTTCCACTTTGTTCACTTATTGAATGTTGGAAGCACAGGGATACTGAAGAAAATAAGTGAACTAGGGTTAGTTGCTTGGTATCAACTATACGAAGTTGGTTTAGATTTTGTATAGTGGCTTTATTCTGAGAGTATTCAATTCCGGACTAGGTCCCGAGATTTTTATGCATCTGCGGTTTCCTCGTTAACAAAATCTTGTTGTGTCTTTTACTTTTCTATTTCCGCAATTATAATTGTTTATTATAATTAGCAGTAAAATACATAAACGTTAACTCCGCTTTACTTGATAGTGATCCTATAGAGTTTGGTAAAATCCGAACCTATTATCAAGTAATCACACTTTGATTGTTGTATTGTCTCGATCCCATATCCATAGACGATCACACAAAGTGTGAATACCGATTTTTCGTATTGTCTCGACTTTGTCCATAGACAATCACTTTCGGTAAGAGGACTTATAGGTGGATAAATTAAATATTATGGTGTATTTGGGTACCCTAGTCTTTTCAATTAGTATCAGAGCAGGCAAACACGAAAAGATCTAACAATATGTGTTTGGTGCGATCCAACCTATAAGAATTGAATCTTATGGATGATTCAGGTAACGTAATAGCAGGATTTGACTACTTCAAAAACTCGTGGTGGAAGACACGAATGAAGTATATAATACTATTGTTCCTAAACGCATTAGGAATTGGGATTAAACTTATGTATGTCTTGAATGACTTACATATCTCCTTGGTTATCATAGAATTGTATCTCATGGTATTGATTACTACTAAGGCTAGTAACAATGATACAATACTCTATGCGACATGTTATGTCTTGGAAATGCATAAGATTCCACCTAAGATTTTTCATTATATGAACCATGACTATTCTATTCTTGAAAAATCCGGGATCTTAAATATATTTTGGATTTCCTACCGAAATATATATATATATATATATATATGTACATTTTCAGATCTAAGACTGTCAATGTATCGCTGATTAGGTTGCGATTTTGGAAACTTTGTAACTTTACAAAGAATGATTTTTCAGTTAATTATTCTATTAACAATGGATTGCTTCATACACCCCACAACTGTTTTAATGAAGCAAGTGATCTTTTGAAATATTACAGAATTTATGATTCTAAAGATATTTTTAACAAATATCTTGTTGTGTTCAAAATTGTTTTTGTATACTCTTTTGGAAAATTCTTGAGTGAATTTCGTAAGATATTATCAAGTTTTGATAATTATAGAGTAAACAAATCTTTGGACATGAATATAGGATTAATCTGTAATATAGATCTAGTCCATAAAAAATCGGTTTTCCAAAAGAAAGACCTAGTTACAAAATCAGATTTGTTTCCCCACAAGTCAAGGTTTCCGGTTTTGGAAGAATTTCCTAAAACTACTTATTACGGAATTTGATATCTTTACTCCTATAATGATTATTTTGTGTTGTTCTTACAAACATCCTGGGAGAGATTTTCCAGAACTGAAACTAGGATTTTCCATACATCTTCAATTGTTGAAAATATGGGAAAAAGGAAAAACAGAAAAGAAACTGAAACCGATAAGCTGTATTTGAATCCGTTTATTCCTGCTGGTGATATTGAGAAAATCAAGTATCCTCACTTGATCAAAGACAAACATGAACTTACAATCTTTGTAGATAGTACATGTTTTGAAAGATATCAAGCTTTAAAAGGAGTAAACTTCACTGCTGAGAAGGGGTTCGATTCAAATGTTTCCGAAAGAAAATATGTGAAGTTTGTTCAAGACCGAAACTGGGGAAATATGTTTGGGTTTGAAAAATATTCACCTGATATAGTAAGAATTTTTTATGTTAATATTCACAATATTAATCACGAGAATCTTACTTTTAGCACTCTTGTTGGTTATACTTTTCACCATGTCGACAGATAGATGATATCAAAGGTCATCAATTGCAAAGTGAAGGGAAATCACATGATTACTGGTTTTGAAATTGAGCACGATAACATTTCAAAATGTATCACTGGAAAATCTGTTGGCTGGAAGAATGAAAGAATGCTAACCAAAGAAATACCCTTCTACTTAAGGGTTTTCAGTAAACTTGCTATAACAACTCTTTTTGTTTGTACAAGAGATACATCACAATGGGACAAGGAATTTGCTGAATTTGTATACTTCCTTCTTGAAGGTAATAAGCGAATTGATATATGTGGAATGATTATTAATCAAATGATCAAGATTTTCGAATCTATCAATGCCACAACGTCCCAGAGAAATCTTGGATATCCATGTCTCATAACCAGCTTGTGAGAACACATAATGGGGAATAATTTTGGAGATGAGAAAGTCACTAAAACTGTCTCTCAGGGAATTATCAAGCAAATGAGTAAAACTCGAAAAGAAAGAGGAACTATTGTTTCAACTACTCAAATCTATAGCAATGGAGATCTCTTGTTTCATATTTTACGTCTTGGAAAATAATTAAACTGTATTCAGAAATAGTTAGCCTTTGCCGCTCGAAATGATCCGGAAACTCTTAAAGGAATCTTAGAGATCAATGATGAGTTCTTAAAAGGCGAAAAAGACCAAGACTCTGAACAAGAATCTGATGAGCAGCTGACAAATGAGGAATAGTATATCTTGTTATCCAAGAAAATAGATAACAGTTTTTAATTTATTTTGATTATTGTATAAGGTCTATTTTTGAATAAAACTACCATTATTTATGAATAAAATTATTATTTTATTTTCCGATTACATAGCTTGTGCTTGAATGTCTATATTTTGCTATGTGTTTTCGGTTTATGGGATGTCTGATTTCGGTTTTCATAACCTTAGTATTCAATCTCATAAGATGTGAACCCTTATAGTTTGTGTGACTTTTTGATTTAACGGGATTAAGTTCCAGCCCATGTTGGTAGGCTTTATCAAAGGATCATAAGGTGTTCCGATTGAAACTCATATGTGAAAAGTCATAATATGTTGAATCAATTTGTGTTTACATGAGTTGTGTTTACATAACATATGTGTTTCGGGTTTTTAATTTTTTATATTGGCACGCATTCGTTAAAACCGTTTCAACCTTTCTCTGGTAAAGGTTGCTCTTGTTGTTGTTCTTTTGTTCTTGCGAGAGGATGACAACAAAATGGGGGAGAGTTCTAACTTAAACTTGCGCTTAATGATGTATCTTTCTGGGGAGAAGAGGATGTGGAATATGAGATAACAAATTTGTTAGTTAATCGTTTTCCTGTTTAAGAAAAGCCTGTTTATATTGCATATATTTTGCTTTTGCTTAACAAAATTTCGGTACAATTGATATATTCCATTATGATGTGTATGGATGTGTGTGTGTGATTCAATTGTTTCCGGTTAAGAAAAACTGTGTCAATTTATTTGGCTTATTATTTGGTATCTTCTTTATTGTTTGGTATCAAGTGTTTTTGCTTAACGAAATTTCGGTGCAATTGCGGTGCTATAATGTCTATGTTTGTTTCAATTGCTTCTGGTTAAGAAAATAATTGTGCAAGTCAATTTATTTTGGTTTGTATGTATTTTTATGGCTTAACAAAATACGGGATCATTTGTTTAGTCCAATTCGATTCTGGATAAGAGAAACTAAGTTGATTCTGATCTTAGTTAGACTTATCAAATTGAAGGATTCGGTTATTCAAGTCTAATCGAATGCCTTGACAAGAAATACTAGTTAACTAACCTAGTACTTGTCTTCTCTAAAGGGAAAGGTCTAAGTTATTGTCTGAATAATTAGAACCTGATGAGAGAAATAAAGTTATTTCTGATCTTTATTTTGGTCTTATCGAAATAAGCGATTGTATGTTTACAATCGGTTTAACAAGGGAACTAAGTCTCTTAGTCAATTTGTTAAACTATTAGGGAAAATTTCTTTGGGCAATAGTTTTCCTTGATAACATATTAAAACTAAATTACTTGTAGTTTCGATTTTAATATTGGTTATAGTGGTATGTGAAACCTTCGTGCTTAACTCTTATAGGTTGTGTACAAGTCTTTTATATTTGTAAGATCCTTTCGGCTTGACCTTTATTTGCTCGAACCTTTGTCATTTTGTGACAAAATGGGGAGAAATATATGGAGTAAACAAGTGATTTGCAATCACTAAGGAAAGGACAATTGTGCTTAAACGTTATATCTAACGAAATAGTAAAGCATTGACTAAGGGGGAGAAACATATCATATTGCTGTGTAGTTATCTTGACTACAAAAGTGGAATAACAAAGATGTTAAGATTGAATATCTACCTATCTTACCTTTAGGGGGAGTATAAGCTTTGTTATTCAGATGTCAACAACGACATTTATTAATTGAATATATGCAGGTTATTGTGCTGTTAAAACTTGGAATTAAGCGTATGTATAATGAATTCTTGTAATTTGTTTATCCATTTGTATTAAGAGTTTTGTCACTAAAATTGACAAAGGGGGAGATTGTTAGAGCATAGCTCGGTTGAACCCACCAAGCGTTGGTATGTCAAGTTTGGTTGTCATATTTTAGTGAATCAAAACTCATCTAAGAGTCGATTGATTATGTACTAGAGACAACTTCGTATAGATTAGACTAGAAAGACTAGGAATATGAGACATACAAGTATTACTCGAATACCTGAAGAACGTGAATAAGTAACGAGCTACAACGACGACATCATCCTTCCTCTTGAGGTTAGTAATATTGACTTGAACCGTTTCATTCCTAACGTATCTTTCAAGTCGTGCTATATTTAAAACATAACTGTGAAGCTATGAATGAATTTTTTACTCTAGTAGTGAGACATGATCATATGATCATAGTATTAAGGAATTAAACTACGAAGTATAACGCTTATCTTTTGAACTTCGTAGATATGACATCGACATAATCTTATGAATGCTATTGTGATTATGTGTATGGGTAAAGGTGAAGATTTCATCCTAGGAAACAATGTTTTACATTTGTTTAAAGGAAGTACATTCATGAACTTGTTTTATGAATCGAAAGGGAAATCGCTAGGCTTATTGGTATTGTTATTCATTGCATATCTTTGGATTACCAATATGTGAGACGGTAGAACCGATCATAACTTGTTATGTATCTTGGTATAACTAATCATAATGCCTGACTTATGATTTGGTATAATTAGTTTTTATTAATTAGTGTAACCGATCCTAAGTAATCACTTGAGATGGTATGATCGATATTTGTAATTGGTGTGACCGATCACAAAATATTTATGTAATTGATCCTAGTAATTGGTGTAACCGGTCCTAGGAATTGGTGTAACCGATCCTGGTAATTGGTGTAACCTATCCTAGTGACCGGTGTGACCGATCACAAGCAATACCATGAGTATATGGTAACCAGTCCTGGTAATTGATGTAACCGATCCTGGTAACTGATGTAATCGGTTCTGGTAACTTGTGTAACCGATCACAAGTGTTCCATATTAAGGTATAACCGATCCTAGTGATTGGTGGAACCGATTGAACCAATGAATGTGATTTGATATTTGATCAATCACATAGTTGTCCTGGAATTCAGATGAACCAATTCTAAACCTGTTTGAAGTGTGGTATAATCGATTCCAAGATTGTAAATATGAAAGAGGATTTGCAAAGAAAAGATGCCAATATACTTTGAACAAGAACAGTAACTCTTATCTTTTATTGTTCAAAGGTATTCCTTAATTACTCAAGGAGATCCCGGTCCGAAATAAATTAAGAATCTTTTAATTAAGGTTGTTAGTTTTATATGCTTTATTTACCAGCAATTAAATGCATATCGCTAGAGAATAAAAATTAGTAATGTGCATTTACTAATTGGATATTTTCTATTGAGAGATTTCGGAAAATATTGGACAAAGCATTTTCCAGGAATTATGAAAACCGTTTGGACATTTATTGCATATCTTGAGAATATTCGGTTTTTGAAATTCCTTGGTGTCCAAACATCCTTGGTCTATAAATACCTAAGTTTGCATTTATAGCAAACTATCCTAAGAGCCAGGCAAACTTCATCTTTTTGTTGTTTCTTGTGGAGCCGTCTATTCGGAAAGGAAAGTACCCTAATTAGGCGAAATCTCTTACGACCGCTCATTTAAAGACTTTTGTGGGATCAAGAAGCTCTACGAGTACCATTGGTGGGAAACTAGGTAATTGCAGTTTATTAGTTTTCAATTGATTTGATTGACTAATGGTTGTTGAAACTTTGATTGCACATAGTTTGTTTATTCTTGAGAATCTTCTATTCTGATATAAGATTCACTCAAACTAGATCGAAGTATCGACGGGATCTTTAGAACTGTTTGTAAATCTAAAGACATCTTGTGATAATCCATTGTTAACAGACTCTGTTTTGTGCGTGACTGATAACAAGAGATTCAAGTGGTGTTGTGCAGGTTTAATTGAAGATAAAAGAAGATTTGAAGACGAAGAAGATTTCTTATTGGTTTCTCATATCTTTGTGTAGAACAAACCTTGATCGGCTGGGATCCAATTAGAACCGGATTTATTCGATTGATTAGTTGCGTGAGATCGGTAACAC
Source organism: Papaver atlanticum (assembly GCA_023531105.1). Classification (NCBI taxonomy): domain Eukaryota; kingdom Viridiplantae; phylum Streptophyta; class Magnoliopsida; order Ranunculales; family Papaveraceae; genus Papaver; species Papaver atlanticum. Next base: position 301,921 of record JAJJMB010016199.1, read on the forward strand.
CTAATAGTTCTCTTGAGATCTATTTTGATTGTTACAAATCCGAATCTTATTACTTAGGTAATAGAGATTGGATTGATCTAACCAGGCAAAGGAGTTTATTAGTTTAAACGGAAGAGCCTTTGCATATGACTTGAGATATATTTATCTGGAAAGAATCAAGAGAGTTGTTACCAAACAGATTTGTTGTTCCTTTACTGTTTGGAATACAATCCAAAGGAATTGTTCCAGTGCGTGCACTTATTGAATGTCGGAAGCGCAGGGATACTGAAGAAACTAAGTGAACTAGGTTTAGTTGCTTGGTCTAAACTATACGAAGTTGGTTTAGATTTTGTATAGCGTCTTAGTTCTGAGAGTATTCAATTCTGGACTAGGTCCTGGGGGTTTTCTGCATCTGCGGTTTCCTCGTTAACAAAATCTTGTTGTGTCTTTTACTTTTCTATTTCCGCAATTATAATTGTTCATTATAATTAGAAGTAAAATACACAAACTTTAACTCCGCTTTACGTGATAGTGATCCTATAGAGTTTGGTTAACCTATTATCAAGTAATCACACTTTGATTGTTGTATTGTCTCGATCTCATATTCATAGACGATCACACAAAGTGTTAATACCGATTTTTCGTATTGTCTCGAATTTCTCCATAGACAATCACTTTCGGTAAGAGGACTTATAGGTGGATAAATTAAAGATTATGGTGTATTTGGGTACCCTCGTCTTTTCATCTTCAACTCAATTGAAGACTTTAAACTAATCTGCCTCCCACGGATAAGCCTATTTGTGATTTTTGTTCTGATCAAAGATCAAGGTGAGGTGGGAAATCGATTGTAATAGACAAAGTTTAGCAAACCTAAAAATACGGTCTTATGACTCCCGAAGAGCATCCTAGATTATTATTCACCTCACAAGTCGAAACTTATGGAATCACAAAGTCTGAGACGAAGATACTTTGTGATTTCAATCTATCTTGTTTGATGGAGCAAGATCAATAATCAAAACAAGATCAGGATACACGAACTATGAAGATAAAGATAGTTGGACCTGTCTTCACGAATCCCTAGGTGAAATCTTTTTAGTCGCTAAACCCTATAAGGGTTTTAAGGAGAGGACGACTCTAGTTTACAACTAGGACACACAAGAACAGTATCATGGATTCAAAAATCCCAGTTGTTTAAGGTTGTCCTTTTATAGACTTTCAAGATCAAGGTTGTTTTATAAACTGTTTTATTACATGGACTTGGTATTGCCGCCTCTAAACTTGCTCTTTGGGCCTATGGTTACCTTAGTAGATAATGATATTCATATACTGTCGTTTTTAACTTAACTAAAATGAGAGAATACGAATGGCCTTAGACGTGTTTAACTTTGGTTTATGCCTTTCGAATCTGTATGTGTACAATGTGTCTTCATTTTTCCTTTGGGTCCGTTGAGCTTTATAACTCTCAATCACAGAAAACCACTTACAAAATCTCGGCTGAATCATGACAATTCTTTAACTTTTGTAGTATTGGAGCGCCAATAATTTATACCAGGCAAACATCACTTATAATTTAGATTATTGGGTTTTTAATATAAAAAAAACAAGAATTGCTACATATTTGTTACCCATAGCAAAAGATACATCATTTTTTTTTATCAACATATGCATTAAAGTGTTTAAACACTATTCGGGAAACATATAAATTTCAGTCTGCTTTAGAAAATCGTCAAAACAATTACCCCTAGAACCGTAAACCTAGTGGAGGATGATGATGAACCCTTTGGAAATGATGGACCCTACACGAATTGCATGAGGTCCACCAGAAATGTATCTCATGTGAGGACGTAGTTTTGGAGAAGTTTTTTTTTTTAGGTCTATTTAGACTTTTTATATAAAAGGTATATTGTTTTGTTTAACCAATTGATAAAAGGTATAATAGTTTGAAACAAAAACAAGCATGTGAGAAAAGATGACAATTTTTATCTCTTTTGTTGAGTCTTTCTTGCTCTAAAATGAAGATGACACCATCTTCTAAGACTATGTGACCTTGCTAATGGTTTATGAATTTAATTCCCAAAGTGATTGTCATAATTGTCCTCATGCACTTATAAATGAATAAGTGATAGATGTTAGAAACACCTTGATATTTATCTATTGTTTATCCTTTCTTTGTGAGTTTTCTTGTAAATTATGTTTCTTATGTTTGCTTTTGAGTTATTTAGGTACTTTATGGTCATTTGGAGCAAAAGAAGAAGAAGCATCGTCTAAGAGGCCAACAGCATCATTTCATGAGAAATTGCTATTGGGAGCGAAGCCGAGCCAAGCACAACCATTGCATCTTAGTCTAGAGAAGCAGAGGGCGAACATTCTTGGCGGCCATTGGGTGTCTTGAGACATACTTGGTTGGCCCTTATCCAGCTCATTTGGGTGGCTGTATCACTTTCCTACACAAGACCTGAAAATCAGAGAGAAATCAATTCTCTATCATTGCTTTCTTTTTCTCCTTCTTTACCTGAAACTGAGATGGCGGCACCATTATTCAGAGAAAAGGGAGAGATTCACAGAGGAGTGAAGGTGTTGTTAATGGTGAAATCGAGAGAAGAAATCCATGTAAGAATCAAAGCAAGGGTTAGCTGGAATTACAGAATTAGGGGTTTGAACTGATCTAAATCGAGAAATTGACGATGATTTAGGGTTTGTAGAGGTGAATCTGTGGCTGATTTAGGTGGATTAGTGATTGAGAAGGAGAATCAGGAGGAGATGTTGGTTCTTGTGGTTGCTGTGGTGAATTCATGAAGTGGGTTTTCCTTGAATTCGTGTTTGAATCAAGAAATAAAAGAGGAACCTAGTTTACTGCCATTGATTCATGGCTGCACATGGAGAATCAGAAGAACATAAAGATGGAGCTTGATTTAGGGTTTTGCTGTAGAAGAAGGCATGCAACAGAGACAAGGAGATGATAGAGCAGGAATTGAAGAATTTGATGGGTTTGTTGAGGCTCTGATATCTGGGTTGAATGAAGCTGCAAATGATACTGAGATGGTGATTTGTACAACAATTTGGTGGAAGTTCTGGAGTTAAGGTTTACAAAGGAAACTATTTGAGTTGTCTACCAAGCTATTGTTGCAGGTGGAGGAAATGAGTATATGGCAGCTGTGAAGTGATTGCAGGTGGTATATGGCTGTGACTGGGTGTGGTTGAGTCTCTTGATGCTTAGATGAATGCTTAGGAGGGTTGCAGTTCAATATGTGTGTTGAATGATGTCTATTTGTTGGTGGTTGTATGGCCGTGGCTTGGTTCTGCTGGTGGTCTGAATTGCCAGTGGTTACTGCAAGCCAAGTTGATGCCGTTAGAGAATGGAATTGAGTTCAGAGCTATACATAGGAGTTGCAGCTGCAATAAAGGTACTGGTGATGATAGATTGCAGCTGGTATTGATGTGCAAGCTATGCAGGGATAGAAGGCTTGAATCTGTGCTGCTATGAGCTGGTGAATGAATGAAGCTCGAGTTTGGTTCAAGAGAAGAAGAAATTGAAGTTCTTATGTTTCTGTGATTGTGTGTTTGCAGAGATGGGTTAAGAGCTAGTGGTGTTAATGGTGCTGGGAATGGCTTGAACTGTGAACTGGTGGTAACAGAAATGTTGTGACAGAACTGCAGGTGGAATGTGGCTTGGATTCAGTTCAGAAATGGAGATTGTGAAGGCTCAAGCTGTTGCAGGTGTTAGCCATGGTCACAATGGCTGTGACAGAAGTGCAAGAAATAATATTGTCGCCGCAATGGTTTGCTGTTGGTTGACCTGATATGGGAGAATGTTTGATGGTTGCAGTAGCAGAGATGGAGAAGTTTGAGTTGTATTGTTTGTTGCAGTTCAAGCTGGTTATGAAGTTGAAAGAATGACTCAAATGAGGCAGAGAAGATTTTGTAGCTGCAGTTTAGTGTTGGTTACAGGGAAGTTATGGGAGACTGCAAGGCTAAGATGGTGTTTGTCGCAGCTGCGAGTAAGAACTGGATTGTTGAAATGCAACTGCAGAGATGGAACAGGTGGTAATTGAAGTGACAAGGAGCTATACATTGGCACAGGATGAGATGATGTAGAACTGAAGCTGTAGTTTTGGTGGTTTTGTGCTGAACTATAGGTGGAGATGAAATGGCTAGACAGTGGAGTTGTCTTTGAAGAAATGATGCCGAGTTAGATGGAACTATGTATAGCATAATAGGAGGATGGACCGAGTCGAAGCTGCAGCCGTGAAGAAGGCACAGCCATCGTGGCTGGACTGAACTGTTGAAGTGCAATCATTGTGCAACAGCAAGCTCAAGGTTTGGCCTGGCAAGTCAGCCTACTCAGATGAGTTAGCTGACTGATTCAACCTCTGACTCATCATGACTCGGTCTGTTTGATCCGAGTTGACTCAGTTGACTTCCCGAGTTAGCCTATTTGACCGGTGACCGGGTGGACTTTGCCGGTCACCTGAGATACATGGGTGTTTTCAGGTGACTACTTATGGGACATATTTTCGGCACATTTACCAGTTTTCTGGCCAATTTCCGGCACATGTACCAGTTTTCCGGCGACTACTTATGGGACATATTTTGTACATGAGTGTTTTCACATATGGACTTGGTGGACCACCACATTGGATATGGGTTTTTGGAGGATTGACCTAGTTTTGGAAAGATGAAAAGCTATAAAAGGAGAAAGTTTCTACTTCCAAGGGAGATCACGTATTTTTCTACTTGGGGGAGAGGGGCGAGTAGGGTTTGCTTTCATTTATTTTTCATCTTCTTCATTTTTATTATTGAATATGATGAACTCAAAAGCTATGAGTAGCTAAATACAATTATTGATTATGGGATAAAGTTGATTTCATCAGACATGTAATTTGATTCAATGCATTAGTTTTGTCTCAACTTTATTGTTTATGATTCATTGCTAATAATGTTATATGATTTGAATACTTGTTTGTTTGAGTCCGGAATCAATCCGATTTGCATTCATATCTAAAGCTAGATTAGGATCTTCAATGCGTAAAAGTTGTTAATCCCTGATTCTAAGTAGCATAGTGCCATTATTCCTTGTAGTGATACATCTCTATAATTGCATATGAATCATAACCTTGGTTAAATCGAATTAGTGCTTTTACACGTTTGATTTGCCTTGATTAGTCTTATTCCATAAAACTTAGTGCTTTTAGGGAGTTAAACTTAATTGTGCTTTTACACTTTAGGTTGCTTTCTAGGAAGAATTCACATATACATCTTTTAATGTGGTTGTGATGAAATCGGGGAATTAGCGGGATATACTTGCGATCAAGGTATCCTAGGACTTTTAGTAAATGAGAGATTAAATTACCGATTCTAGTCATTGATGAAAATACATGTTTATGAATGATACTATCCCGTGACCAACATCTTCCTCTTATTGATTACTTTCATATTTTATTGCTTTCAATTATTTTTATTGCTTTTCTAAAACAAAAATCCCCCCATTGGTTACTAAGAAACTGAAATTTTATAACAACAAAAGCCTCTCTGTGGGAACGAACTCTTTCTTACCACATACTTCATTTAAATTTAGTTGAGTGAGAAAGTGAATTATTTTTGACGCATACGACAGCGTTCAATAAGAGTTACAATTATAGAAAAATCCAACTCAAGATGGTACTACATCGCATATAGTAAATCCAAAACGTAACGACTTGATGAGCGTATCAGTATTTTTATGTTATATGCAGCATTCTCCCTGTCTCTGGCTCCAAAGGAAAGAATCGAGAACATGACCTACGTGAATAGTTGCATAATAAGCTAAGAAGATCATGCGCTTAGATAAATCTATCTTATCATGAATTTGACATTTAAACTTATGTGAAAAGACGAGGGTACCAAATACACCACAATCTTTAAATTATCCACCTATAAGTCTTCTTACCGAAAGTGATTGTCTATGGACAAAGTCGAGACAATACGACAAATCGGTATTCACACTTTGTGTGATCGTCTATGGATACGAGATCGAGACAATACAACAATCAAAGTGTGATTACTTGATAATAGGTTCGGACTTAACCAAACTCTATATGATCACTATCAAGTAATACGGAGTTAACGTTTATGTATTTTACTTTTAATTATAATAAACAATTATAATTGCGGAAATAGAAAAGTAAAAGACACAACAAGATTTTGTTAACGAGGAAACCGCAAATGCAGAAAAACCCTGGGACCAAGTCCAGAATTGAATACTCTCAGAATTAAGCCGCTATACAAAATCTAAACCAACTTCGTATAGTTGAGACCAAGCAACTAAACCCAGTTCACTTAGTTTCTTTAGTATCCCTGTGCTTCCGACATTCAATAAGTGCACGCACTGGATCAATTCCTTTGGATCGTATTCCAAACAGTAAAGGAACAACAAATCTGTTTGGTAACAACTCTCTTGATTCTTTCAGATGAAGATATCTCAGGTCATATGCAAAGGCTCTTCTGTTTAAACTAATAAACTCCTTTGCCTGGTTAGATCAATCTATCCAACAACTACCGAAGTAGCATAGTTTAGATTTGCAATCAATCAATATAAAATCCAATAAGGAACTATAAGGTGATGCCGATCTTACGCAACTAATAAATCCGATTCTAGTTGGATCCCAGTCGATCAAGGTTTGTGCTACACAAAGATATGAGAAACCAATAAGAAATCTTCTTTGTCTTCAAATCTTATTTAATCTTCAATTAAACGTGCACAACACCACTTGAATCTCTTGTTATAAATCACGCACAAAACGGAGTCTGTTAACAATGGATTATCACAAGATGTCTTTAGATCTACAAACAGTTCTAAAGATCCCGTCAACACTTCGATCTAGTTTGAGTGAATCTTATATCAGAAGAGAACATTCTCAAGAATAAACAAACTAGGTGCAATCAAAATTCAACAACCGTTAGTCAATCAAATCAATCGAAAACTAATAAACTGCAATTATCTAGTTTCCCACCAACGGTACACGTAGAGCTTCTTGATCCCACGGAAGTCTTTAAACGAGCAATCGTAAGAGATTTTGCCTAATTAGGGTACTTTCCTCTCCGAATATACGGCTCCACCAGAAACAACAAAAAGATGAAGTTTTCCTGGCTCTTAGGATAGTTTGCAAGAAATGCAAACTTGGGTATTTATAGACCAAGGATGTTTGGACACCAAGGAATTTCCAAAACCTAATATTCTCAAGATATGCAATAAATGTCCAAACGGTTTTCAAAATTCCTGGAAAATGCTTTGTCCAATATTTTCCGAAATCTCTCAATAGAAAATCTCCAATTAGTAAATGCACATTACTATTTTTTATTCTCTAGAGATATGCATTTAATTACTGGTAATTAAAGCATATAAAACTAACAACCTTAATTAAAAGATTCTTAATTTATTTCGGACCGGGATCTCCTTGAGTAATTAAGGAATATCTTTGAACAATAAAAGATAAGAGTTATTGTTCGTGTTCAAAGTGTATTGACATCTTTTCTTCGTAAATCCTCTTTCATATTTATAATCTTGGAATCGATTATACCACACTTCCAAACAAGTTTAGAATTGGTTCATCCGTATTCTAAGACAACTATGTGATTGATCAAGTATCAAATCACAATCATGGGTTCAATCGGTTCTACCAATCACTAGGATCGGTTCTACCTCAATATGGATTACTTGTGATCAAACACACAAGTTACCAGGACCGGTTACATCAGTTAACAGGATCATTTACGTCAATTACCAGGACCGGTTACCATATTCTCATGGCATTGCTTGTGATCGGTTACACAAGTCATACCAAATCATAAGTCAAGCACTGTGATTAGTTATACCAAGATATATAACAAGTTATTATCAGTTCTACTAACTCACACATATTGGTAATCCAAAGATATGCAATGAATAACAATACCAATAAGCCTAGCGATTTCCCTTTCGATTCATAAAACAAGTTCATGAATGTACTTCCTTTAAACAAATGTAAACATTGTTTCCTAGGATGAAATCTTCACCTTTACCCATACGCATAATCACAATAGCATTCATACGATTATGTCGATGTCATATATACGAAGTTCAAAAGATAAGCGTTATGTTAGAGCATTGCTCGGTTGAACCCACCAAGCGTTGGTATGTCAAGTTTTGTTGTCATATTATAGTGAACAAAAACTCATTTAAAGAGTCGCTTGATTATTTACTAGAGTCAACTTCGTATAGGTTATCTAGAAAGTTATTAGGATATGAGACAAACAAGTATTACTCGAAGACTTGAAGAATGTGAAGAAGTAAAGAGCTACAACAACGACATCATCCTTCATCATAAGGTTAGTAATATTTTGACTTGAACTGTATCATTCCTAACGTATCTTTCAAGTCGTGCTATATTGAAAACATAACTGCGAAGCTTTGAATGATTATACTCTAGTTAGACGTAGTATTAAGGAATTATAATCCGAAGTATAACGCCTATCTTTTGAACTTCGTATATAAGGCATCGACATAATCGTATTAATGCTATTGTGATTATGTATGGGCATGGGTGAAGATTTCGTCCTAGGAAACAATGTTTTACATTCGTTTAAAGGAAGTACAATTCATAAATTTGTTTTGTGAATCGAAAGGGAAATCACTAGGCTTATTGGTATTGATATTCATTGCAAATCTTTGGATTACCAATATGTGTGTTTAGTATAACCGCTCATAACTTGTTTATGTATCTAGGTAAAACTATTCACAATGCCTAACTTATGTATCGGTATGACTTTTATTAGTGAAACCAATCTTATGTAATCACCTGAGATGGTATGATCGATATTTGTAATTTGTGTGACCATTCCTAGTCATTGGGTAACCGATCCTAGAACTTGGTGGGACTAATCACAAGATGTGTAATCGATCCTTGTACTAGGTTAACAAGTTTTAGTAATTGGTGTAACCGATCCAATAACTTGTGCAACCAATCACAAGTAAGTACCATAAATAAGTGATAACCGATCCTGGTACTTAGTTAGCCATTTTATGGAAACTAGTGTGACCGATCCTAGTAGCCACTTGGAGGTAGAACGAACTTTGTGTTTGGTAGAACCGTTAAACCCAAGAATGGTGATTGAATGTTTTTGATCAATCACATAGTTCTTGGAAATCAGATGAACCAATTCTAAACTCGTTTGGAAGTGTGGCAAATCGGTTCCAAGATTGTAAATATGAAAAACGATTTACAAAGTAAAGATGTCGACATACTTTGAACATGTGCAGTAATTCTTATCTATTATTGTTAAAAGATATTCCTTAATAACTAAAGGAGAATCCCGGATCGAAATAAATTTAGAATCTTTTAATTAAGGTTTTTAATTTTATATGCTTTTAATTTCCAGCAATTAAATGCTTATCTTTAGAAAATAAAAATTGGTAATCTAATTGGAGATTTTCTACTGAGATTTCGGTCAATATTTGGACAGAGCATTTCCAGGAATTATGAAAACCGATTTTGGCTTTATTGCATATCTTTGATAATATTCGGTTTTGGAAATTCCTTGGTGTCCAAACTTCCTTGGTCTATAAATATTGAAGTTTGCATTTCGAGAAAACTAATCCTCAGAGCCAGCAAAACTACCTAGTTGTGTTGTTACTGGTGGAGCCGTCTATTCGGAGAGGAAAGTAACCTAATTAGGCGAAATCTCTTACGACCGCTCGTTTTAAAGACTTCTTTGGGATTGAAAAGCTCTACGAGTACCGTTGGTGGGAAACTAGATAATTGCAGTTTATTATTAGTTTTCGATTGATTTGATTAACTAACGGTTGTTGAACTTTGATTGCACCAAGTTTTTTTATGCTTGATAATCTTCTCTTCTGATATAAGATTCACTCAAACTAGATCGAAGTATCGACGAGGCTCTTTAGACTGTTTGTAGATCTAAAGACTTCTTGTGATAATCCATCGTTAAGAGGCTCCGTTCTATGTGTGATTGATCACAAGAGATTCAAGTTGTTTGTGTGCAGGTGTTTATTGAAGATCTAAGAAGATTTGAAGACAAAGAAGATTTCTTATTTGAGTTCATAATCTTTGGTGTGCACAAAACTTGATCGGCTGGGGATCCAACTATAATCGGTTTATCTTTTGATAGATTGGATTGATTAGTTGTGTAGATCGGCATCAATACATTTCTTTGTGATTTATAGTATTGATTGCATAGTTTAAATAATTACTTTGGTAGTTGTTGAATAGATTGATCTAAGAGCCCGACAAAGGAGTTTATTGGGATAAACGGAAGATCCTTTTGTCAAACTCATATCACGTTGTTTGAAAAGAGTTGTTACCGAACAGATTTGTTGTTCCTTTACTATTTGGAATACGAACCAAAGGAATTGTTCCAAGTGCGTGACTTATTGCAAGTTGGAGGCGCAGGGATACTGAGGGAACTAAGTGAACTATAGGTTTAGTTGCTTGGTCTCAACTATACGAAGTTGGTTTAGATTTTGTATAACGGCTTAATTATGAGAGTATTCAATTCTGGACAAGGTCCCGGGGTTTTTATGCATTTGCGGTTTCCTCTTTAACAAAATCTTGCCGTGTCTTTTACTTTTCTATTTCCGCAATTATAATTGTTTTTATTATAATTAGAAGTAAAATATACAAACGTTAATTCCTAATTACTTGATAGTAATCTTATAGTGTTTGGTTAAGACCGAACCTATTATCAAGTAATCATACTTCGTTGTTGTATTGTCTCGATCTTGTATCCATATTCAATCACACAAGTTATCTTGTTGTCGTATTGTCTCAATCTTGTATCCATAGACGATTACACGAAGTTTGAACCGATTCGTTGTATTGTCTCGACTCAGTACATAGACAATCACTTTCGGAGAAAGGACTTATAGGTGGAAAAGTTTTAGATTGAGGTATATTTGGGTACCCTTGTCTTTTCAATTGGTATCAGAGTAGGAAAACACGAAAAGATCTAACAATCTGTGTTTGGTGCGATCCAACCTATAAGAATTGAATCCAGTTAACGATATGCAAGAGTATGAATACTCAAATGTTGAAGATGTTACTACTTCGTTGACTCATGATCCAGGAGTTGCGAAAACATCTGTGTCTACCTCTGATGGAAAAGAAGATACTGATAAAGAGTTGGTAAAACTCCTAAAGCCTATGAAATCTCTGTCTACAAAGATGTTAATATTGAAGACAGAATCTAGTCTTCTTAAAAATGAGATCAGAGAAAAAGACATTCAACGAAATGCTCTAGCCAAAGAGAATATGGATCTCACTGTCAAACAAGAAGCCATTGGTAAATCTCTTACACTTGATCAAGAGACCCATCCTATGACTCTGACTAATGGTGCTGTTGTAATTTATTCCGATAATGAGGAAACTAAAAGTCCTTGCTCGACTTTTACAGACTGTGATAAAACTGGTTTAATCACATCTGATACAGATCAAGATGATGGTAGTTTGCCTAACTACATCAAGTCAGAAGAGGATGAGAAACCATCTTCTACACCTACTGATGATCAAACGAAATCCTGTCCAAAGGAAACTTTGAACCGATTCCGTGAACTTGATCTTAAGGAATACAACTTTCAGTCACTTGACAGGAAACTTATACTTCTTCAAAATACGGTGGTAAAAGTATTGAAAGAAGTTTATTGTCTTAAAAATCTGAAAGATCATTCCTCAGTAGAAAGACATAATATACCACAACCCGACAAGGTCAACTCTAAAGAATCAGGAGTAAGAGTTGATAATCGCTTCTGGAAAAAGGTTCCTCCTCACTCATGTCGAAACAGTCCCTGTTTACATGAAGAACGATTCCAGAAGAAAGGGAAAGAGAGAATCTCTGCCAAAGGAAACAATCAAGAATTTCCGATAATTGTTTCAGATAATCATGCTGCTATGCATCATAAGGAAATCCTTAGAATAAGAAAATCATATGAAAATCTCATTAATAGAATTAAGAGAGATTTATCCATCTCTGAAAATTCTCACGTCAGTACAGTGTCTCCTAATGATCATGTTTTTAGATCAAGGAATGATCATCTTCTTGGGAGAAAATATTTCGGGCAGAAATTCCCAAAGAGAAACATGAACTATGTTTCTAATACTCGCTGTAAGCTAGAAAAAGTTTGCTCCGATACAACTTAGTTGTATCGAAATTGTGCACTCTCATCCTCTTTCGTGCTCTTAATTTTGGATGAGAAAAGCACAATAAAACGAGAGCACATTTTTTGTGTGTGTTTGTTTATCAAAAAAATTCCGTGACAATTTATGGATGACTGCGAGTCCATGTCTGTCTAAAATTTGTTCATGTTTAACATGATCTTCCAAAAATAGGTTTCATTTAGAATCTTCGAATTTTAATAAACCTTCCAGCATGAGAAGTTCGGACAAAGGAAACTGAATATATTCTTTTAATATTTTCGGAATTTCCTGATATTTTTGGTCCAAGAGTTGTCTCTTCTTAAGGAGAAACTATCTCTTGCTTGTATTCTGAAACCTTGATCAATCCCTATTTAAATAACCGAGCATGCCTTCAATAACTCGCAGTGTCACAAAGGCTAATAAGGAGGAAGCTCAAAAGGTTAAAGATTGTCAAGGAATCAATACAGAAAGGAAGAAGAAAAACATATCAAAAATCATGTCCGATTATGATTCAGATAGTTCGAATGGATCTCAAGATGAGTCATGTCTGTTGGCTTACAACTTTCAAGATCCAACCGAACCAAGTGGATTCGTTCTGATAGTATTATTCACTATATCCAAGGTTTTGAAGAACTGAGAACCAATCTCATAATGACAGTTCAACATCAAGATTGTCTCAAAGAAATAATTGATCAAACAAGAAGTGTTCTTGCTGAACTCAAGGTTCTAATTGAAGAACTTGAAAAACAGGAAGTGGTTGCAGACAAGTCTCTTGAGACATGCTTCAAAAGTTTGAGTACTGATGAAATATCAGTAAACAATATGAGCACCACTAGAGATTAAGTCATATACTGCAAGACTTAATCCAGGAAAATAGACGTCAGTTTTTGATTTCTTTCAATAATTGTATAAGGTCTATTTTGAATAAAACTATTATTTATAAATAAAATCATTATTTTATAATTTTTCTTGTGATAGTTTTTCGATTACATAGCCTGTGCTTGAATGCTTTATGTTATTGCTATGTGTTATGGGATGATTGATTTCGGTTTTCATAACCCTAATATTCGATCTCATATTGTGTGAACCCTTATGGTTTGGGTGACTTTTTGATTTAGCGGGATTGAGTTCTAGCCCATGATGGTAGGCTTTATCAAAGGATCATAAGGGGTTCCGATTGAAACTCATGTGTGAAAAAGTTACAATATGTTGAATCGTTTGGTTTAGCATAAAAGCATATGTGTTTCGGGTTTTCAACTTTTGTATCGCATTAGTTAAAACCAATTTTCAATCTTTCTCTGGTACAGGTTGGTTTTTGTTGTTGTTCTTTTGTCTTGCAAGAGGATGACAACACAGTGATATTCCTCCCCGGAAACATATAAAGAAAAGGAGAAGAGGATGCGGAACTTGAGGTAACGAATTTGTTAGTTAATCGTTTTTCCTGTTTAAGAAAAGCCTGATTTTATTGCATATATTTTTCTTTTCCTTAACAAAATTTCGGTACAATTGATGTTTATTCCATTATTTGTGTATGGATGTGTGTGTGATTCAATTGTTTCCGGTTGAGAAAAACTATGGTTATCTTGCTTTATTTTTTGGTATCAATTGTTTAGGCTTAATGAAATTTCGATGCAATTGCGGTGCTTTAATGTCTATGTTTGTTTCAATTGCTTTCGGTTGAGATAAATAATTATGCAAGTTGATTTATTTGGTTTGTATGAATTGTTTATGGTTTAACAAAAAGGTTTTCGGGATCAATTGTGTAGTCCAATTCGATTCCGGATCAATTGGGTACCCTTGTCTTTTCATGTTATACTTTGTATCTTAATTCATTAACATTATGATCATGTGATCATGTCTCACTACTAGAGTATAATCGTTCACAGTTATGTTTTCAATATAGCACGACTTGAAAGATACGTTAGGAATAAAACAGTTCTAGTCAATATTACTAACCTCAAGAGGAAGGATGATGTCGTCGTTGTAGCTTGTTACTTCTTCACATTCTTCAAGTCTTCGAGTAATACTTGTATGTCTAATAATCCTAGACTATCTAGTCTAACCTATACGAAGTTATCTCTTGTACATAATCAAGCGAATCTTAGATGAGTTTTGATTCACTAAAATATGACAACTAAACTTGACATACCAACGCTTGGTGGGTTCAACCGAGCTATGCTCTAACATTATGGCACTTTAAAAGAATACAAAATTGATAATCAAAAGAATACTTCTCATATATATTGGGACAGATCTTTCATCAAGACACAACATGTGCACTCATCACTATTCTCTTTCACCTCCTTTTCTTCTCATGATATTAAGGCAACATTGGTTTCCAGAAAACGTGCCAGAGAAAAACAAAATAAGGGTTACCGAAACTTAATTTTGTTGTTTCCAAATGAAGATTTTTCTTATTTCAAAACTTTTCTTTTCTTTGAAAAATTTCCACTTGTTTCGTTAAAACGGCTCTTGATGGGATTTGTATATGTCTAAGCTCCATGAAGATGTTTTCTCGTATCTACCTTCAAAAAAGGCCATCACACATCAAGCTAAATTGTTTATATTTTTTGAGCTACCCTTTGAGAAATTACTCCAACGATTATTGATAACTCCGTAGGTTCAAAATATGTGACTTCTCAATGCTCAAATGAGAATAATACATACTTCAACAAGAAAGATAAGAATATGGAGAAAACATGATAAACCCTTAAAGTAAACAAATTGCTTACGATGTTACGGAATGTCATATTTCCAAAAAAGAAATTCACTCTTTTGGAATAACATTTCTTAGAACTCTTAAGGTTCAAGGAACACTTATGAAATACCAAGGATTTCTTCTTGAAAGAATAAACAAGAACAAGATTCACGAACCGTATATTCCTTTACCTATTGTTAATGGTGAAAGTAGGGATGATATTGTTCATAGTTTAAACCCCAGTAAGAAGTGTTCTAATTTTATTCTACAATCTATGTTTTTGAAGTAGTTTTATGCTTTTACTTTTGCTTAGCTACTTCTTTGTACTATCATTTTTGGAATTTATATAGTTATTTTTTTGTGTCATGGTTTTTCATGAGATTGTAAGTATCTACAATTTTGTTCTTTGTGGTCCATCTCATGATGATCTTGAAAAATATGATCTTAACTCTTTTGCTCTATACTTAAGCCGAAATTTTTATTGATTTGTGTTAGTTTAAGATTACTTGTGAATTTCGTTAAACTGAAAAAATCCTTTTGTTGATGGGGAAAAACGATTTGCTGGTTTTTTGGGAAAATGAAGAGACGGCGGTTCGGACGAGACTCCTCAACCGAGCAAACTACTTAACCTCAAACAGATGCACTGCACAGGAGTGCTTTAAGTTCGAGAGATCAATCTGTAGGACTCCGGCCTAAACCAAGTCAATGACCGTTCCAAAGTCAATTCGGTCACAAAGAGGGAGATGGGTTGATCTGTAGGAGGGAAGATGAGAATTGTGTGGGATCAATGATGATCAAGGATTGTGAATGTGTTGTAGGTTTCTGGAAATGATGAATATGTTCGAATGATTGAGAGAGTGTTGCTCGCACGATGATGATTCTTGGTTAGACGATGGATTGTCTGTTCAATATCTCGTGGATTTTCTATGTCTTCCAAAATCATGGATTTAGCGACTTATTTATATTGTAAGAATAGTGAACACATTGATCCCAGTAAGTGTGACGGTTTCTTGAGTGAAAGAGTGGGAAAATGGGAATTCGTGGTGAAACCAGTTGCAGGTCGTGTAGAGACTTGGTTAACAGTCCACCCACTAATTTGCTAACTCCTTCAACCGTTTGCACAACTTACTCACATTTCTCATCGTGGATGAATACATGTGCCGTAGGATGCCAGACCAAAACCCTAAGTAATATCCCCCCATGTGACGTGATTGATGTCTCACGAACGTGGAGACTGCAAAGCAAACGTGTATTTGATCAGTCAGTCGTTGACTTGATTAGACAGTGAGTCTAAGTTTTGTTGAATTGGGCATGAGTGATGAATGCTTAGTGATTCATGATTGAGACGTACAGTTCTTATGTTGATATTGCTCGTCTAAGAAAATATTGTAAATTCGAGCAAGTATTACTCGATTCGACGAATTACTGAATATTGATAGTTGAATCAATATTCGAGCAACCGACCACATGGGATGATAGACGACCATGTGGTGCCCAGGTGCTCGAGTGAGCATGCACCATAGTCCTTAGTTGACCAGTTGGTGAAAGAATGATCAAATGTTGGTGTTGATCATTTATTAGAATAATGCTCATCTGAGCATTAGGTGATAAAACCTAATTATGGAGAAGTGAGGGACCGGCCAAGGGAGAATAGAACCGGCCCTTGGTGGTGTGGGACCAGCTGATGGTCAATTGAGCAAATTCCAAGTTGGTTGAAAAGAGTTTGGACCCAATATGAGCAATTGAGCAAATTAGGTCAAAATCATGAAGATGTGTGGGACCGGCTCCTTACAAGCCTTAGGGACGGCCTTGGTCGGTTAAGGAAGCATGCCCGTGTCACCATAATGTCCATGTATCAGTCCTGAGAAAATATTTGAGCAATATTTGAGAAATTATGAAGAAACCATGATTTTTGCTCAAACGAGGAGTTTCATGAGATGAGGGAAATAATAATTATGAAAACAAGGGATTGCAAGTTGTGGGACCGGCCACGGCTAAGGCATGGCCGGCCGGCCGGCTAGGTAGCCCGGTCCCACGGCACCTTCCCTATTTTTATTATTTTTCATGAAACCGTGAAAATATGGAGAAACAATGAGTTTTGCTCAAACAAGGAAAGTTGCTCGAATGAAGGAGTCTTCATGAGTTCATGAAAAAATAATAAAATTAGAAAAAATAAAGGAGGAGGCGTGGGGGACTGGCCACGGCGGCGTGACATGCCGTCCGGTGGGCCCGGTCCCTAGGCGCCTATTTTATTTTATTATTATTATTATTATTATTTTCTCTCTCTTATTTTGTGTAGGATTCCTCGTTTGTCCATACTTTCGAATGCTCGTTCGTGCATTTGGGTGCTCATTCGTGCATCGTCGTTGAGTACCCTTGCACCATTTTCTTGGGGCTTACCTGGTGATAGTCCAGATGCCCGATTGTTGAGTAATTATTACTAATTCATGAAATTCAGCGGAGAATGATTCATGAAACGGAGTAATAAAAACGAATTGAGTATCTATTACTAATCCATGAATCCAGTCGGAGGATTCAGGGAACGGAGTAATGAGATAAAACGGTTATCCATTACTAATCCATGGAATCAGCCGGGGATAGACATGGAACAGAGTAATGAGATGAAATAGATTATTTTCAAGGAATTCAGTCGGTGAATGTCACGGTAGAATTAATCTATTGTAGAATCGAGATATGAGATAGTTGAAGCATCATACTCGTTCTGAAGAGTGCATAGTCAGGAAACAACGTGCAGTATTGGTGTCCTGAAGGCGTTTAGCCCTCCATCAAACAATTATGTCCAGAGAGCCACCTGAATCTATACACGGTCTCTCTACATAGTCAGGGAACAACAAGTATCTCCGACGTCCTGAAGGCGTTAAGCCCTCCGACAAACAATTATGTCCAGAGAACCGCCCAATCGTTCTTCTATGTAGAGGGGGGTCTCTCTATGTAGTCAGGGAACAACGAGTATCGCCGACGTCCTGAAGGCGTTAAGCCCTCCGACAAACAATTATGTCCAGAGGACCGCCCAATTCTATTATTCTACATAGAGGGCACGATGAAATGCGTAGCATCGAATGCTCAGCTAGTGGGAGGCCTTTCGAGAAACATATTCATCATGGCTCTGAGAGGAACTAGATCAGAGAACGTGAAACGGTTCACGGATCGCAAAATATGAATCATCACATGCGCTCCTGAAGCCGGGTCAGAAACATGCAGTATCATGATTTTACGATTTTGACCTTTATCGAAAATCCACCATCAACATTAAGTCCCCTGCTTAGTGAGGGACAGTCATGTTCTGCAGTAAGCATTAGATGGTGATTTTCCAGTCGACGAGATAAGCAGTTAAACTCGGTCGTACAAAGGTATTTTCAGAATCCTTGATTTGGTCCAATAGTGTCATGTATGAGCAAATGCCCAGGTAAGGACCCTGACAGTATGATAGAGCGTCATCTCGTGAGCACGGAGAGATGAGACACTGCTGATTTGGACGGTCGGACATCCAGTTTTGGTCGGTTTAGTATTTACGGGCCCGAGCCCAAGAAAGGAAATCCATGTTTTAGGAACAGACGTTTGTTCGTTCGTTAGTTTAAGAAACAAACAAAATAGACTTGAGTCTAATGATAAAAAAAAATTCTATGCGCTTTCACGGAAGCCAAAATTTTATTTTTTAAATATGTGAGATTTCACAAAAGGGAATAAACTCTCGTTTCAAAGGTGAATGCTCGTACGAGAGAAAAGTTTTTTTTTTTGAATAGACGTGCGTCTGTTAGTAATAAAAAAAATTGTCTATGAGCTTTCATGAATTTTTGAAAATATTCTCTTATTTCAAAGACGTATGCTCGCGTGAGGGAGCAAATATATATATATTTTCAAATTTACGTGAGTTTCACGTTAAAATATATTTTTTGTAAAATCAATGTTTTGATTTTGAACAACTGTTGAAAGTAGACAATTATACATGGTGAAATAATGTCTGTATGTGAGTTTTCACGATTGTAGAATGGACGTCTATCCAATTTTTGAAAAATCAGTGTATGTTAAATTTCACGTGGGTTATTCACGTTTTATGAAAATCAAGTCATGATTTTGAATAATGAATTATGCACGTCTTTGCAGGTTTGAAGGAACGAGCAAGTTTTCGAAATTATGACGTTATAATCACTACAGCTAGTGAAATTGTAAATAGGTAAGAGTTGGATGGTTACCATTTTTGTTGCGTGTTTGTTATGTGTATATCCATGACTCCATGTCTTTCGCCTCAGATAGTGGTGACTTCTGGTTACAACCACTTTTCTGGCTCTTCCGCGGAACGCTCCAAGAATATCAAATCAAAGATGAAGACTTCTGCAGATGCTCATGCCGAGGTGAATCAACATTTCAGAGACGCTGGAAAGATGACACATTGTATGTCTCTCGATCATCTGGGAGTCGTCTGTGCTAAGATATATGCTTTCTTGGTACTAGCAGATGCGGAGGGAAAGCAGGGACGTGATGAAATATCACAGAAGAAAAGAGATGAAGATGAAAAGCTCATATCTCATCAGCAGAAACACCGTCGACTTCATCAAGTGAGACTATCAGCTGAAGATGAAGTGCGGCCTTGCGTTGATGGCGTAGCTCCTGACGTGGATGAATGAAGAATTTCGTCATAATCCGTCATCAGAAAATTAAGAAGTTAGATCTTCATTGAAAATGCTGTAGAATCTTCGTATGATGTCGGAATTTTGTGATCTACCCATGTTTCTTCATCCTCAGAAAATTTCCAAGCTTTATCGAAGAATCTTTTCGGCTTTTGAGCACGTTTAAGGGACGAAATCTATGAAACAATAAACTTTCAAGAGGTTTTCAGAAAATTTTCAGCTGTCATG
Organism: Papaver atlanticum; assembly: GCA_023531105.1. Classification (NCBI taxonomy): domain Eukaryota; kingdom Viridiplantae; phylum Streptophyta; class Magnoliopsida; order Ranunculales; family Papaveraceae; genus Papaver; species Papaver atlanticum. The sequence goes on from JAJJMB010016199.1 coordinate 321,639, forward strand.
TAATCCAAAGTTTTGGCTACATCTTTTTGCTCGTTCATCCAATTGCTGTGAATTTTGGATATGTTGTAGAAGACTTCCATATGAAGAGAATGACATATGACTGAACCTTAGATTCCTTACCAATTGATCCCAGATCGTCGCTTTGTACAGGAAAGTGTAAAATCACTTCAGACAGTCTTGCTGTAAAACGTCTCTTTTGTGTCTTTAGACCATTTGCTTGTGTCTTGAACGCTTGATGAAGGATTTCAATGCCATTGATTAATTTGCAACCTGAAACCCTTGGTTGATACATGAGTATGGTGCTTGCAGTGCCATCTTGTTTCTGTCAGCCGTAGAAACATCACTTCTGAAACCCTGGTCACGGGACCATAACTGAGGTTGCTCTCAAGAGGGGGTGATGTAATGACCATGGTTGCATGTCCCGGTGGTAGCATTCCTTTTATGATGAATGATCAGCACATGAGAGTCTGGTGCCACGGGTCTTGGACCGTGAAACTGATCTCCATAATCTGTGGACCGTCAGTCCCCAGTAATCTCTCCTTTTCGTTTTCCCTTCTTCTGGTAAGACCTGGTGGACACCGATCGACTGTGGAAGTTATGAATCCCGTCTAAGAATTTCTGCTTGCATGTTGTATGCTCTGAAAGCTGTAGGAACCTCATACGATGTCGGAATTCAGTGCTTGACCCCAACTTTTGAAGCTAAGAGACTGAGTTATCATATGAGAAAAGAGTCACCCAATTTGGAGTTGTGTAGGTCACCCAACTAAGCGTGCACATTTGTAATTTATAATCCCGTACAAAATTTTCAGATTTCATAGACCTGACAGTAAAGGCCATATCTTTCAGCTCGTATGTCCGATTGATGCGCCCTTTTGGTATGCTGTAGAAGAGACATAGAAGAACATCTTTTGTTGAGGAAGCATTGTCCAATTTCTCACCCATTGGTACGTTTTTTGTAAACCCATGGCCTGAAGTGTGTTGTATCTCATTTGCAGAGGTGATGAGAACATCTTGTAGAAGTCTTTGGCTTGTCCCCACCAGTCGTGCAAGCTTTGGGAAGACTTTCATGTGAACATATTTTCATGTCTACACATCTTGACACGAATCATTAATGCTTGGAGAAGTCCGCTTCATCGAGCAATATCGCTGTCGTATGCGTCAAAAATAATTTCACTTTCCTAAAGTATATGATAAGAAAGAGTTCGTTTCCACAGAGAGGCAATTGTAGTTATTATGTATTTAATTTCCTAAGTAACCAATTGGGGAGATTTCTGATTTTTATGTAAGCAATAAAAGTAAATCAAAAGCAAAGTAAATTGGAGAAATAATCAATGAGAGAAAGATATTGGTCAAGGAATTAATCTTCAATCATAAACTTGTGCTTGCATATATGATTAGAATTACGATTTAATCTCTTTTATTATCAAAAGCCAAAGAATACCTTATTGTAAGAATAATCCGTAAATTTCCTAACTCATCACACACACATTAGAGATGCGTATGTGAATTCTACCTAAAGAATAACCTAACGCCTTGTGCTAATTAAGTTCAATTCCTAGGAGCATTAAGTTTCAGAAATAGGCTAATCAATGCAATTGTTATATATTGCGCATGACAATTCGAACAATGGTCAAACTCTACATATGATCACAGGAGTGTATCACTACAAGCCGTAATCATATCATGCTACTTGTATTTGGGGTTATCGCTCGATGAAAAACCCTAAAATAGCTATGGACAAGGATGTGAATTCAATTGATTGGCCACTCAACTAAAGAAACATCTAAATCCTATCACAATACATCAATCATGTGATTATAAAAACAGTAGAAGTTTAAACGATAATCAAGAGAGAAAACTAATGCATTAATCAAACACAAGTTATAGATATAGGACTACATCCTTAACCAATATAATATTTAGCTACTCATAGCTATGGAGTTTATCACAAAAATATTAATTGAATAAAGAGGATGAAACAAAGCAAACCCTAGTAGTGTAAACAAAAGCGGCTCTCCAAAGCTCCAAGAATAATACATGATCCCCAAAAGAAGTCGAAGACTTTTCCTTTTTGTATCTTTTCTCCAACTTCTAAAATTAGGTCTAGTCTTCAAAGTCCATCACCAAAAAGTCCACCAAGCGCATAAAACTATGTGTAGAAATAACCTAATAAAATTCTTGCCAAAAAGTAGTCGCCGGAAAACTGGGTTCACCGCCGGAAATTGACGGAAATAGCTCATGTGACCGGTAAAGTCCACCCGGTCACCGGTCAAAGCTAGTATAATCTCAGGTCAACTGAGTTAACTCGGGTCAAACACCGAGTCATACCGAATCATCTATCTAACTAGGCTGATTGGACTGAGTGGTCTTGCACAGGCCAAGGCTTTGTTGTACAATCATTGTGATTCAGCAGCTTCATATCTTCAGTATCTAGTTCTCCCTTCCTGCATTGCAACATCACTTCATTCCACCAACTAGCTCTGCCAAAACAACTGCACTTTCTTGCATTCATTGCCATCTCAGCTACAAATCAATTCCTGTAGCAATTCTTACCATTTCAGTTTACAGGACAGACCACCAGGAGCCAGTTGCACCAGCTTCACTACACCACATAGCAGCAACATCTTTTATTCACCAGACACGGAACCAAGTAACAACCCAGTAATCCATATCTCAGTTCCATTCAATGGCCATCACCTGTAGTTGCACATCATACCAGGCTGAGTTCTCACCTGCAATACTTGTCTTGTCCAAGTTCATGGTTTCACTGTAACCTCCATTCCTTGCTCTGCTCAACATCAACAGCTTCCCTGTAATCATCAGCAACAAAGTATTGTCTTAAGACATTCCTATACCCTTGAATTTCATCCCATAATGCAGCAACTCCAGCCTTCATTTGCATCTCATCTTCATATCTCATTCCCATCTCTTTCTGTTCCATTCAACACCAGTTCAACATTAATCCAGCTTCTTCTCTGATTCCACCAAAAACCCTAACCTGAGCTCCTTTTTTCAACAGAGACCACCACAAACCCTAACTTCTTTGTAATACCTCCAACTACAAATTCGACCAAAACCCCTCTCAGTTCCACCGTGTTTACTCTGAATCTCCATTTCTTGATCTACTCCATCGAAGCTTCAATCAACAGCTACAGAAACCATCGATCTCAATCTTCTCTTCTAATTATACCACTGATTCCTTCTTCTCAGATTCAATTTGTGTTGCGGGATCTCATCAGACAATCCTCCTTGTTTTTACCAGTCTCTGTAATTCTCAAGAACCCATGACAACCACCCCAGAAAACTCTCATCTCAGTTCAAGTTAATAGCATCAAACCCTAATTCTTTCCTGTGATTTTCTCCTCATCACCTCCTTGAATTCTTCTCTTGATTTCACGATTAACAGCACTCCGTTCCTCTCCCAATCTCCATTCTCTGAAACATTAATGGAGCCGCCACTATTATCAGGTGGAGTGGATAGACAGGCTAATGATAAGAGAGAATGATTACTTCTCTGAATTTTAGGGTTGTGTAGTAATTGAACTGGATACAACCACTTATGTGAAGTAGATAAGGGGTACCCAGATGACTCTAAGCACCCTAAGAATTGATACGAGCCACAAAGGAATGACAGCTCCTTTTCCTCCATTGTGCTTCTAATAACACTTGCACACCAATTGACGCTTTTTTCCCTTTACGCTCCGAATGGAAGTTTTCTCCTTCTTTTGCTCCAAAGGACTCCATTATACCTAATAAACTCAAACTCACACATAAGATACATAATTTATATGAAAACTCGCAAAGAAAGCATAAACAATAGATAAATATCAAGGTATTTACAACACCTATCAAATTCCCCCACACTTAGACTTTGCTAGTCCTCGAGCAAATCAAACAAAACTAATTCTAAAATACGTACAACTCCCTTTCGTTTAGGATACGGTCACACTTAGCACGTATAACAAGCCTTTAAACCCCTAGGTGTCCCTAGTGGACGAGTTATAGTCTCATGAGGGCTTACTAGAGGTATACCCACAAAACCTACTTTTTCAACTTACAAGTTCTCCGAAATGATAGCATCCAACGCGCTAAGAAGACATAAAAATTATGCACACTAGTAATAAGAAGTTAGACATATATATGAACACAATCTCATCCTTAAAAGTTGAGAGAGAAATAAAAGAATCCGGGTTTGAGAGTTATCGAAAGTCTTGACTCTGCCTCACTAGAAAGGGTTTTATGAAATTGCTCTCAATAATAAACAACTTTTTTTATGGGTCACACATGTGTCCAGGCAGGAATGAAGAGAGAAATCCTGCGACACCTTGAATGATAGGAAGGCAAAAACCCTCCGAATTGTTTTGAAAACCCACATCTTTTATCATTTTTGAAAACCCTTTTTTTTTCTGACGATCTCTAAGAAAGGAAATCAACCACTTAACGAAGGTGGGAATATGCTTACTTACCTCGTTATCCATTCGACGTGCAGTTAGCACCACTCTCACAGCATCCATAGAAACGTCTTCAGTCTTCAATCCTTGTCTTCATCTTCGACTTCGGTCTTCAACTCTTGATGATAACTCTTGAACTTCGTAGAATCTTGACAATGTAACACTTTTCTCTAATTCCTTGTTGCTTGAAACTTCATTATGAATATTCCTTCTTTCCATTGGCTTTATTGAAAGAATACAAAACTAAAAAAAAACGAACTAGATAAACCAAAATATGATACAACACATTATTTTTTTTGAGACAAGAAAAATAAAACCAAAATGAAAACAAAATAATAAAACTAATAATGAACCTAACAACATTTTCTCTTGTCTTGTCTTGTCTTGTTTTTTTTTTTTTTTTTTTAATAAGGGACCTAGCATAGTGATAACTTTGTCCCAAGTTTTTTTTTTTTTAAGACAAGAGAAAATAAAATACAAATAAGATAAAATAAAAAATGCAAGTACAAAGGCCATGGTGTAAGTACTTTACCGCTTGATTCTTCACAACTTGTATGTCTTGATATCATAAACTTCTTGAACTCTCATCTTGATAATCTTCACTCTTGTACATAAGTCTTCAACTTGTAAAAATTCAGCTCCTTGTCTTGTTGCTTTACTTGAATTTGAAATCTGCTCATTTCTGTACCGTTGCTTGTAAACCTTGAACATCTTCAACTTTCCTTCGAATTTGTGATGCTCCTCTTGTTGATGATGATGGTGTTTCTATGGACCTGTTGGTGTAGAGAGAGATAAAGTGGATGGTGCTAACTGCGAACAAGATTACAAGTGATATGTAAGTTAGCAATTCGATGTCACCATCATGATTGACAAAATAGCACTCAAGATATCAAAGTAGTGCTTCTATGGGTAGGAGGTTGGGTAGCTCACCATTCTACCCAGAATTAACGTACGGTGACACACACTCTAAAAGAACATATTTTTGAAGGTCGGTGCCTCACATGATGTAACAATAGGTAGTCTCCACTATAGGGGATCACAACTCTAATACCAAATTCAGTCTGCACCTCATTTTCCACTGGCATGTTTAAATCCAACTTCAACTCTCATACAAGCAAGAAACCTGATTACGTTCTCTGTCATCTTTAAGTTAAGTCACTCTTGTGAGAATTTCAATGTAACCTTAGCGACATGTATACTATGTGACTCTAAACTAACTATAAGTTGGAGTTTTTCATGCACTAATTCACACAAAATTTGAAAATTTATGAAAAATTTACAATGCAAATGCTTAACCACTCCCCCACACTTAAACTTTACATTGTCCTCAATGTAAATTGAATCGTCCAAAGAAAGTTAAGGTGGGAAATACTACATGATAATGTGACAAGAAATCAGAAAAACATAAAATAAAAACATGACAAGAAAATAATAAAAGATAAGAGATACAAAACCAAGGGGTTGCCTCCCATGCAGCGCTTGGTTTATAGTCGTCAGCCCGACTAGCTCCTTGTATGCTAAAACTTTTCCATAGGGAGCACTTCCACAAGGTTAACTCCTTCCACAACTTCTGAAGAGAAGTTCTCATAATATGGTTTCAACCGGTGCCCATTTACTTTAAGTTCATTTCCTGTAGCTAAACTACGAATTTCCACTGCACCATGAGAAAACACATTAGTCACAATAAAAGGTCCAATCCAACGTGACCTTAATTTACCCGTAAATAATTGCAAGCGAGAATTAAACAACAGAACTTTCTGCCCAATGCAAAATTGTTTCTTTGTGATCATTCTATCATGAAATGCTTTCGTCTTTTCCTTGTAAATCCTTGAGCTTTCAAATGCATCATTGCGAATCTCTTCTAACTCTTGGAGTTGTAACTTCCTTTGCCTTCCAGCACCATCCAACTCAATATTGCATTGCTTAATAGCCCAAAACACCTTATGCTCAATTTCAACGGGTAAGTGACAAGGTTTACCGTAAACAAGCCTAAAGGGAGACATCCCAATAGGTGTCTTGTATGCATTCTATACGCCCACAAAGCATCATTGAGTCGCGAACTCCAATCCTTCCTTGTTGGATTCACCGTCTTTTCTAGAATGGATTTCACCTCTCGGTTGGAAACCTCGGCTTGTCCATTTGATTAGGGGTGATATGGTGTTGCAATCATATGCGACACATTGTACTTCCTTAACAAGCTTTGTAAGAACCTGTTTTTGAAATGTGAACCCCCATCGCTAATTATGGCTCTTAGAATTCCAAACCTTGCAAAAATGTTTGCTTGCACAAAATCTGAAACCACTTTAGAATCATTAGTTGGGGTGGCCTTAGCTTCCACCCATTTCGAGACATAATCAAAAGCAAGCAAGATATAATAATTCCCTCTAGAATTGACAAAAGGGCCCATAAAATAAATTCCTCATACATCAAAAACCTCAACAAATTGAATAATAGTTTGTGGCATTTGATTTCGAGCACCTATATTGCCTGTTCTTTGGTACCTATCACATGTGGTACAAAATGCATTTGCATCCTTAAACAAAGTTAGCCAAAATAAACCACATTCTAGTACCTTGAGAGCGGTTCTCTTGCTCCCAAAGTGTCCTCCGCAAGCATAGGAGTGACAAAAAGACAAGATAGAGTTAAATTCAGATTTAGGAACGCACCTTCTTATTACTTGGTCACAATGTTTCCATAAGTATGGATCATCCCATATGTATTGGTTTCCTAACTTCTTAAGTTTGTCTCTCTCAGCACGAGACAAGTTCTTTGGGATTTGTTTAGAAACTAAGTAATTAACAATATCAGCGTACCATGGTTCTCCAAAGGCAATTGAGAATAGTTGCTCATCCGGGAAACTTTCACGCAATGGGATAAGTTCCTTGTCCACAGCAAGACGGCTCAAGTGATCCGCAACGGTGTTCTCAATTCCTTTCTTATCTTTGATCTCTATGTCAAACTCTTGCAAGAGTAAAATCCATCGTATGAGCCTTGGTTTCGCCTCTTTCTTCATAAGCAAGTACCTAAGCGCTGCATGACCAGAAAAGATAACAACTTTTGTACCAATTAGATAAGAACGAAACTTTTCCAAAGCAAAAACAATAGCTAACAACTCTTTTTCAGTGGTTGTGTAGTTTTGTTGTGCTTCATTGAGTGTCCTAGAAGCATAATAAATGGCATGAGGTATCTTCCCCACACGCTGCCCAAGCACCGCACCAACCGCATAGTCACTTGCATCACACATGAGCTCAAAAGGCTTACTCCAATCCGGTGGTTTAATGATAGGGGTTGAAATCAAAAGTTCTTTCAAACGATTGAATGCCGCCACACACTTTTCATCAAAGTTAAAAACCACATCTTTCTGCAATAAGTTGCAAAGTGGTGATGCTATCTTGGAAAAGTCCTTGATGAATCTTCGATAAAACCTGCATGACCAAAAAAATAGCGTATGTCCCTCACCGTAGTGGGAGGGGTTAAAGCACGAATAAGGTCTATCTTAGATTTATCAACTTCCAAGCCTTTAGAAGATATTATATGGCCTAAAACTATGCCATGAGTTACCATAAAATGGCACTTCTCCCAATTCAACACAAGGTTTGTTTCAACACATCGTTCAAGGATTAGTGACAAGTTGTTCAAGCAAAGGTCAAATGAATCGCCAAAGACACTAAAGTCGTCCATGAACACTTCGATTATGTTTTCAACATATTCTGAAAAGATACTTACCATACACCTTTGAAAGGTAGCTGGAGCATTGCACAAGCCAAAAGGCATCCTCCTATAAGCAAAAGTACTAAAAGGACAAGTGAAAGTAGTTTTCTCTTGATCCTCCGGCGCTATCACAATCTGATTGTAACCTGAATAGCCATCAATGAAACAATAGTAAGAGTGTCCGGCTAAACGTTCAAGCATTTAATCAATAAATGGTAAAGGAAAGTGATCTTTTCTAGTGGTGGCATTCAATTTCCTGTAATCAATACAAACCCTCCAACCGGTTTGCACATGAGTTGGGACAAGTTCGTTCTTATCATTTTCTACCACCGTCACACCTGATTTCTTTGGTACCACTTGTACCGGGCTTACCCACTTGCTGTCGGATATGGGGTAGATAACACCCATGTCCAAAAGCTTGAGTATCTCCTTTTTCACAACTTCCATCATTGGGGGGTTCAACCGACGTTGCGCTTCCCTTGTAAGCTTTGCATCGTCTTCCAAACGGATCTTGTGCATACAAACGGCAGGGATTATACCCTTGATATCGGCAATTGTCCATCCTATGGCCGTCTTGTACGTCCTTAGCACCCTTAGAAGTTTTTTCTCCTGTAATTCACTAAGCTCGTTAGAAACAATCACGGGTAAGTCTTCCTTGTCACCCAAGTACAAGTACTTTAAGTGACTTGGAAGAGGTTTCAATTCCAACTTTGGAGATTTAACAATAGAAGGCACAAAATTTTCATCATTGCAAGGTAAAGAAGCATATGAAATATTCTTAAGTGCAGATTTTTCCGGTAATGAGTCAACAGAACCAATGGTCTCCTTAATCTCATCATCACCGTACTCAAAACCATCATCAATATGTGTAGTGAGCACGGTTTCCAAAGAATCAGCACCATTCAACTCAAACATTTGTTGCGCCAATGTATCCATTACATCAATGGAGAAACAAGAGTGGACATCACTAGGATATCTCATCGTCTCGAAAATGTTGAAATGTATTGTTTCTCCATCAAATTCCATAGTCAGCGTTCCCCTGTCAACATCAATAATGGTTTTCGCCGTTTTCATGAAGGGACGCCCAAGTAGCAATGGAAGAGATGAGTCCGATGAACCTTCATCTATCTGTAAGACACAAAAATCTGTTGGAAATACTAGTTGATTAACCTTCATAAGAACATCCTCAACAATACCCATTGGGTAAACATTAGAGCGATCGGCTAATTGCAACACAATTCCAGACTTTTTGAGAGGACCTAAATCAAGTGAATTATACATATATGCAGGCATAACATTTACGGATGCACCTAAGTCTAACATTGCTTTGTTAAATGTGGTGTTACCAATCTTGACGGGAATGTCAAAGCTACCAGGATCCTTGCATTTCAGTGGGAGTTTGTGTTGTAAGATTACCGAAGCATTCTCCCCCACACTTAGCACTTCATTTCCTTTGAGCATTTGCTTATTGGTACACAAGTCCTTCAAGACCTTTGCATACTTTGGAACTTGCTTGATAGCATCTATGAGTGGTATGTTCACATGGATCTTCTTGAGAATGTCTAAAATGTCTTTTTCTAGTTCCGCCTTCTTGGAATTTGCAAATCTGCGAGGAAAAGGTAAAGGAGGAACATAAGTATAAACCAGAGTTTTAGAGTTAGAAGTAGGTACCTCAGAAGTTTGGGGAGAATCCTCATTCTTCTCCTCCAAAATAGGTTCTTTTGGAGCTTCTTCTTTGCCCGAATCAGCAACTTCGGGTTGCACAAGTTGTGTACCACTTCTCAACATAATTGCATTGACACCCTCTTTTGGGTTGATAGGCTGAGAAGGGAGTTTCCCACCATTTTGTGCCTTCAATTGGTTCAACTCAATAGCCATAGAACCAACTTGAGTTTGCAACTCCTTAATCGTACTCTTCGTTCTTTGCATAAAAGATTTCAACAACTCTTCCATACTTGACCCCTGATTTTGAGGTTGTTGTTGTGAAAATTGTTGTTTGCTAAAATTGTTGTTGTTGTGGTTGAAATTCACTTGGGCGGTTGAAGTTGGGTTGTTGAATCCTTGCTTGTTGGCATAACTAAAATTGGGGTGATCTCTCCATCCCGGATTGTAAGTGTTGGAGTAGGGATCATACCGTCTTTGCTGATTTGGAAAAACTGCACTAGCTTGCTCCAACTCTTCATCATATGAAGGTAAAATAACCGCAGCCATCTTTTGCATCATTTGCTCCATATTATCCATCCTTTGATCACGGTGTGATGATGAATCAGTAACTTCATGCACTCGCCTAACCATTGGTTCACCTCTTGTGTAAAATTGTTGCGAGTTCGCAACCATGCTTTCAATCAACTCGGTCGCTTGGGCCACCGTCTTGTTCACTAGCGCACCACCACCCGCGGTGTCAAGAAGATATCTATCACTTGTTTGGAGACCTTCGTAGAAGTATTGAATTATCATAACGTCACTGAATTAGTGGTGTGAACAGCTTGACACCAATCTCTTGTATCGCTCCCAACATTCTTACAAAGATTCTCCCACATTTTGCTTTATCCCACAAATCTCCTTGCGAATTTGAGTAGCCTTTGATGCAGGAAAGTATCTATCTAGAAAAAGTTTCTTCAATCCATTCCATGTTGTGACACTTCCGGACGGCAAGTAGTACAACCATTCCTTGGCATTGCCCGCCAAAGAGAACGGGAAAGCTTTCAACATAGCTCCATCCGCATTAGTCTCCGCTGGAAGCATGGCCATGACTATGGTATGGAAGTCCATAAGATGCTTGTTTGGGTTTTCATTCACCAAGCCATGAAACTTTGGTAACTCTCTAATCAACCCCAGCTTGATCTCGAAGGTTGAGTTAGTTTGGATACACCATTGTTGTGTATCGATCTTGTAAAAAGCTAGGTCCTTGAGTGTACGATTCGCATCACCCATTGCTTTTTCTTCTTCAAAAGGTGGCTCTTGTTCAACCGGAACCTCTTGTTCTTCTACTTCTTCTTCTTGCTGAAGAGCTTCATGTTCTACTTCCAAGTCTTGTACTTCCGTTGTGTCTTGCCTTGGTTGGAGTATTGTGCCTCTTCGAGTAGCTATCCCGCATCTTGGATAGTTACAATCTTTAGAAGCCAGGGATTAGGTACCTGAAAAAAATTCTCGCAAACAAGTGAGAAACAAGACAAGAAACGAAAAGCAAATATGCAAGCAGAAAAATAATAAAAAGAAACTAAAAACTTAATAACAAGCCGTATGCCTCCCCGGCAACGGCGCCAAAATTTGATCGCTGTCGTATGCGTCAAAAATAATTTCACTTTCCTAAAGTATATGATAAGAAAGAGTTCTTTTCCATAGAGAGGCAATTCCAGTTATTATGTATTCAATTTCCCAAGTAACCAATTGGGGAGATTTCTGATTTTTATGTAAGCAATAAAAGTAAATCAAAAGCAAAGTAAATTGGAGAAATAATCAATAAGAGAAAGATATTGGTCAAGGAATTCATCTTCAATCTTAAACATGTGCTTGCATATATGATTAGAATTACGATTTAATCTCTTTTATTATCAAAAGCCAAAGAATACCTTATTGCAAGAATACTCCGTAAATTTCCTAAGTCATCACACACACATTAGAGATGCGTATGTGAATTCTACCTAAAGAATAACCTAACGCCTTGCGCTAATTAAGTTCAATTCCTAGGAGCATTAAGTTTCAGAAATAGGCTAATCAATGCAATTGTCATACATTGCGCATAACAATTCGGACAATGGTCAAACTCTATATATGATCACAGGAGTGTATCACTACAAACCGTAATCATATCATGCTACTTGTATTTGGGGTTATCGCTCGATAAAAAACCCTAAAATAGCTATGGACAAGGATGTGAATTAAATTGATTGGCCACTCAACTAAAGAAACATCTAAATCCTATCACAATACATCAATCATGTGATTATAAAAATAGTAGAAGTTTGAACGATAATCAAGAGAGAAAACTAATGCATTAATCAAGCACAAGTTATAGATATAGGACTACATCCTTAACCAATAATATAAGATTTAGCTACTATGGAGTCAATCACAAAAATATTAATTGAATAAAGAGGATGAAACAAAACAAACCCTAGTAGCATAAACAAAAGCGGCTCTCCAAAGCTCCAAGAATAATACGTGCTTCCCAAATGAAGTCGAAGACTTTTCCTTTTTGTAGTTTTTCTCCAACTTCTAAAATTAGGTCTAGTCTTCAAAGTCCATCACCAAAAAGTCCACCAAGCCCATAAAACTATCTGTAGAAATAACCCAATAAAATTCTTGCCAAAAAGTAGTCGCCGGAAAACTGGGTTCACCGCCGGAAGTTGACAGAAATAGCTCATGTGACCGGTAAAGTCCACCCGGTCACCGGTCAAAGCTAGTCAAATCTCAGGTAACCTGAGTTAACTCGGGTCAAGCACCGAGTCATACTGAATCATCTATCTAACTCGGCTGATTGGACTGAGTGGTCTTGCACAGGCCAAGGCTTTGTTGCACAATCATTGTGCTTCAGCAGCTTCATATCTTCAGTATCTAGCTCTCCCTTCCTGCATTGCAACATCACTTCATTCCACCAACTAGCTCTGCCAAAACAACTGCACTTTATTGCATTCACTGCCATCTCAGTTACAAATCAACTCCAGTAGCAATTCTCACCATTTCAGTTTACAGGACAGACCACCAGGAGCCAGTTGCACCAGCTTCACTACACCACATAGCAACAACATCTTTTATTCACTAGACTCGGAACCAAGTAACAAACCAGTACTCCATATCTCAGTTCCATTCAATGGACATCACCTGTAGCTGCACATCATACCAGGCTGAGTTCTCACCTGCAATACTAGTCTTGTCCAAGTTCATGGCTTCACTGTAACCTCCATTCCTTGCTCTGCTCAACATCAACAGCTTCCCTGTAATCATCAGCAACAAAGTATTATCTCAAGACATTCTTATACCCCTGAATTTCATCCCATACTGTAGCAACTCCAGCTTTCATTTGAAGCTCATCTTCATATCTCATACCCATCTCTTTCTGTTCCATTCAACACCAGTTCAACATTAATCCAGCTTCTTCTCTGATTCCACCAAAAACCCTAACCTGAGCTCCTTTTTCAACAGAGACCACCACAAACCCTAACTTCTTTGTAATACCTCCAACTACAAATTCGACCAAAATCCCTCTCAGTTCAACCGTGTTTACTCTGAATCTCCATTTCTTGATCTACTCCATCGAAGCTTCAATCAACAGCTACAGAAACCATCGATCTCAATCTTCTCTTCTAATTATACCACTGATTCCTACGTCTCAGATTCAATTTGTGTTGCGGGATCTCATCAGACAATCCTCCTTGTTCTTACCAGTCTCTGTAATTCTCAAGAACCCATGACAACCACCACAGAAAACTCTCATCTCAGTTCAAGTTAATAGCATCAAACCCTAATTCTTTCTGTGATTTTCTCCTCATCACCTCCTTGAATTCTTCTCTTGATTTCACGATTAACAGCACTCCGTTCCTCTCCCAATCTCCATTCTCTGAAACGTTAATGGAGCCGCCACTATTATCATGTGGAGTGGATAAACAGGCTAATGATAAGAGAGAATGATTACTTCTCTGAATTTTAGGGTTGCGTAGTAACTGAAATGGATACAGCCACTTATGTGAAGTAGATAAGGGGTACCCAGATGACTCTAGGCACCCTAAGAATTGATACGAGCCACAAAGGAGTGACATCTCCTTTTCCTCCATTGTGCTTCCAATAGCACTTGCACGCCAATTGACGCTTTTTGCCCTTTACGCTCCAAATGGACGTTTTCTCCTTCTCTTGCTCCAAAGGACTCCATTATACCTAATAAACTCAAACTCACACATAAGATGCATAATTTACATGAAAACTCACAAAAAAAAGCATAAACAATAGATAAATATCAAGATATTTACAACACCTATCAGCTTCAGAGAATGGTTAGTTGATGAAGCCAGATGTTGCGCCTGAGACCGTTGTTGATGCTGAGATCACGATTTAACAGCGAGTATCGCTGACGTCCTGAAGGCGTTAAGCCCTCCGACAAACAATTATGTCCAGAGGACCGCCCAATTCTATTATTCTACATAGAGGGCACGATGAAATGCGTAGCATCGAACGCTCAGCTAGTGGGAGGCCTTTCGAGAAACATATTCATCATGGCTCTGAGAGGAACTCGATCAGAGATCGTGAAACGGTTCACGGATCACAAAATATGAATCGTCATATGCGCTCCTGAATCCGGGTCAGAAACATGCAGTATCATGATTTTACGATTTTGACCTTTGTCGAAAATCCACCATCAACACCTTTACTTGTTAAGGTATGCCTTTTGTAATTTCTCTTTTATGAATGACATTTTTAGAGCATAGCTCGGTTGAACCCACCAAGCGTTGGTATGTCAAGTTTGGTTGTCATATTTTAGTGAATCAAAACTTAATTAAAGAGTCGCTTGATTATGTACTAGAGACAACTTCGTATAGGTCATTAGGATAATGAGACATACAAGTATTACTCGAAGACTAGAAGAATGTGAAGAAGTAACAAGATACATCGACAACATCATCCTTCCTCTTAAGGTTAGTAATATTTTGAATTGAACTGTTTCATTCCCAACGTATCTTTAAAGTCGTGCTATATTGAAAACATAACTGCGAAGCTGTGAATGATTATACTCTAATAGACATAGTGTTTAGGAATTAGAATACGAAGTATAATGCTTATCTTTTGAACTTCGTATATAAGACATCGACATAATCGTATGAATGCTATTGTGATTATGTGTATGGGTATGGGTGAAGATTTCGTCCTAGGAAAAAATGTTTACATTTGTTTAAAGGAAGTACATTCATGAACCTGTTTTATGAATCAAAAGGGAAATCGCTAGGCTTATTGGTATTGTTATTCATTGCATATCTTTGGATTACCAATATGTGTGAGTTAGTAGAACCGATCATAACTTGTTATGTATCTTGGTAAAACTAGTCACAATGCCTGACTTATGTATTGGTATGACTTTTATTAGTGTAATTGATCCTAAGTAATCACCTAAGATGGTATGATCGATATTTGTAATTGGTGTGACCGATCCTAGTAATTGGTGTAACCGATCCTAGTATTTGGTGTGACCGATCACAAAAGAATGTGTAACCGGTCCTGGTAATTGGTGTAACCGGTCCTGGTAATTGGTGTAACCGATCCTGGTAACTGGTGTGACCGATCACAAGTAATACCATGAGAATATGGTAACCGGTCCTGGTAATTGATGTGACCAATTTGGTAACTGATGTAACCGATCCCAGTAACCATATTATGGTAGAACCGATCCTTGTGTTTGGTAGAACCGTAAACCCATGTTTAGTGTGTTGATTTGATCAATCACATAGTTCTTGGAAATCAGATGAACAAATTCTAAACTTGTTTGGAAGTGTGGTATAATCGGTTCCAAGATTGTAAATATGACAAAGGATTTACAAAGAAATAAGATGTCGACATACTTTGAACATATTCAGTAACTCTTATCTTTTATTGTTCAAAGATATTCCTTAATAACTCAAGGAGATCCCAGACCGAAATAAGTTGAGAATCTTTTGATTAAGGTTGTTAATTTTATATGCTTTTAATTACCAGCAATTAAAATGCATATGTCTGGAAAATAAAAATTTGTAATGTGCATTTACTAATTGGAGATTTTCAAGTAGGATTTCGGTTA
>JAJJMB010016199.1:337572-477017 GCA_023531105.1 Papaver atlanticum
GTAATGTGCATTTACTAATTGGAGATTTTCAAGTAGGATTTCGGTTAATATTGGACAGAGCATTTCTAGGAATTATGAAAACCGAATTTGGAAATATTGCATATCTTCAGAATATTTTTGGTTTTGGAAATTCCTTGGTGTCCAAACTTCCTTGGTCTATAAATACCCAAGTTTGCATTTCGAGCAAACTTTCCTAAGAGCCGGAAAAACTACGTTGTTGTGTTGTTACTGGTGGAGCCGTCTATTCGGATAGGAAAGTACCCTAATTAGGCAAAATCTCTTACGACCGCTCGTTTAAAGACTTCTGTGGGATCAAGAAGCTCTACGAGTACCGTTGGTGGGAAACTAGATAATTGTAGTGTTATTAGTTTTCGATTTGATTTGATTAACTAATGGTTTTTGAACTTTGATTGCACCAAGTTTGTTTATTCTTGAGAATCTTATCTTCTGATATAAGATTCACTCAAACTAGATCGAAGTGTCGACGGGATCTTTAGAACTGTTTGTAGATCTAAAGACATCTTGTGATAATCCATTGTAAACAGACTCCGTTCTGTGCGTGATTGATCACAAGAGATTCAAGTTATGGTGTGCAGGGGTTTATTGGAGATTTAAGAAGATTTGAAGACGAAAAAGATTTCTGATTTGGGTTCATAATCTTTGGTGTGCACAAAACTTTATCGGCTGGGATCCAACTATAATCGATTTATCTTTGATAGATTTGATTGATTAGTTGCGTAGATCGGCATCAGTATTTAGCACCTTTATAGGTCCTATTATTGATTGCATAATCTAAACTCTTCTACTTTTGTAGTTGTTGGATAGATTGATCTAACCCCGACAAAGGAGTTTATTTGGATTAAACAGAAGAGCCTTTGTCTAACTCATATCACTGAGATTGAATAGAGTTGTTACCTAACAGATTTGTTGTTCTGTTACTGTTTGGAATACGAACCAAAGGAATTGTTCCAGTGCGTGCACTTATTGAATGTCGAAAGCGCAGGGATACTGAAGAAACTAGGTGAACTATAGGTTTAGTTGCTTGGTATCAACTATACGAAGTTAGGTTGATTTTTTATAGCGGCTTAATTCTCAAAGTATTCAATTTTGGACTAGGTCCTGGGGGTTTTCTGCATTTGCGATTTCCTCGTTAACAAAATCTTGATGTGTCATTTACTTTTGTTTTCCGCAATTATAATTGTTTTTATTATAATTTAAAGTAAATTACACAAACGTTAACTCCGTATTACTTGATAGTGATCCTATAGAGTTTGGTTAAGTCCGAACCTATTATCAAGTAATCACACTTTGATTGTTGTATTGTCCCAATCTCGTATCCATAGATGATCACACAAAGTGTGAATATCGATTCCTTGTATTGTCTAGACTCAGTCCATAGACAATCACTTTCGGTAAGAGGACTTATAGGTGGAAAAGTTTAAGATTGTGGTATATTTGGGTACCCTCGTCTTTTCATACATAAAATGGGAAAAAAACTTAATTAGGCCTGTGCTTAATTGACATGTCTCTATGGGGAGTGTGGATGTGAAATTTAGGAGAGAAAAGTACTTCTAATCTCTCCATGGTGAAAGAAACTAAGTTTTCTTGTAAAACTTGGTGGAATCGTCTTTGTTGGTATGTTCGATTCTTTAACCTTAATTGTTCTCTTATCGGCTAAATTCACATAGAACCTTATTCTCATCACCTTTGTCAACTTTAAAAGAGACACATAATATATGGTGAGTTAAAATCACAATTTGAAGTTGTATAATTTTATGTTTGAAAAGGTACATTGTGATTAAAGATACTACTCATCGAGATAACAACATTGCACAATTTTTTTATCATCCTTGCAAACTCTAAGGGGGATTTTTTGTTATCTCTGGATTGAAGGTACTCATTGAATACACATTTAACCGCAAAAGAACATTGAGAATTCAAGAAATCAAGAAATGCTATAGTGAAGTACGTATGCATTTATGATGAAAATTTATAAAAGTCTATACGTATTTTAAAGTTTTGCCACCAAAACTGAAAAATGGGAATATTGTTACAACGAACACTCGGTTAAATCTATATACCTTGGTATGCCAAGTATGCTATCAAATTTAGTTTTCAAAACTATTTCTTGATTTAGCCTACTAAAATCAACTTTAGTTTTGAATAGATTAGGTAATAGTGACTTAGGATTTTCCAAGTTACTCATGAAGGATAAAAATTGAAGATCACACAAAGACATCACTTTAAAAAACTTTATTGAGGTAGGTAAAGAAGATTGATTTTTCCTTTCAGACTTTTTTTTCCTATTATATCTATATATCGTAGAAAAAGTCCAGGACTTTAGTAAATGATCATATTCAAAGAAGATCATCGCACGGATTAGCTTTTTCCAAGTCTAGTGATCTTTCAACTTCCAAGCACTTGCTTTTCAAGAACTTGAAGCTAAGCTTGAGAGAAAGCATAAGTATTTTAATAAAAATCTCATGACTTGCAAATTCATTGTTGAGTCTGTAAGTTTTTTGTTTTTTTTTTGGTAGTTTACTACTAATGATTTTTAATCAATTGAGTACACGAATTTAAAATTTAAGTTCATAAAGTTATAGCTTGCAGAACTCAAAAATAAGGTCAACTAGTCACTTAAGTTAGTGAACCTAAAACAGTGAGTTTGTAAACCTATTAAAAAGAATTTTCTATGAGATCTTTATAACATTTGAGTTCACCAACTTAAAATGGTGAATTCGTGAACCTAATGACACAAACTTGCGCCGAGATTTAATGTTATTTGAGTTAGTGAACCTAAAAAGAATAAATCATGAACCTGGTGCAAGAAAAATTCTCCAATGACTTTTTGAGCATTTGATTTCGAGAACCTAAAAGGGTAAGCTCGTAAACCTAAGTAACTAAATTTTTCATGTACTCCTTTAGGAATTTGAGTTCGCGAAACTTCTAAGGCATGAATGTTGCGGAACCTTATTTGCATTTGAGTTCGAAGACATATACACTTGAGTTCGCGAACCTACAGATCTTATATATCTTATTTCTCTCTTATGAGTTAACGAACTCAATTCTTTGAGTTATTAAACCTAAAAGCATATCTATTGTATTTGGGCTCGTTCATGGCGAACTTTCCACACACTTAAGAATTGTTATTTCTTAGGAAATTCCTTTTATTGGGAAATCTAGTTCTTCTATATAGATAGCTTGAAGTTATCTTTGGTAGTAATTATTTTCATAGAATTTATTTAATTTAAAAATTGTCTACAACTTCAGAGTATAGAAAAACCTCATTGCAACTCTAACTCTTTTTATGGGAACAAATTATGTATCTTAGGAAACAACTTAGATTTAGCAATAAAGAATTTACTTGGGTTGCAAGAAATCCATTGATTACGTCTTAAGCAATCCAACCTTGATAAATTACCATAAAATGGTGATATCAACAACAATGAAAATTTAATCCCCGCACACTTGTGTATCTTGTTGCAAAGTCCTCCAAACACCTAAGGATCTTCGAAATCGAAGGTATGATTTTAAAAGACTTCATTTGGATTCTTGAAGAGCAATTACAACTCGTCTTCAAAATAAAGGTAATTTCATAATCGATATCTATTTTTGTGTTGTTAGTATTTTTGTCTATTATACTTTTATCTAATAAAAGCATGTATGTAAGTTTTCCCCAAGAATTAATCTTAGATTTTGATCTAGATTGATATTCTTGTGTAGAGGGATGATTAGGAATCCGTATAAGTTTTGAAGAGAATAAACCATAGTCTTGTTGATTTAGATTCGTCTAAATCAAGGAATAAATTTATGTTGTTAGAGCATTGCTCGGTCGAACTCGCAAGTGTTGCTATCTCAAGCTTGTGTGTCAAGTTTAGTTGCCAATACTATAAGTCTTGATTTCTAGTCTACTTATAGTTATGTCTCGGATTAGGATATAATGTGTAGTTTAGCTTTAGACTTCACGACGTTCATCGATTGAAGACAAAGAACTACTAAGGGGAGCTTGTGGATCTTCATCAACAAAAGGTATGTGGAGACTTGAACTCATCTATCACTAAAAAGTCTATTTCTACTCTATCTCCTATTTGAGAAAAAAGTCGTCTAGCTATATAGACTATATTTGTATACACATTTGATATTTCGAGCTGAGTTTAACTCGCTTACATATTTCTCGAAATATGTGTTGGTAAGCTTTTGCTTTAACCAAGTTCATCTTTTATTCTTGACGAAAGTCAAAAGATGATCATGTGAAAATCGCCTGGTAACATCTTACATGATTTGTGTGAGACAGTCATTTGATATAGACTCGGAATGTTTCGTATTGATCTATTGATCACTTGAAAATTGCTTTGAAGCTAATAGTTTGTGTGAAACAGCTATTCCCGTCTTCCAAGAATGTTTAATTGATTAAAATGGAGTTTAGAACAATTAACCATAGCACAGTATGCGTACTTGTATGCTAATTATTGCAAGTTATTCCAAGTTCGGGAACCATAGTATGCATACCCGTATGCGTACTGGTTTGATAGTTGAAGTCCGGGAACTTAGTATGCATACCCGTATGCGTACCAGCGTAACAGTTCAAGTCCGTGAATTCAACTGGGTTTGGTTGTACGATAGTATGCGTACCCGTCTGCATACTGGCGAACCCATACCAAGTCCGGCTACTTAGGTATGCATACCCGTTTGCATACTTGAGCGGTTTAAGTTTTAAAATCGGTTTGTTCATGAACAAATACATTTATAAAATAAGGAATGCAATTTTTTGCAAACCGTGGCTATAATGTTCATGAATTGTTTCAAGTGAATCAAAATCGATTTTGCTTCAATTGTGTCTTGTATACTTCTATGAGAATATAAACAATTGAACAACTCTATAACTAGTTTCATTTGAGTCATTTGAACTTGTTGTGTTAAGATGAACAAGGTTGATATAAAAGTGTTCATATGGCTAACTTCTGTTAACTATTGTTGAGCCAACTAAGTGTACACGTTTAGGTACGGTTACCCATATCTAAATGAAGTCACTTTTCATTTGTGTATAACAAGTTAAGTTCGATCTAACGGTTGAAAGATATTAGCTTGAATCTAATCAGGTTTTCATCTAACGATGAATATTGAATGCTTTGTTACCAAGGTAGCATTGATTGCAAACCCTAATTTGAAGACTATATAAGGAACAACTCTAGCAACTGGAAAACCTAATCCCCACACCTCTTGTGTGATACTAGTTGCGACTAGAGTCGATTCTCATTTAACCTGGGTTTTTCTAAAACCATTATAGGTTAATGACTTAAAGACTTCATTGGGATTCTGAAGCCAGACCCAACTATTTTCTCTATCGTTGCGTGCTCTGATCTTGCTTTGTTCTATCGTATTGAGTACTATCTTCTCTAAGATTTGCTCGAGATTTAATCTTTGATAGGCAAGATAAAATGTAGTCACAAACATCATCGTCTTATCGTTTGTGATTCCACAATATCTTGTTTCGCTACCATACGATTAAGATTTTTGTGAGGTGATTGATATTACTAGGATGTTCTTCGGGAATATAATTCCGGTGTATCAATTGGTTCATGTTCACCTTGATTTATCAAAAAAGGGAACAAAAACTCGTAGGTATTTCTGCGGGAGACAGATTTATCTATTCAATAGTCTTTTCTGTGTGAGACAGATTTGTTTATCAAGTCTTCGACTTTGAGTCGTAGAACCTCTTAGTTGCGGGTGAGATCAACTAAGGGAATCAAGTTCGTAGAGTCCTGCTGGGATTCATAGGCGTAAGGAACGCGACTGTACCTTAATCAGTGTGAGATTGGTTAGGGCTCAACTACATTCCAGTCCGAAGTTAACTTGTAGTAGGCTAGAGTCTGTAGCGTCTTAATACAGTGTGGTGTTCAAATATGGACTAGGTCCCGGGCTTTTTCTGCATTTGCGGTTTCCTCGTTAACAAAATTTATGGTGTATGTGTCATTTCTTTTCTGCATTATATTTTTATATAATTGAAATATCACAGGTTATGCGTAGTTCAATTAATTGGATAATCAAACCTTTGGTTGTTGATATAAATTGATTAGCACTTGAACATTGGTCTTTGGTACCGTTCAAGTTGTTTCTCATAATAATCAGGCTTGCGGATTTCTATCTGTTTGATTTGCTGATTACATTGAGAAACAGAGATATAACTCTTGGATGTATTTTCCTTGATTGAGTCTGACTGTCTAGTTGATTCTCTTGGAAGTATATTGGAGTTAGTCTATACAGATTACCGAAATATTGGGTGTGGTTGTTAGACCCCCGCTTTATCAATTGGTATCGGAGCAAGCAAACAAGTTTAATACCTTATAAGTATGTATTTGTAACAATCTGGCTCTATGGACAGAAACGCTATCTCTATAAACGTATCACCAGTCTTCGATGGCTCGAATTATCTATGGTGGAAAATTGCTATGCGTGCCTTTCTTCAAGCGCGTGATTTTCAATCATGGGTTCGTGTAGTTAATGGATATTATCCTCCGGTTGTTGCAGAAGGCGATATAACTGTTCCGAAGGATATTGGTGCTTATGATCTTACCGAGATTCTTGCTGCAAAGCAAAATTATGATAGATTAAATGCTATCATCCATGCCATTACTCCAGATCTTCAGCACCATGTGACTACGTGCACTAAGTCTAAAGAATCCTAGGATATCTTAGAAACTGTATTCGAAGGAAATTCCTTTGAGAAAGAAGCTAGGCTTCAAAACCTAAATTCTGATTGGGAAAACCTTCGTATGGCTAATGAAAATTAATTTGATGAGTTTAATCACAAAGTGTCTGAAATTGTTAATGCATCTTTTGCGTTGGGTAAGACTATTCCTGAAAAGGACATTGTGATGAAAATTCTCAGATCATTGCCAGCCAAATACGATTCTAAGAAGCATGCCATCGTTGAAGGAAATAACCTTAATACTTTATCCAAAAATACTCTTGTTGGGAAGTTAAAGATCTTTGATCATGAGCATACATCCAAATCTGGGAAGGATATTGCTTTCAAAGCACAAAAGAATACTAAATTGCTTGACAAAAGTAAAAGTGTTGGCAACTCTGTTGTTGTTCCTATTGAGACTGATTCATCAGATGAGGATCTTGACAACTCAGTTTCACTGATCACAAGACAGTTTAGGGATCTTCTTTTGAAGACAAGTAAACGGTTCATCAGAGATAAACCCAGGTCATCAGTCAAACCTCGTGACCGTGCGCCTCCTAAAAACATGGACACCGTCGAAACCTATGATGAGGATATGGCACAGTGTTTCAAGTGTAAAGGTTTTGGTCATTTTGCTAATGAGTTTCCAAATCGTACAAAATACACTGGGAACAAAGGTCTTGCTGCAACTCTTGATGAGATGTCTGATCACTATGATTCAGATGAAGATGAAAAGTCAAGTGTTGCACTCCTTGGTGAAAATGTTGATTTTGATAATTGTAGCAATACGTACATCAAACTTGATATTCTTCCTGGAAAAACTTCATCAACCACTATGGAGGATAAAATGGATTTTTCCCTGTCTACTGAAGATCCTATTTCACATGTTTCAGGTACCTCAATTTTTTTAGCAGCATGCTCAGCTATGGTGTCTGAACCATCCTCCACATTGACATGTTCTTATTGTGCTTTTACGGGTCATAAACTCTATAAGTGTTACTAGTACAAACATAAAATAAGATATGTCAATAAACTTCAACGGAGAGCAAATCGATTAGCAAACAAGCTTAAACTTGTTCAGAAGTCTAATTCACCTGAGGTAAGTAAAAAACTCAATTCCTCTCCGGAAAAGAACAAGGTTTAAACATTATGTGAAAAAGGGTATTAAGAATTCCATACGAGAAGTATATGGTGGACAGATTATAGTTCACCCCAACACAACTTAATTGTGTTGAAAGTGTGTCTTGTCTCATGTGCCTGACTTCAAAGAGACAAGAGTCTGCACAGTTCAGGCTTTAGGAAAAGATTTTTTCTTTTTCTTGGTTGTTGTTTTCTGGAATTCTGTTGATCTTTTTATATCATAAATTGGTATTGAAAAGAATTTCATTTTTCATTAAAAGAGGGTTAAAATCGACAATTATACATTCTTTAGGGTTATGAATTGGTCGTACGTCAATCCTACTCTGTTTATAGGTTCCGTAACCCAACATTCCTTTTTCCTTCCCTAAAAAACTCTTTTTTATCACAAGATTGCTTGTTGAGCTTTATTTGTGTATTTCTTTCACAATTCCATACTTGTATGGATACTCCAAGTATCATGTCTTATGATGGAAAAGATGTTAATATGATTGTTAATCCATCAATCATCAAGGAAAAATATAAGTCTCCTTCCTCCACAACTTTGAAGAGAAAAGGGAAGAATATGAAGAAACCAAGGGCTATCCCCTCTAATCTTCAGAAGTTTTCTGGTGTTCTTGAAGAGTTGAAGGAAACAAGGAAGGAGATTCAGCAAATATAGGCTATTGTTTTAAGGACTCTTGAAATTCAGAAGGCCCTGGTTTGGCATCAGTCAAGAAGGTTTGTTGGAATTGACTCCTTTCTTCATGAACCTTATGTTCTAATGGCTGTTGACGACAAGGAGTTCGGGGATGATAAAGAATTTTTCAGAGGTCTTAATGTCTAGGAAACTTTTTATGAGAATTTATTCTTGTGTTTTAAGAAGGATAACTAGGGTTTGGAATAGCCTATATTGTGATTACATATTGCTATTGCCAACGATTTTCATCTTTCAATGTTTTTAGATTTATTTATTTAAATTCTAAAGTTTATTTGGAAGATAATTTTGCAGTATTAATCTTTATTGGTTTTATATATTGCAAAAAAATTGTTATGGGATATGTGTGTTTGCGTCCGTGAACTATGATTGTCCCATATATGTCAAAAGTTAAGTCTATTATGTCATTATGAAGATATTGATGGAAGATAGAATGAACTCTAGATAACAAAGATTAAATCTATGATATAATTATGCAAATATTGATGAAAATAGAATGAATCTTTGAATATTCCTCAGTATTGATCTTTCCCTGATCCAGTTCTATGTGAAAGTACTGTACGGCTCCGTAAGTTTTCTTATATTGAGCATTTCCGATTAAATTAATCATGGGTTCTCTTGTGGTTCATTTAATTGAGTTTTTCTGGATACAAATTCATGTTTCATGTAATTTGTTAATGTCCAAAGAAATCCTTCTTTTCTTGTGAAAGTAAGGTCGCTCTTGTTGTTCCTTTCGGGAATGACATTTTATGGGGGAGAGTTTTTAATTGAACTTGTGCTTAATTGCCAAATCTTTGTGGGGAGTGCGACTATGGAATATTGTAGGAGTTTTCTTGTATCTTTATAAACTCCTTGATGAATACACTAAGTTTCGACTGTGTGAAATCATTGAAACAAAATTGATATGTTCTCTTTAAGTCATGAAGTATCTCTATGAGAATTTCATTATGATCCCGCTAGTTTTCGTACCTTTGCCAATTTAATTGAGAAAAAGGAGGAGAATTATTGTGTAGTTCACACTACAAATACAAATGGTTTACGGATCATTATGTAAGGGGGAGTGACGGAGATTTCGAGTAATGTTGAAGAACCAAGGAAATTAAGCATTTGGATGAGAAGCTACAAAGTTTATTTATTTTGTAATCCATATGTATTGATAGTTTTGTCATTAAAATTGACAAAGGGGAAGATTGTTAGAGCACTGCTCGGTCGAACTCGCAAGCATTGCTATCTCAAGCTTGTTTGTCAAGTTTAGTTGCCAAAACTATAAGTCTTGATTTCTAGTCTACTTATAGCGTTATGTCTCGGATTAGGATAGAATGTGTAGTTGAGCTTTAGACTTCACGGCGTTAATCGATTGAAAACGAAGAACTACTAAGGCGAGCTTGTGGAACTTCATCGACAAAAGGTATGTGGAGACTTGAACTCATCTATCACTCAAAAGTCTATTTCTACTCTATCTCCTATTTGAGACAAAAGTCGTATAGCTATATAGACTCTATTTTATACACATTTGATATTTCGAGCTGAGTTTAACTCTCTTACACATTTCTCGAAATATGTGTTAGTAAGTTTTCGCTTTAACCAAGTTCATATTTTATTCTTGACGAAAGTCAAAAGATGATCATGTGAAAATCGCCTGGTAACATCTTACATGATTCGTGTGAGACAGTCATTTGATGTAGACTCGGAATGTTTCGTATTGATCACTTGAAAATTGCTTTTAAGCTAATAGTTTGTGTGAGACAGGTATTCCCGTCTTCCAAGAATGTTTCAATGATTAAAATGGAGTTTAGAACAATTAACCATTGATTGGATATAGCACAGTATGCGTACTTGTATGCTAACTATTGCAAGTTATTCCAAGTCCGGGAACCATAGTATGCGTACTGGTTTGATAGTTGAAGTCCGGGAACTTAGTATGCATACCCGTATGCGTACCATCGTAACAGTTCAAGTCCGTGAATTCAACTGGGTTTGGTTGTACGATAGTATGCGTACCCGTCTGCATACTGGCGAACCCATACCAAGTCCGGCTACTTAGGTATGCATACCCGTTTGCATACTTGAGCGGTTTAAGTTTTAAAATCGGTTTGTTCATGAACAAATACATTTATAAAATAAGGAATGCAATTTTTTGCAAACCGTGGCTATAATGTTCATAAATTTATTCGAGTGAATCAAAATCGATTTTGCTTCAATTGTGTCTTGTATACTTCTATGAGAATATAAACAATTGAACAACTCTATAACTAGTTTCATTTGAGTCATTTGAACTAGTTGTGTAAAGATGAACAAGGTTGATATGAAAGTGTTCATTTGGCTAACTTCATTTACCTATTGTTGAGCGAACAAGGTGTACACGTTTAGGTACGGTTACCCATATCTAAATGAAGTCACTTTTCATTTTTGTGTAACAAGCTAAGTTCGATCTAACGGTTGAAAGATATTAGCATGAGTCTAATCAGGTTTTCATCTAACGGTGAATATTGAATGATTTGTTACCAAGGCATCATTGATTGCAAACCCTTATTTGAAGACTATATAAGGGAGAACTCTAGCAATTGGGAAACCTTATCCCCACACCTCCTGTGTGATACTAGTTGTGACTAGAGTCGATTCTCCTTTAACCTAGGTTTTTCTAAAACCATTAAAGGTTAACGACTTAAAGACTTCATTGGGATTATGAAGCCATACCCAACTATTTTCTCTGTAGTTTCGTGTTCTAATCTTGTTGTTTTCTATCGTATTGAGTAATATCTTCTCTAAGATTTGCTCGAGATTTAATCTCCGATAGGCAAGATAAAAAGTAGTCCCAAATATCTTCATCTCATCGTTTGTGATTCCACAATATCTTGTTTCGCTACCATACGATTAAGATTATTGTGAGGTGATTGATATTACTAGGTTGTTCTTCGGGAATATAAGTCCGGTGTATCAATTGGTTCCTGTTCACCTTGATTTATCAAAAGACGGAACAAAAACTCGTAGGTATTTCTGTGGGAGACAGATTTATCTATTCAATAGACTTTTCTGTGTGAGACAGATTTGTTTATCAAGTCTTCGACTTTGGGTCGTAGCAACTCTTAGTTGTGGGTGAGATCAGGTAAGGGAATCAAGTGCGTAGAGTCCGGCTGGGATTCAGAAGTGTAAAGAACGCGACTGTACCTTAATCAGTGTGAGATTGGTTAGGGCTCAACTACATTCCAGTCCGAAGTTAACTTGTAGTCGGCTAGAGTCTGTAACGGCTTAATACAGTGTGGTGTTCAAATCTGGACTAGGTCCCGGGGGTTTTATGCATTTGCGGTTTCCTCGTTAACAAAATTTCTGGTGTTTGTGTTATTTATTTTCCGCATTATATTTTTATATAATTGAAATACCACAAGTTGTGCGTAGTTTAATCAATTAGATAATCCAACCTTTGGTTGTTGATATAAATTGATTGGCACTTGAACATTGGTCTTTGGTACCATTCAAGTTGTTTCTCATAATAATCCGGCTCGCGGATTTCTATCTGTTTGATTTGCTGATTACATTGAGAAACAGAGATATAACTCTTGGATTATTTTCCTTGATTGAGTTTGACTGTCTAGTTGATTCTCTTGGAAGTATATTGGAGTTAGTCCATCCAGATTGCCGAAACGAAATATTGGGTGTGGTTGTTAAACCCCCGCTTTTTCATATGTATCCTTGATCTAGGATAAAAATGAATCACCAGGCGTCTTGTTGGAGGTAGAGTAATGACAGTTTTCATGACAGACTTTGGAGTAACTCCCAGATATGTAAAAAACATCATCCAAGGTAATCAGGTTTGTAGATTCTTGCAAGAAACAAGAGAAGTACGGTACGAATGCGGTTGAGTAGCTTGGAGGGTTTATTTTATCACAACTGCATTATAAGACGGGATCATTATTGCAAGCTAATGCTTGTAGCAACTTAATGTAGTGTGTATTCAAACTAGACGAGGTCTCGAGGGTTTTTTTCTTTGTAGTTTTCCGCGTTAACAAAATTTCTGGTGTCTTACTTTACTTTCTTTTTTCCACACTATATTGATCTATATGTATAATTAAAAGTATAATCATGCGTTAATCAGTCATTATGATTCAAAAATGTCTATTTGAGATTATCCAAGGGTAATCTTGTCTGCTTTAATAATTGACGGAAGTTCACGCAAGAAATAGTCTAACCTAAAGTAAATTCAAGCGACTCTTTATAAATCAGGTTGCTTTAAATAACCTATTTTGCAAAACCCATTGTTTTCGTTGATTTAAGCTCAGTGCATTGTTGTGCCAAGTTGTTTAGTGAAAAGAATTGTTACAATGACTATTGTGCTCTTGGAAAACCAAGTTGCTTTAAATAACCTATTCTGCAAAACCTATTGTTTTCGTTGATTTAACCTGGTTGCGTTGTTGCACGAGGTTGTTTAGTGAAAAGAATTTCTATAGTAACTGTTGTGCTCTTGAAAAACCAGGTTGCTTTGAATAACTTATTTCGCAGTACCCATTACTTTCATTAGATTTGACCTGGGTGCGTTGTTGCTCCAGGTTGTTTAGTGAAAATAATTCATATAGTGATTGGTGTGCTACTTGC
Organism: Papaver atlanticum; assembly: GCA_023531105.1. Lineage (NCBI taxonomy): Eukaryota > Viridiplantae > Streptophyta > Magnoliopsida > Ranunculales > Papaveraceae > Papaver > Papaver atlanticum. The sequence goes on from JAJJMB010016199.1 coordinate 350,685, forward strand.
TGATATAAGGAAATTTTCTGAATGTATTATCGAAGGGATATTTTAAGGTTATTGGTAAAAAGAGAGATGATTTAATAGATATTATTTACTAATCGGTTGTATGTTTGATGATGGATAATGATTCTGTTTTTACCCTCTATAAAGAGCCGTAAAGCCTGCTAGTCAAATCCGTAAAGAAGATTCTAGAAGTTTCCTCAGTTCTTGCTACCCAATTTACTTGCGTGCGAAGTTTATATCAGAATTAGGGTATACATAGACTATAAAAATACATGTCTAAACCCTAAGAAGATATGGAATTCGAGGATTTCAGAAAAAAACATTGTATTAAATAAATCAATAAAATATCTCCCTACTAGATTCGTCCGTGGACGTAGGCATAACTCGCCGAACCATGTTGAATTCTTTGTCTCCTTTATTCAACTTTTATACGTTTTTTAACCATATTTTATATGATAATCATCAAATCAATCGTTTTTTGTGCCTAAAGGTAATTTTTGGTACAAATAGATTCCTTAACCATTATTTTTATTTCATTATTTAATTTTTAGTTTACAAATCTCCGAGCTATAATAGATCAATCATAATCTTTATGGGACGAATGTAGTTTGATATTGTATTCGTTACGTTCAAAAGTTTTTTTTTTTTTTTTTTTTTTTTTGCTGGTTTGACATTCATTAGACGGACGGTCTGGATACTTTTCGGGTCCACTTAAATTAAGAAAAAATCTCTGCATTTTTATACACCAAAAATTCTAGCTAGAGTATATGTACCAAAGTAGGTATACCCATAATAATTGCTATTTTGCGGTCAACTTTTTTTCCCCGGGATTTACAGGGTCCCGAGAAAGTTTGTTTTGCAAAATTTCCGGGTTTTATAGGGTCCCGAAAAGTTTGTTTTGCAAAATACTTGCTCTCACGATAGATATTTTTGTGTAACTTAGCTTCTTGGTACATTGGTATACCCAATTATCAATGGTCTCAACTAGTGTAGTTGATTTTAGCCAAGACAACCGAAATCTCGTAAGTTTTTTAGGTCTCTGTTGTGGAGCGAGTCGAAATCTCTAATCGCGCCGAGACAAGATTTTGACGAGAAAATCGCCTTTGCCGGTTTCTCGTTCTCTTATTGCCGAGTCAAAGGTTTAGAAGTTTTATTTGGGCAATAAAAAAAGAAGTAAAAATCAAGCCCTAAAATCATATTTATGTGACTAGAAAAAACTGATGTCGATTTGTAAGGAAAGAAAAAGAAGATGATAGATTTGTACTGACACGTCTTTAAATGGGTGTTAATCTATCAAGTTGGGTGGAAAAATGATAAACGGAAGAAGAAGAAAAATCTGATAGCTACTGTTATACAAGTGACGAAGAAGAAAAAAGCTTGTATGACGTGTTTGGTTGGAGGGAATAAAATCAGTTTCCTGATAATACAATTTCATTCTCATGTTTGGTAAACAGGAATAGAGAGTGGTTGGGAACAGGATAGATTTAAAATTCCCACTTTTTTTGGGATTAAGATTTTTGGAAATAAATTTTCCTTCCCATCATCCTGACATGCCTATATAGTTTTTAAGAGATGATGAGTTTTTAACTATATATTAATGGTTAAATATTTTTGGTTACGATTTTTGGTTCCCATTTTTTCTGCCTTCTCTTTTAGCCACTATGGTGCATTAGTCGGTTAAATATTTTTTTAACTATGTCTAATTTTGTTTTTACTATAGCTTTCTTTGCAATAAAAACCAACATAAGAACTAATAATATGAGGTTTTATGGTGTGGGATCCGCTTCTGTGCGAGAGGCGGGCAGACCGTAAGCAATGGCGGAGCCAGAGATTAAGATTTAGGAGGGCTAGAAAAAAAATTACAAAAAAATTGGATTTAGTGGACTAAATATTTAACATATGATGGACTAAATGCAGAATATAGTATAAATTTTAGGGGGTTTAATATAATTAATAGGATTTTAGGGGGTTAGAGCCAGAATTTGTCAACCATGGGCTCCGCCCCTTACCGTAAAGATTGAATGCGTGGTCAACTTATCATTTCTGATTTATGACCGACATGGAAGCTCTCTAAGATGATCATTTCGGAGAGTTATTTCGAAATTCCCCCGAAAATCTTTTCAAAATTGTGGCCGGATCTCGACGAAAAAGAAAGAATTCGTGATTCGATATTTACTGCATTAGCCTCAATCGTAGACGTAGAACCTTTGTGCAAAAGATAAGGTTTATTTGGATTTCGAACAGAATAAAAACGGATTCATTGTACTATTCTTAAACACCATCAAAAAGAAACAAACTCTTTTAACAAAAGTTACAAAACGACACAAACAACATAACGCATGCAAATGTTGTAATCTTTCGAGTATAAAGCTTAAATAGCAAAGACAAAACCAGTCAGTCAGTCAATCGTGATTAACCAGCCAGCGGAAGTAAGGAGGTATTTAGCAATAAATTGCTATTATACTGATGCAAAAGTTACAATACCTAATAACGTATGGATAGGAGAGCAACAGGGACAAAAAGAGAACGCAAAGGATAACCGTTATTTTTGACCCTAAAGCTCTATTGGTTTTCATGCGCGGCAAACTCAATTTATTTTAGTTTGTCCGATACCCCCATTCAAAGTCTAACAAGTTGTTAGTTCGGATCTGACCCGGACCTGGATATGACTTGTTGCCTGTTTCGGCAGTTGTTAGGTGTTACATTATTTGGTTTTTAATCTTTCTCGTTGGATACATATGCGCAGGCGAAAATATTATATAACTCTACGTAATTACCACCTCCGTTGAAAAAAAGAGAGGTTAGTTTCACGAATAAATTACACATAAAATCAGCCTATTATTTTGAAACGGAGGGTGTAATAATGTTCGAGTCAGATTAAACCTAATCAGATAAACAACCTGCAAGTGAAAGCCAGTTTAGTCTGGCTCGTTCGTAATCATTACGATGATAAAGTTCAGTTTTCACTTCAGAGAATATGCTTAGCATGTATCTCACTTAGAATGTGATAGTGCCCGCATGAACTTTATACAGGCAACTTTACAGGTTCCTACTCAGCTATTCTATAAGCAAATTTTGGTCAAAATTGGAACCTCCCAACAGTTAGACAAGTGATTTTATCCTAAGCTGCGTGAGTTTCTAGAAACAGCTAAATTCTGGTTTTTCCTAGGTGTCTGGCAGTTCTCCTCGCTGTGCAGGTAGCTTCCTTTAGGGCAATTCCTATGGCAATTGTGAGGGTAAAATACCCGATGGCCACGTGTCAACATCTCAAGGGATGATTTCATGATAAGATGATAAGGTGGAAACATCGAATCATACTCTATAAAGCTGATTTCATCTGAATCGAGACACCTGCTACAAGCGTTACATGAATGACGCGTGTGAGGAGTGGTCTAATCGATCCAGACGGTCAAGTCTAAAAAGAAGGACTGCATTTAATGAAGGATCAGAAGAGACGTGGGCGAATCTACATCGTATCAGAAGGCTCAGGCAATCTATACTATAACCCAGAGGTGATACAGCATGAGGTTCTCCAAGGAAGAGCTACACGATGACAAACAGGGCGAGATAACTCGGAGGGAGAACCAAGGAGACCATCACGAGGGATAGTATAGAGCTCGTCCGAAGTATCGAGGAGGTGTACGATAGCTCCACCAGCTCGGCGAGACCAGGCCTTCACGAGTCTAATTTTCCTATAAATACCAGTCCATGTAGAAGGAAATGGATAACTTATGTTATGTAATACTAGATGGTCTTTCTACAGAAAATTCCTGAGAGAGATCTAGATAAAGAGAGAGTGAGAAATCTAAGTGATATTTGTAGCTCTTTCAAGGGTAAGACCCTAATCAATAAAGAAAACATCTTCTTTCCCGTGGACGTAGGTCTTCATGGCCAAACCACGTTATATGCTTGTGTTAATCTTTACTTTCATGTTCTTTACATCTTGTTTATCTTTGAATCTTGAATGTTAGTAGTTTTATAGCCTTTAGATCTACTTGGGTGTAGTCATCAGAAAAGATGCAACTACATTTTGGCGCTAAAAACAGGGAGGTATGAAGATCTAATCTACCTCCCTAGTAACAGCTCTATATTACTTTCATAATCTCTTTGAGAGAAGTGGCTTTCATACCACTGTGTAGAACTCTGTTAGAATTTGTGAGTAGAGCTCGGACTCGACACAGTCTACACGATCTGTGAAGTCTTGAAGACCCTCAAAATCAACAGATCTACATCCTTTTCACTGATTTTCTTCAAAATTTTCATTCTTTTAAGATTTCCTATATCTTCCTCAAGATGCTCAGGAGAGTTGAAGATCGGAGTGAAAATGGAGTTCTAAACACTCGGCACTCAAACGATCTCCTCCATGAAAGGGCTAGGAAGAAGTTTAAGTCAGTAAACTTCATAAGGGAAAATATTATCCTATGAAAGTTGAAAAGACAAATTGTTCATGATGTTCTTCATCTTCTAAGAAACTCAAGATAATCCATAATCTTCTTCTTAGAAATCTAACTCTAAGTCAAGGGGAAGGGTTAATGAGTACATAATCATTCATCAAACTCAAAGTTTGTTCAAAATCATAAGTTTAAAGATGATGAGAAGTATTTCCTAAAATGGAAAGATATGCTCAATAATCATAAACTTGGTTTTTCCTGGCAAAGGTATGACGTGTAGAAGGAGGTATTTTTCTCGAAAAGAGAGACAAAAATACCTTTTTCCCATCACCAAAACTTTATGCAAGTAGGAAATGTTTTGACATCTTCACATGTCTCCAAAATCTACTGCAAAGTCTTCCTGTACTAAACTGTCCAGTCTGAACTATGACTTAGTAATTGCACATGACCTGCAAATCTAGGGTCCCACTTTTCTGTAAGAAAAGACAAATTAAGCATTATTGCATATATCGCAGGTAAGGCAATGGTGACGAGACGATCCACTCGCACGAGCCAAGGTGAAACTGGTGGAGCCCTGTCTGGAGGCCTAGACGAGATGGAGCCCGGTGAAACTATGCACAACGGTGTACTCCCAGGAGAGGGACAACCCAATAACCAATATCGGGAGGGGTTAACTGATAACTCTAGCTCTGACGAAGAGGGAAATCCCTTCGAAAGACAGAATGATATCTATTTAACTCAACCAGGAGGGTTAAATCGTTTGCCAAGGAAAACAGTAAGCAATTAGGAGAAGGAAGGCGAACCTTCTAACCTCGGCGATACCGCTGTTACTATCACAGCCATCCTGAAAGCTCAATAGGCGCAGGATGAGAGAATGAAAAAGTTAGAGAGATGTAACAGGAGGCTAGAACGGAGAAACCGCAGGCTGAAACGCAAGACAAAGAAAAAGGTGCCACTCACTACCATAAAGGAGACCCCCGAGGAGGAGAATTCTTTTGAGAACTTACAGGACGATGAGCGAGTGCATATCCCTGACACCTCGGACGAGGAAACAGGAGAGCGCTTTACGAAAGGAATCCGAGAAGTCCTAAACGAGGAAGAAAGCCCGTCCGAGGGATCATCCGATGTCAATCCCAAGCATAAACGAGAGAAGAAAAAATAGGACGAAGTAAAAACCAACTGCACGGTTGAGAACCGCGCAGTCATAGACCCCAAGCGAGGGGAGACTTCAAAGTCAACTCGTTCTAAAATAGTGACGTACGCCGAGCAATCGGACGAGGATTCAGGGCGATCAAGATATCCCCGCCCAGAAGTTTCCTACTTGCCCGAAAGAGCACAAGGACGAAGGAAGAAGGCCGAAACGAGGCACAATGACGACCAATTACAATCCCGACTCTGTCAACTCGAAGCGATGTGCAGGGAGGCTACAGGAAAACAAGAAGGAAAAAAGTTGAAGGAAGTACTGCAAGAGGCTGGACAGTCTCCCTTATCAGAGAGTCTACTAGCCCAACCATTTCCAAGGAAATGCTCGCCCAACGTTTACAACTCCCTTCAATGGAACCGGCGATGCAATCGAACATCTCAGATCCTACCGCATGACGCTGACGCAGTGGAGTCACTACGAGGTAGTGATGTGTAGGTTGCTTCCATCCAGTCTAAAAGACGAGGCCCTAATGTGGTTCAATAACATGCCTAAGGCATCCGTTAAATCGTTTGACCATTTATCCGAGTTGTTCTTAGAAACATACATACATAACAACTGAGTAAAACCCGAAATTGACATGCTGTTCCAGTTATCCAGGGGACCGAACTAGTCACTTCGCTCTTTGGTAACTCGTTGGAGAAAATTATATGCCGAGATCGGAAGAGTCCAAGAGGCCTACGCGATCTTGGGCTTTAAAAATAGTCTAAGAAAGACGGACCCCATATTTGTCCGCATATACGAGACCATGCCACCCAATCTAGGGAAACTGAGAGAGATTCAAGAGGATTACATAGCCCTTGAAGAACTCCAAGACGGTACTTATGACAAATTGGTAAAAGGAACCAATAGATGAGCAAATGTGGTAGAACCACAGAACCCTCAAGCATCAGCCTTTTTTTAGAGGGCGATCCAACAACGGATCTACCCAGTTCGATAAACATCGAAGTGGAGGATGAAAAGGGCGAGACCAAGCCCAACAAAAGAAGGGAAAGTTCGTAGACCCAGTCTACACGAAACTAAACACACCTATATCCGAGATCTTTAAGAAAATCGATGGGTAATTTAAGATCACATACCCATGGAATAGAGGATAGCAGCCCGAGCGCGCTAAGAATAGAACAGACTTCTGTGAGTTTCACCAGTTCTATAGCCACACGACGGACTCATGCATAGATCTGAAGAAGATGGTGCAAGACATGATTGATGAAGGAAAACTCGAGGAGTACATCGCACAACCAGCGATCCAACCAACGGTGGGAACACCCGTACATCGTGTAGAAATACCACGCGAGGCATAATACTTGGGATGCAATACGATATCGCACTCAGCTATCATTGCTCCCACACCTAAAGGAAGTATTACAGGAAGAATCCACAAGCGAAACTTCGAAGGTGACAAAGTCTTCAGTGTGGCAAAAGAACCTCCTATATAGGAGTGGATGAAAATACCTATCAGTTTTTCAACCTCGGAGGCACCAGATGAAGGACGAAACCATAACGATCCACTAGTGGTTACGATGGCTATCGCACTGCCTGAGCAGGAGGGCGAGGAAGAAAAGCCTAAGGTATTTCCATGGGCCATGCCAAAAATACTAATAGACGGAGGAAGTTCTATCGAAATCTTATTTTATGAAACATTCAAGCAAATGGGTCTTAGAGACGAATGCCTGATCCCTTCTACCTATAACATATTTTTCTTCAATAGCTCATCGACCCGCCCAAGTGGCGAGGTCACCTTAGAAATTCGAGTAGGAAAAATCCTCACTCTAACCACTTTCTGTGTAGTAGATGTACTTTCACCCTACATAGCCATTGTCAGGCGATCCTGGGTCCATGGGATCAAAGGAGTTGCCTCGACCTACCATCAAAAACTAAGGTTTCCAACACCCGATGGGATCGCAGAGATCGTTGGAGACTCAGGCGAAGCCAAGTACTGTTACAACATGGACGTACAGAATGACGAGAACAGGGTAAAATCCCCAAAAGCAAAGGAGAAAAGGGCCAATAATGTTAAAAGCCAAGCTGATATCAATGCTTACGTGGCAGTGACAAACAAAGAGAGACACTCGAACAATATCCCAACCTCGGACTTATCCAAGGAGATCTTATAGCAACTACAGGACCTCTCCGATGACGGAAAGCTCAAGATAAACTTCTTGGCCTCAGGACCCACAAAGGAAATAAACATCAAAACAACCTAAAATCTGGGAATGGCTAAGATTGGAACTCTCCTCGACGGAGAGGAAGAAGAAGAGCTCGTACGAACATCAAAAGAATACTCCGATGCCTCTGCAAGACACATGGGAGGTATGCCTGGGATAGATCCAGAAGTCTGTCAAGACCACTTGAAAAATGATCTAAAGCACAAGCCTATGAGGTAAAAGATCCGAAAGGTGACACCGGAGTATCGCAAGGCGATTCAAAATGAACTAAAGAAAACGGAGGCATCAAAAGTCGTCCGAGGAGAACAAATACCCAACATGGTGATAATACCGAAGAAAAATGAAAGAGTACAACTTTGCATTAATAGGGATTGTCTAAAGGACAGCTTTCCAATTCCCGATATCGATCAGCTTGTGGAAGCCACATCTGAATACGGACTACTGTCCCTAATGGATGGATACTCGGGTTATAACCGAATCTCACTCGGCGAGAAAAACCAGGAGCATAATGCCTTCTCCACTCCCCGAAGTCTATATGGTTACCCTAATGAAGCCATCGCTGATATGCTCAGGATGAAGCTAGACGGACACGGGACTAGCCGATGTGAACAATTATGCAATGTACTACGGGCCTATCGGACCATACGAGGAGGAGCAACAAGGACGACCCCCTTTGTTCTCACATATGGTATATAAGCGATCATACCAACTGAAGCGATGCTCGCTGAGATAGACAACCTCGAGGAAAACCGAGAAATAGTTCTCTAGAGAATGCAAAAATACCATTGGAGGACAGCCCGAGAATACAACGAACGTGTTCATCAGAGGTAATTTAGCCCAGGCGACAAAGTCTAGCACGAGATCCCGCCATACCAGCATGAGGCAGGAAAATTTGCTCCCATCTGGGAAGGACCACTAACAGTCATAGCCAAGGCAGGCGATGGAGCATACAGATTTCTCAAACCCAAGGGGTAAGAACTAGAACGCCCCCGGAATATCAAATACCTCAAGCAATACAATGCTTAAACAGCTTATTGCTTAGGAAGACAAAATATGAAAATGGGACTCGAATCCCTATGTGTAAAAGGTCATGGTACCTTACCAAAATGTACTAAGGGATTATAAACCCTCTTTTGAGAATAATAAAATTAATCCTTTTGCGTGCTCATTTCATTTACTTTGATTTTTGTTAGTTTATTTTTTCTCTCGCAATTTTTTGCTTTAATTTTTCGCGTTATCTTTTCTTGCATTTGCATATAGCATAATCATATCACGTTTGCATTATAAAAAAAGCCCATCAAGATCATGGCATGGTGCTAGCCACACCTTCCATTCTACAATGAATGATGCGGGTAAAATACCTAAGCTGCCCGAGAAGGACACAGACCTAAGGCAATGCCATCTAGCCGAATGAAGCGGGGGACACCCTAAGCTACCCAAGACGGGAACAGACCTAAGGTAATGCCATCACGATTACGAAATCGGATGATGTCTTGCCATAACAGGAGATATCCAGAATCAAGGTACTTACCTCTGTCTAAGGGAAGAATCACTTGACCGAGATATTGCCCTCCAAACAATAGTTAATAAACAAGTGACTCACACAACTGATCACTATTATTTGCTAGTCCCGAGCAAATTTAATCTACAAAATAAAATCCTTACTCACTGTCGCAGGCATCGTCGATTGCACTTTGCATGTGCAACAAGCCTTTAAACCCCTAGGTGGCCCTAGTGGCCGAGTTATAGTCTCGGGAGGGTTTACCAGAGGTGTACCCACAAAACCTTTACTCCAGACCCTATCTATCTACGTAGAACTTCGGAATGCACTAAAGAACCTCCTTGGTTGGCATACTTATTGATTACGAGAGGAAGTACCCTGATGCAAAATTCCAATTGCTGTATACGAGTTTGCACTCAAGCATACTAAAATTCATATATAAGTGACAGAGCGCTACTCAGATAGTTTCACTATGGACATCAATATCCGGAGTCAACAAATCACATGGATAGATTAAGAGATGGATATAGAAAAACATAGATGGTTTTGATGTTGACTAGATGAACGGTATTTCTTATATCTGTCTGAAGGCCTCTGCCAAGATGAACCTATCCTATTGGACTGAGATACTGGTCTGACTAATATCAACACAACTGGCTTATACAAGGGGACCAGTGGTCAATAATCCTAATTTTAGATCAACTCGTCTGGCATATACAAGGGAACCAACGGTCGATTTATTGAACACACATTATTTATTTATTTAGAACTAACAACATGATTAGATCTTGTGGATCCAAGCGCATGCTTCTTGTCAGCAGATTACATGGTAATTCCCGTGGATCCTGCATTCCACGCTTGTTTAGGCGACGGAGACAGGGAGAACACACACATATTGTTATCCAAGTGTTAAAATTTATTCCGATTGGTCTGATTGGTCTGGGGTTTTTTTTTTTTTAGTATCTCAATCACTCTATTACACCCTAGCAGTGGTAACAACTTGAATCATGAGCCCCACCTAATCACTTAGAGAAACATATTTTAAAAAGAAAATAAAAACAGAAGTGAAAAGGACTCAACGAGATATGGCGAAACTATCATGTTATTTCTAACACCTGAGCTCTGTGCTTTTACGAATAGACTCTTATAGATGTTTCCATCTACTCAGATTGGTTCCTCAACTCCTAAAACCAAAATGCTTCCATCTACTTAGATTGGTTAGTGCCATCCTTAATAGGCATAAATTTCTAGGCTCTGGAGTTTATTTATTGCAACTAAAAAGTTTTTCCCATACCCCCAAACTTAAATCTAACATTGTCCTCAATGTTCTAAAGATGAAATTAAAAGCATGAACAAGGAGAAACTGTTACCATTTGAAGCAAAAGAGTTAAGGAAAGATATTACCGTGCTACATGAGAATGGGTTACCTCCCAAGAAGTGCTAAGTTTAAAGTCTTCAGCCAGACATTGGAAAGGATTAGTCACCTCGAATCGTATAACAGTAGTCGGAATAACTATGGGTCTTCAAAACAAAATTGAGTTGACCATAGGAAACAACAATAATCCAAGAAAGTGAACAAGTATCGCATGACCTTACCTAGTTTCCTGATAACTATCGCTAACTGTGGTTCAGGTTCAGGTTCTATGAAAGGGTCTAGATAAATTATTTTCATTGGCTGCATTTCCTCATAGGTGGGATCTGAATCATTAGGTCCTAAAGTCTGGAAAAACTCAAATAGGAACTTAGAAGCACACAATAATAACCTAAATAACTGAGGATCCTCTAAGTCAATCAGATTTGACTTACATAATTGACCACAATGAAAGTAGTGGTCATTCTTAAGTAAATGTGTCGATTCTATTAACCTAAAGTACTTAGGCTTAGTCTCAGAACTTGATAAGTGACACATTTGAAATATAAACGTTCCCACAGTTGGAAGAAAACTATTTGGTGGGAAAACAAAGTCAATTTTGGTATCATAGCCTGGGCAAACCACATCAACCAGAGGATGGGTTTCTAACGACTGAACTTCTTCCTGGACATCATTAGGTTCGGGAAAACGAGTATGAAGGTAATCTTGTAAAATGGTCGAGGCACAGATATCAAGTCCTAAGTGAGGGGACTTTCTGAGAGTTAAAGGTAAGGCACTAGGAAAGTGATAATCACCCCCAAACTTAGAGTTTGCAGTGTCCCTAGGTAGACTAGTCACAATCTCCCTAATTTCTAGATCATCAGATTATTTGAAATGGTCAATTGATTCTTCTAAGTTATTATCAGGTAGTGCATCTTTACTCATCTCTACGGGTCTATCTTCTTCGTATAAGACTATTGTTTCTAAGTCGCTAGACTCTAAAACAGCATTTTCAGAATAAACCCATTCCTCTAAACCACTATCGGCTTCGTAATCAAAAGGAAAAACTACATCGTCTAAAACGGTGGTATCCCTAATCAAATCCTCGTCCTTTTGAATAGGTGAATAATCATAAAAATTATTTGGATTTCAACTAGAAATAATATAATCATTACAAAGCTCAATTGGATTAATAGTTTCCTGATCACTATGCCTACATATTTTAGATTCTTCATTATTACTATCCTCATCATCATAATAGTACGAAGATGATTGAACCTTATCTAAATAATTAGTGTCTTTTATTCTAACCTCGTCCTCTAAATTAGGCAAATATTCACCATTGATATCAAGAGTAGAATCGGAAACACTATTTTGAATAATTAGATCTTTTAGAGAAGTTCTTTTCTGGGTCTCTAACAAAAGCTTCTGGGCCGACTCACATGATTTCCTGACATAATCTAGGAAAGAAGGTAAAGGAAGTTCACTCGTTGCACTCTCGTCCATAACTAAGTTATTCATTTCTGCAAACTTACGTGTTGTATCAGCTAACTTACGTGTCGACTCTAGTAAAGACAAATTATTAGAATTAATCTCGTAAGACCAATTCGTGTGTGGATAGTACTCGGGCTCACCGTGGGATGAACCATAACCTTTAAAAGATTGGCGTTCCCAACTACTATTCCCACCATGGTCATAAAAATGATGATGTTCATAATCAAATTCAGGTCGATACTCATTGTATTGGCTTCTATCATACCAATTCGACATTCTTAATTGCAAGGGAATTCTACACAATCACAAGCAAGGCTGACTCGACCAAATCAAACCTATAAAATCTAGCAAACAACAAGCATGATGGCTCCCTTAGATTGTTTCTAGGCCAGCTTCTATTCCTCCAAAAGGCAACTAGGTATCGTTTTAGCAAACCTCTCTAGATCGATCCGAATAAAGTGAGTCGAAGAGAAGTAGGGGAAGCTCAGAGGAGCTTTGATACCCCCACCTCTTTGGCAACGTTTCCCGTTAGGGCGGCTCTAGTCGACTCACAGTAATCTTCCTGAACTTTTGAGTTAAGCTAATAAGATACCCAATACTTCCCTTTGAATGACTTTCCTACAAGCTCGTTACCCTATCGGTCTCGTTCTAATCAGTATTTTAAGCTTGGGTTCGCGTAGGTTATGTGTTCCTAAGGCGGGCAAGAAGAGAACGGTGATGAAATCCGAACCCTTATCTTGTATGGCCTGGCCTTGCCCTTTACTAGGAAATTAAAGTCCGTATTCAAAACCTCAACATATATGCACCTTAAGGAAGACAGTAAACCCGCTGACAGGGGATTCGCGGGTGTTTAGAAGCTTACCTCCCGTACCAGACGGGCGATGAAACGGTTGTAGTCGACTCGGGCCACGACTCCTATGTCATGTACGAACCCGAGGGGCCGAGACGATATCGTAATCGTCGTCCTTCCCTGCAAACAGTTTATATTTATATTTAAAAAAATGTACCCTTCCGTAGGGTTTAAAAATAATTAAAGTCCAATGTTTAATGTTCCAAAAATAAAAATAAAATACAAAAATAAAGTCCTATTTACAGTTTCTAAAAAAAAAATCTAAAAAAAAAAATAAAAAAAAATCTAATTAATTAAGAAAAAAAAAAAAAAAATATCTTCGTCTTTTCTCCGTTCTTTTCGCTTTGTCTCGCTTTTAATCCCCCAGGTCTTTCGTCTCCAATTCCTCTTTGATTCAAAACAACAAAAAGACAAATACCCAAGAAACGTAAAAAAGAACAAAAGAATAAAAATCTAAAAACTCTAAATCTAAAAACAAATCCCCGGCAGCGGCGCCAAAAATTGATGTAATTTTAGATAGTGGTAAGAAATGAGGTTGTCGTTCACTCGGATTTGTAGAGATTAAAGTTTTTAAAAATACTAAATAAATATATACAAAGATATTTAACAATGGGCGAGAGGTACTGGGACTAAGGATTTAGCAAATCTTTATAATATAAGGTTCACTTATTTATTCTCAACAATTTTAGCTCAAGAAATATAAACATGGACTCTATTTTTGCTAAGGTAGATTCTCAAAACATTGATTGTAAATGTTAAGCATGGGACATCAAATCACCTAAGCTAAGCATGACCCATCTAATCAAATGACAACCAATTTAATCAAATCGTATTTCAATTAATTTTAGTGCAAAAGTCATAAAAAAAGAATAAAACAAATTTACCCATGTATGAAGTTCGGCCTCCTCCGTCGTCCCAGTGTTGGGGTTTAACTCATCATGTAGAAAACACACTCAAAATATGTATTCATGGCTCAAAAAGTGTTTACAAGAAGAGAAAATAATGAAACAGGAAATCTTCAACGGCACAGGTGCGTTACAGACCGACTGTTTCAACTCTCAACTGTTATGATGAAGATAATCGTTACAAATCTGAAGATAAATGTTGCAGAAGAGGATGAAGAAACTGTTACAATGAAGATAAATGTTGCAAACCAGTTGAAGAAACTGTTACAACGAAGATAAATGTTGCAAACCAGTTGAAGAAACCGTCGTTGTTTCCCTGTTCTTCACGAGCAGCAGCAACAGCAACAACAGAGTTCTGAAAACTCTTGATTCATACCTCCTGAGCTCTCCTCTCGACCCCAAACTCTCGACACCCCTTCTATATGACCTGGGTAATCTATTTATACCCGAAAGATGCATCGAATCTCCTCCATAACTTCAAAAAATCTTCTCTTTATTATTTTTATTCTCACGGCAATAATTTCCATTTTTTGATCTTCCACGCGCATGCAACTGTATTTCTTTCATTCTATACCTTCTTCACGCTCCAGGATATCTATTGAGTCTTCCAAACACGTGCAGTACACATTTAAATTTCTCACAACTTGTGCAAGCTCATGTTTTTCCTCCAACTCCCTGTTTGGATTAAAACAAGTTATCCAGCCAAATTTGATCGATAAAATCACCCATACTAGCTTTCTATAGTCATATCACGTCTACCCACTAAGTTTCAGGGATTGAATCTCACTAAATCACGTCCAAACATCCGATTGAAATTCTGCCAGTGAAAGGGAATATTTTCCCGCCAAAAATATTTTTTTGAATTTGAGAAGAACATGTCCTCCCCCTAATCCTGCACGGGTTTCCCTTTAGCACTTGTCTTATGGGGTGCAAATAGTAATTTTTGGGCGTATATAGTAATTTTTCCGGGGTTCCTCCGACACATTTTTAGGGTGCTTCCGGTGCATTTCTGGGGTGCCTTTAACACTCTATCCTGGGGTGTAAAACACCACTTTTCGAGCCAATTTCGCCGCAAGAGCTTATTTCTCTAAAAATACCTACAAAGACATAAAATAACAAAATAAATACAAAATCGAACACTAAAAATATATACAATTGAGACATATTAGACACAATAATGCGTCTATCAATCACTTAACCCTGGAGCAAGTGTAACCTAAACAGGACACTATTAAAAAACCAAGCCCATAAAGGTACCATACCAAGGCGAGAAGGGGAACGTGCTACGCCTAAAGCACAACACCATAAGAGATGCCCTATCCAATTAAGGAACTGATCACTCCTTGGCTTTGTCACCCATGGTTGGACCATTAGCATGCACAAAACCCCCCGGGAGCCACAAAAATACACACATCATGTGATGTAATTTAACTAAGGAAATTATCATCCATATGAACATCTACTTCAAAATAAAGTATCATTGCCTCCCACATATGAGGACTTATCAAAGTATATGTAGCAAAATAATGCCTCCAACATAAAATAGGACTCGGTTAGCATACTGACCAGTCAAACCAATTACACATTGCCTCGCAAGGAGCACGAGGACTTACCAAATAATATCTTCCTAAACATTACCTCAAAAACAACACGAGGTTTAAACACAAAAAGGAGAAAGCAAGAAGTTCTTAGAAAAGCAAAGCTCATAAGAGCAAAAGAACTGACGGACTTAAACCTGCCCATCGCCAAGTGCACCTTGCTCAATATCCACCCGATCCTCGCCCTCGACAGTTTCAAGAACAACTTGCTCGGACTCGGGCTCAGCAGGCGGAGGTGGATCCACAACATTGGCAGTAGAAGCGACCCTTTGACGCTCATGAAGGACGGCAGTTCTACATGCATTTGTTATCATACGTTTATACTCAGCATGAAGATTGCTCAACTTCTGATTCTTATCAGCACGCTCAGCCTCCAGCTCTTCCCCATGGTGGCTCACCAATTCATTGAGATCTTCGTCAAGACTTTGTTTTTCCACCTTCACTTCCTCCAATTGCCTCTCCAACTCCGCATTACGTTTACGAGCCTCTGCAAGAGAAATAAATGGAGAGAGTCAATGTAACAAAAATTACTCATAAAAACATAAGGTGAATGAAAATCAAAAGCCGCTACTAGGCAACCTTCATGTTCAATTAAAACATAAGCTAAGGTATGTTCCACTTGGGCCTTTTGATTATCTAAAGCACTAATCTGCGCTTCAACAGGAGTTATGGCAGCATCGCCAGCCGGGCACGATAACATATGTCTATCATGCTCCTTTTCAAACTGGATAAAATCTCGCTTGAGACGTGTTAACTCTTCTCTGTCATCCCCTGCCTGTGCAAGCAGGGGCATGTGGTCCGATTTCCACTCAATCAGCCCATCCTTTTGAGTTCGGAGGAGCTTGATCTCATCTAAACGAGCTACAACCACCTGCTTAGCTATATATAGCATCGCACGAAGCTTAACGACGCGATCTCAATGAACATCCACATCCTTCTGAAGTTGTGCATTCTCATGTTCTAAGGAATCAATCTTGCACTGGCGAGAGCTCACATCGAGCCTCAGATTGCACAGTTCCCTAGCATGCCTATGACCGATATTATCTACCTTCTCCTCCAAACGTTTGACGGTGGATACCAATAGAGGGGACTAATTCAGAACTCTAGAACCTACTATGGAAATGAAAACTTAGACAAAGGGAAAAAATAAATACCTTCCATCTCTTCTTTATCTTGACGAAAGGACAAAGACTCTTGCTTGCCAATCTCCACAGCAAGACGCAGATTCTGATTCTCGTGCTCAGCATCTCTAGCTCGCTTCCTATCAACATGAGTCTCGGACAGCATACCAACCCTCAGATTGTTGCTCTAGTAAATCAGACAACATCACCAGTTAGAAAAAATTTAACTGAGGTAATAATAAATTGCATACTATTGAAAGTATAGTCAAATACATACCGCCTGCACAAGATGATGCTGAGGGAATTTAGGCAAAGAAGTTAAAATACGAGCTTGATAGTCCTCACTCAGCCGAGCATACTGATCCGAGCATAACATATTCATCGCCTCGGATCCACCACCAAAGACGGTGGAAGACGAACTAGAAGGAGCCGCTAGAGCAGAAGGAAAACCACCAGCAAAAGTACTTGGTACACCAGTACCAACACCGCTACCATCCCGAGCACCTACATCGGGAAGAACACCCTTATCAGCGAGGTTACTCACCTGGGGCATCCCCACCTCTGATATAATGATAGTGCCGTCAAGATTGGTAGCCTCATCCAAAAATGCATGGTCCATATCACCAAAAAATCCTTCACCAAGGTCCACTATCTCATTCTCGCCAAATAACACACCAATATCTACTTCCAATGCATGTTCTTCAACCTCCATAGGAGCAGTAGATGGCCCAGAACCATCATCGACTCTTCTCCTCTGCTCAAACAATACAACAGCATCAGATGCTAAGGCATAAAACAGTGGCAAGGTATATATACATTAAAACATTAAGACAATATTTTCTACCTTAGCATCCTCAATAGCTCGAGCAGTTTGTGAAGAACGTCTACGAGAAGGAACCCATTTAAGCAACCATGGCTTATAAGCCAGCAGATGATTATGCATCTCGGGAATCCTAAGAAGTACATCATCAGCCTCATTCCAACCATAGATGTAAGGCCCCACAATACGAAGAGGAGATACGTACCACTTGGGATCATGAGTCTTGCGAAACGTAAGTTGGAAGGGGTTGGGAGGATCCAAATCGGACATAAGAGGAGGACCTCGGATAGGTTTCCGAGACCTAGAAAGTCCAAATCCAAAGCCCTCAAAGGTATCGGACTGTTGGCACCAATAGTTATCCACGAAGGTCGCGGGCGTATACAACTCCTTTTGCTCGGGGATGAACTCGTTCAACTCGTGCTCAGTGACTTTGCCTTGGCTTCGCCGAGAACATTCTCGCGCGATCCTATAGAAATTACCATTGTGCTGAAATATAGCTCGCTGGGGATTAAGCATAGTAAGTACCTCGTACTGAAAAGAATCTAGTGGACAATATAGAGGAAGGCGAAGTCCAGCATCGAGCTGACCCATCGCCACGATAATCTCATTGGGATCGCAGGGATTATCCTCAAAGAGTTTCTTTGTCAAGACGCCGGCTTGACCCTCCGGGGTAGCGAAAGTAACTTGAAATCTTTGAAGACGATGCAACATTGTGCACCCCCTTAAAACACGGGGTGCACATTCCGGCCCCAATGATTCGTTTGTTATACTCTTATCTGGTTTTCTAAAACCATATTTGCTTTTTATTTTCTTGTTTAAAATATCTTTGGAAATATAGGAAAATAAAAGCTGCGCTCTTTTTTTGGATCCCATTAACTGCTCATTCTCTTTCTTTTGACTATCTTCCCTACGAACAAAAAAAGAATATGAAGAGTCGACTCAAGCAGGGATGAGAACTTAAACTCAAACAAGCAGAACTTAACTGTTTTCCCCTTTTACTAGAAACCCTAGCAGCAGCAACATGTTGGAAGATCAAAATAAATATTATGATTCCGTTGGTGATCGAGATCGTGAAGATTTAACAATGGAGGTAAAAAAATTATATTTGTTTTCCTTTTATTTTTTATAGTAAGATCTTACAAGTTATATGAAATTCATTGTTGTGAGTTTATGGGTTTGTGTACTTTGATTCATATAACTTATGAAATGGTTTACTAATCCATGGTCAGTCGTGGAATAATGACACTTGTGAAAATGAATGGAACACTGATGGTAATTGTATCGAAGAATCAGAATATGGTAATTGTATCAAAGAATCGTAAGATTGTTTGGGTTTTGAAAGTGATTGTGAAATGATAAATGGGTACTGCGAAAAGGGCGAAAATGGTGTAACTGGAGAAACATAAAGTATTGAGACTATGTATGAAAAGCCAAAGATTGGAATGATATTTGACACAATAGATGAAGCTTATGGATATTACAATAAATATGCAAGAAAGATTGGTTTTAGTGTGAGGAAACAAAGATCAAACAGAAACAGAACTGATCAAAGCAAAATTCATCGAGTACTTCTTGTTTGTAGTTGTGAAGGTGTATACCGGAAGGTAAGAATGCCTAAGAAGGAAAGGGCTGAGAGAAGATTTGAATGTAAAGCAAGGTTTGAGTTTAAACTTTGTGATGATGGAAAGTATGAAGTAATCGATTTTTATGCAGATCATACACACAATCTAGTACCATTATGGGGTTCTCATTATTTGAAGTCCCAAAGAAAAATTGAAGTTCCACAGCAGGGAATTATCACTAAAATGTATGATTCTGGCATAAAACCAGCAGAGATTTACTCATATTTGCTTGAAGAATCTGGCTGCGCTAAAAATCTCAACTTCACCAAAAAGGATTTTAACAACTTTATACAGAAGAAAAGGGCTGAATTCTTCAAGAAGGGTGATACACGATGTCTCCAAGACTATTTCAAGCAAAAAAAACAGGAAAACAAGCATTTGTTGCCAATGCTTCTTTTTTGGAAAATAGAGATGAACAAGTGCAGACATGGGATGGTTTTCCCCATTCTTCATCATCCCTCTATAAAAGTACATAGAATTTGCTGTATTTTTCCAGAAATGTATAATAAAAACAAAACCAAGCTGGTAAAAGAATGTTGGCGCAATGCGGAATTGTGATGGGTTTATGCAAATGATTTAGGAGAAGAGGTTGGTTAATTTGAAAGGTGAGGCTTATATTAATTTGGAAATGAAAATGTTACATGAGGATTTAGTGTTGCACTTTGGCTCACTTGTTTACAAAGGCACTTTGCCTCTTACTATTCTAGCTCTCACTCTTAATTTTACTCCACTCACTTGAGTTTTCGATTTGGATTGCAAGTGAACTATCGTTGCCTATTTATAGGCTTGTACACCGACCACTTACTTCTCTAGATAGTTCTATCTAGACTCTTCTTTACACTCTCAACTTGACCGATATTACAAGAAAATTCTAGAGAATGTTGCAGTATATTATTATGGAAAGGGAAGAGACAGGAAAAGAAAAGATACTATTGATATATGTTATCTGGTTACATGGATACATCCTTTATATACATGGGAAAGGGAAAACCAAAATACTTTTGTTTTGGACCGCACATCCATGGGCATGGTCCTTTCAACACTCCCCCTTGTGCGGTTCAATAAAACTTCACATATAGTTCTTCAAATATTATCCTCTCCTTAATGACTTGTGCAGAAATCAATTGCCTCATTAAAGCTTTGACAAGGAAAAACCCAGTGGGAAAAAACCTTGGTATAGCTCTTCACATGTAGTACTTCACATGTTGTCTCGTACTTTACATGTAGTTCATCACATGCAATACGATCTTCAAAGATCGACGATTCTAAGTTAATTGCCTCGTTAAGACTTCGTTAGGAAAACCCATAGGGACAAAACCTGAACTAAATAAAAAGAGTACAACATTAGGTAAACTTAGAGCATAGTTGGATACATATATGTTGCCTCATTAAAACCTTGACAAAGAAAACCAGTGGGATAAAACCTTGACGAAGAGAAAAGAGTACAACGTGACAGATGCAAGTAAGGGTGATCCGTTGCATATGATCACTTTGCTCCGTTGAAGTTGACTAGTTTCTTCACAACTCCTAAGGCAGAAAATCCTCGTGGGAAAGACAATAGCCTTAGCTGGGAAATTACATTCCCTGTGTTTGTTGTTTTCTCATTAAAAACCTTGTCGAGCAAAAAAACCCTATGGGAAAAAAGTAACCTCGATGAAGGAAAAGAGTTCAACACAACATTAGATGCCCCCCCCCCCCCTGATGTCAGACAATTTTCATTAGTCTAATTCAGTCAAAAGGAGTTTATCACACATTACTTTGGTGACTTGAATGTTTATAAGACCCTGTTGTTGATTCTGGAAGTTACGTTGCTTAACGGACTATCGCGTTTCATTTCTTTGATTCAGATATTTTCAGTAATATCAACGTGATCTTTATGTCTACAACGTTCAACATACTTGATGTTTTTAGTGTTGTCTCGCTAAAAACCTTGTCGAGAGACAAAACCCTTTGGGAAAAACTATTCTCGATCGAAGGGAAAAAGAGTACAACATAGCTTCAATTTCGAAGTAAAATATGTCGACATCATATCCTTGGATCCTCCCCCTGATGTCAGCATCTCCCCCTGATTACTTTTAGAGTTTTTCCAGACAGTTCCTTTAGTCATGTACTTTTCGAAACTGGATTTCGGTAATGGCCTATAAAATAGTCTACCATATCTCCCCCTGATTACTTTCATTGGAGAAGAGATTATTATTCCTTCATAATCAACAACTTTTGGATTGCACTTTCATTAGCATTCCTTTTAATGTCTTTGCAGGGATAAAACAAATTAATGTCAATGGTTACTTTTAAGTACATGATTACATTTACTATACCATTCCAATGACGATGCGTTGGCGCTGAGCTATATCTAGCTAACAAGTTCCCTGAGGATGCAAAATTTAATCGAGTCATTATCATATTAAGTACAACAATGCGTCTATTGTACTCAGATATGGGAATTTCATCTCCCAACACATCTTCGTCATCTTCCTTTAGACGAAATGGTCACTTACTTACATTTGAACCTCGACTAATCATGGGAGTGCTATCAGGATGCATGTCTTTGTTAAATTACCTGACAACTTTAGACATATGCAAACTGGTGGAATAATATAGCACAAGCTCAGTATTCGGTCGAGCTTTCCCCATATTTTTCATCTCAAATTCGGATTTCAAATAGCTTTTAAGGTCTCTTATTACGTCAAGAGTACCCATCATGTTTGTACCATCGACATAGATAGCTACAATTCCAAATCAGGAACTTTCTTGTGAATACGTAAGTAAAAATAACTTACTTGTCTATCCCCTCCAAATCAAATAGTCACTTAGATGGGTATACCACATCCGCCTGATTGCTTCAATCAATAAGTGAGAATTCTATCTAACTGTAAACACACTCTGTGGTTTAGAGTCATTTGATTTGGGTAACAAAAGGCTATCAAGTACTTTTGTAAATATCTTCTATATCTTGATTATTTAAGAGATATGTAATAACCACATACATATGTTGCATTTCAAGTCCTTTTGAAATTACCAAGCTAACTAAGTAGCGGAACGCTATAACGTTCATTACAAGAGGACAATTCCAGGGCTTTGTGAGAAACCTCACGCCATAAGGCGAGTCTTTCTACTTTAAGACTTCATTCTTCTCACTATGCTTGGTGACAAATAATCATGTATGTCCTATAGGCTTTACACTTGGCTGGTTAGCAGTACCACACCAAATACTTGTATATTTATCAAAGAACCAAGTTCTACCTGGATTGTGTAGGCCAAATATGCTCTTTGTTGAAATTTAAACAACAAGAAGCATGGTTCGATCTTATCTTTATCTATTTCCTTAAGCAAGTGTATACGAAATTAATTATCAATATTCTCACATGATATTTCCATTGACTCGTGCGCATTCTTATAATCCACTTGGGATGTCATTGTTCTCTGGAATCATTAAACTTCATAGCGTCCTCCAGCATTGATTCATGGACATAGTCAGAGACAATCAAATGAGATGATTTCATCAATGATACAAATTAGGTTGTGCCTTACTCATCTACTTCCTTTTTAGGTGAGCATTGATCGAACCTGGTGGTTTCTCCATCTTCCTTTATGGAGCCACGGCCTCAACCACACTTCAATTGAGTGTAGTTTCAACACCTTAGTATATGGTGTGTCCATTTTTGAGGATTCGTAACCTTGCAGGTAGGTTTGCAGCTGGTATGTGTGATCTCATCACTTTAGCGACATCAGTGTACATTCTGAGAATCGATTATTCTTTGTCACTTCATATTTACATTTGTGGAGTACAAGAATCAATATGAGATACAGTGGGAACACACCATGACAATTCCTGTCGGTCCCCTAGAAAATACTTTTTCTTATCTCCCCCTAACGACAGGAAGACTGTCTCATTAAAGTGATAACCCACAAATTTAGCGGTAAGAGATCCCCTGCCAAGGTTTAAAATGCGGATTATTATTGGGAACTCCATTTCCAACATAACTACTTAACAGTTTTGAAGACCCATCATAGTACGATG
Source organism: Papaver atlanticum (assembly GCA_023531105.1). Taxonomy (NCBI): domain Eukaryota; kingdom Viridiplantae; phylum Streptophyta; class Magnoliopsida; order Ranunculales; family Papaveraceae; genus Papaver; species Papaver atlanticum. Next base: position 373,722 of record JAJJMB010016199.1, read on the forward strand.
TGGAGTCGTAATGGCACATTATAGTGCAACCAAAAATGCGTAAGAACACGAATTTCATGCTTAAATCCAGTTACCAACTGGTACGCAAAAAAAAAGTTGACTAATATTGGGGTCTAAAAACGAATTAAGTAAAGATGCACGTAATATTACATATCCCCAAAGCAATAAAAGGTAGGTTGGTACGCATAACCTATTCCTTTGACACCATCTGTAACCTTTGATAGTAGCCTCTACGAGACCATTGGGTATAGGATGCTCTGCATTGATCCTATTAAATATGCAATAACCATCAAGTCATTTTGATGTGCACTAGCTAGCATTTACAAGGGGTGGTGAGCACTTACATGTATAATATGTGCTAGTAGTTTTCCAAACGCAAAACTTCTTGGGAATTGTAACTAGTCCAAAGTGTGAAAGCATCCACCAGAGCCATAAGTAATGGTCCGCATTCTGCGTGGATATATTTCTAGACCGCCTTGTTTTCTTTCGTAATATAGGTTGTTTACCATTTGCATCTTCGGATGGACTCAATCCTTTTTACAATAGACTTTGTAAAATGAGTGGTGTGCTTCTTTACTTTAAAAGCAATGGGGGGTGGGGTGGGGTGGGGGGGGGGGGGGCATTTAGTACTTTACATGATTGACTCATTAGTTTCTCTAAAAATATGTTTCCTTCCAAATACATTAGAGACTATAAAAGATGCAGTCAGTTACATTCTAATCACTGTGAGTTTCCACATGATATCCACTTGCATGGGTTTCTGTGGAATTTAACAAGGTGTGATTATCTCTGGGTACATGTAGAGATTTTGTGACGTCTTTGTTCTATCTTGAAAATTTTTTTTAAGTAGTGCTGCTCTCGATGATCCATTAATTCTCGTAGTCACATTATAAGGAAATACTTCAACAACTAGTTGAAATTCTTTAAGCTGGTAGGAGGGAAACCACTATCTGTTAGACATTGAGTCTTAAGATATTAAATAAGTGGTGTGGCCTTATTAGTAACAAAAGTGAGATCCAACTCAATTACTTTAGAGTGAATATATGTTACATTTCATCCAGATATATCTCAAGTGCTTTAGAGACTTTATGTTTCTTGGGAATGGTGTACTTTTCATTCAATAAGCGCAGACATTGGATCTAGTTCAATTAAATACTCAATTTGCTAGGAAAAGTTCTTTTGTCCATTAAAGTTGATGTGAAAATTGGTTGCTACTATAATACACACATTGCATTGTATATACCAACACCTATGACTAGGTGCATTTCCAACTCTTTCATTTCTAATGGGAGCTAGAATTACATTTTACCTTCATCCCATGTTCAATTGATACCTGTACTTTAGTTTCATTACTGCTGTGGGGAAAAAAAGTACATTTTTGTCTCATGATATATATGTCCCTTTTCACATTCTTTATATGAGTCGGTACGCCTAACCCTCATTACATCGGGGTTCTTTCCATTTTCAATTTTGCTACATTTAGCTCAATTTGAGAAATTTCTTTATCTCAATAGGCCAAGAGAATCTCACTACACATGTCAACCACTTACTTTATGTTGAATATATAACTAAAAATAATTCTCTTGTTGTCATACTTCAACATGTATTGGTTCGTTAGTATCATGGATGAAGTAAAGAAATGGAAATTTTCTGACTCATATAATCTTTTGTGAGTTCTTCCACAAAAATTGGAATACATGTGATTTTATTTGAACGTATCTTTTGAAATTACCGACTCTTTAATAGTCGAGCAAGTAGATTACATCCCACAGAACATTCAAATTTGGGGAGAAACTATCATGTACGCAATAATGTTGCTCAAGTACTTCTAAACCTCAAATGAATACACTGTAATCGAGTTGGTACAACCAATTGAATAATAGACCACATTCAACTATAACCAATATCATATTCAAAAGAACAAAATAACAAGACTAAAATTCTTAATGATCAAGATCAACAGTCATAATCTAAATTGACCGTTTATATTATATGGATTTATCTTAAGACAAAGAGAAATAGAACTAGGCATGTTCTAAAAACAAATAAATAAACCCAACAAATATCCAACCTTAAAACCCACAAATAATTACATACCTCATGCCAAGCTTTGGTTCCATCTACACATACGCAGAACCGGTGCCCGCTCGGACATGCACGGCCAACCACCAGAACGGAACAGAATATGGCTGGGCTGGACCGGACCGGACTTGGTTGGAACGAATCGGACAGATTGGTCGAAACAGTTCAGAATCCGATAGATGGGTCAAAAATGTTCAGAATCGGACAAATGGGTCGAAAATGTTCAGAATCGAACAGATGGATCGAAAAGTTCAAAATCGGACAGATGGGTCGAAAAGTTCTAAATCGGATATATGGGTCGAAAAACTTCAAAATCGGACAGATGGATCTTGGACGGGATTTCCTTCTTTTCTCTTTTCCCAGGCTACGAACAGGCAGTTGGTTTTTTTTTTTTTTTTTTTTTTTTGAGTGGACAGAATTTCCTCCCACAAATTGGTACATACACAATACAATCTTTTTACTTATTTTTTTCAAGAACAGAAGCACAAATCCAATCCATTGATTACAGTGATTTGCGAAACTATATTCGCGAGATTGATGCGATCAAAGAAAAAAAAAATCTTGCAACAGGGAAGAGCTCGTGCGGATAACGTGTTGCAGTATATTATTATGGAAAGAGAAGAGACAGGAAAAGAGAAGATACTATTGATATATGTTATCTGGTTACATGGATACATTCTTTATATACATGGGAAAGGGAAAACCAAATTACTTTTGTTTTGGACCGCACATCCATGGGCATGGTCCCTTCAACAGAGAAAGAATTCTCTAGATAACACGTGAAGAAAAGAAGGCCTAGAAGACTCTAGCCTGTACTGGGCTTTACTTAGTGTAGATGATTATTGGGCTTTACTTAGTCCAGGAGACTAAGACGTACACTCTTCAAGATTATTCTAGAATAATCACAAATTAACTTATGTTTTTAACAAAGAAGACTACATGACATTACATGGCAAAAAAAAAACAAAAAACTGGACAGTTGATAAGGCACTTGCTGAAGCCTTTGTTCCTCTTTAAATTGCATACTCAAAAGTACATTTCTTCATAAACCATTATCATCTGGATTGAAATCTCTCCAGTGTGCATGGCTTTCTTTAATCTTTTTGATTTTGAGTGTTTCCCATTTCGAAAACTGTCGTGTTCAAGGTAAATGCCTAAAAGTTCAGAGAGCTCTGCTACTCCAGCTGGATCAGAGTCTTAATGTCGGGTCTCCTGATGAATACCATGGCTTTGCACCAAAGTTAAGTACTGATTCCGTTGCACCAAAGCTTAGTTCATGGAGTTTAAGCACTGATTGCTGCACATCTTGGGGTGGTATTGTTTTTGATAGAGTTGGTCATGTCATCAGTTTAGATCTTAGCAGCGAAAGTATCATTGATAGACTAGACAATTCTAGCAGTTTATTCAGTCTTTATTACCTTGAGAAATTGAATTTGGCTTACAATTCCTTGTATGGTAAACCAATTCCATCCGGGTTCGACCGACTTCCTAACTTGAGTTACCTTTATCTCTCTTCCTCAGGTTTTAGTGGGAAAATTCCGATAGGCCTATCACGTCTGACAAAGTTGGTTATACTGGATTTAACTTACAATGTCTATGATCCAAATTCTGATACTCAGTGATCCAGATTTCGGAACTCTTGTTCACACCATTGATATTAGCAGTAAAACTATTCTTTGTTATACCACGTTCCTTGTTTGTCTTTACTCCAAAAATCACTCTCAACCCTTCTAGTACATAATCCATGATAATAACCATTCTTCTTCCACTGATTTGCTCGAAGTATAACCGAGTTTATTATAAACTATAACCCAACTTCTTTGCAACTTCGTACTCCATTTCCTACGAAAATATCTCGATAAGATCTTCTTATATAACCCATCAAGCCATGGTCGATGCTCGAAGCCCTCATCGGTCTCTTATCAGCACTACAGAAGATAAACAAAAAAGAGAGGGGGTATCAGAACTTACGCCGGATAAAACCAGCGAAAAACAATAAAAGGTGGAGACAACAATGGCGATCCCCGAAGAAACTTCACAGTTAAAAAGTTATGGCAAGAACCATTGACTAGAGCAATCATGATAACTACGAAGGAACTTCACAGTTCAAAATAATGGCGTAAACCACCAACGAAAACAAATAAAAGAACAAATAAAAGAGGCCATACCGTCTTGAAGGTCGAGATGGATAATTCCTCCCAGACATAATGAACTTCTTTATAGGAGACAAAAAGTTAAGGAGGAACAGCAAAAGACAGGGGAAAGAAAGAATGAAAAAGTTCTGAATTCTGAAAACAGAAAATAAAGACATCATTCTCTTCTCCCAAAAGATTTGATAAGAAACCAATGGACCACCAACCGGCGCCTCAAGTCCAACAGGTAAAAGCGCACTAAAAGTGCAGACGTGGCGAAAATATCGGACGTGGCGATAAAGACGGGAAGGTTACGAAGTTTTCTTCCCATCATGCCCTTGGCAAGTTGCAAAGAAAAGGAGAAAAAGGTGAGGGTAAAATACCCGATGGCCACGTGTCAACATCTCAAGGGATGATTTCATGATAAGATGATAAGGTGGAAACATCGGATCATACTCTATAAAGCTGATTTCATCTGAATCGAGACACATGCTACAAGCGTTACATGAATGACGCGTGTGAGGAGTGGTCTAATCGATCCAGATGGTCAAGTCTAAAAAGAAGGACTGCATTTAATGAAGGATCAGAAGAGACATGGGCGAATCTACATCGTATCAGAAGGCTCGAGCAATCTATACTATAACCCAGAGGTGATACAGCACGAGGTTCTCCAAGGAAGAGCTACACGATGACAAACAAGGCGAGATAACTCGGAGGGAGAACCAAGGAGACCATCACAAGGGATAGTATAGAGCTCGTCCGAAGTATCGAGGAGGTGTACGATAGATCCACCAACTCGGCGAGACCAGGCCTCACGAGTCTAATTTTCCTATTATACCAGTCCATGTAGAAGGAAATGGACAACTTATGTTATGTAATACTAGATGGTCTTTCTACAGAGAATTCCTGAGAGAGATCTAGATAAAGAGAGAGTGAGAAATCTAAGTGATATTTGTAGCTCTTTCAAGGGTAAGACCCTAATCAATAAAGAAAACATCTTCTTTCCCGTGGACGTAGGTCTTCATGGCCGAACCACGTTATATGCTTGTGTTAATCTTTACTTTCATGTTTTTTACATCTTGTTTATCTTTGAATCTTGAATGTTAGTAGTTTTATAGCCTTTAGATCTACTTGGGTGTAGTCATCAGAAAAGATGCAACTACAGCAATGGCCAAATCCATTTTTTTGTTGAGCCAGGTGGATGGCCAAACTGGATTTTCCACTATGGTAAAGTACTGGGCGTTAGATAACTAAACGTGCGTGCTTGAGACAAGCGCAGGCGTTGAACACACAAATTCGGGCGTTGGACAGACAAACTCTGGCGTTGGTCCTATAAACGCGGGCGTGAGATAAAAAATCGCCAACGTTCGTATCTCCAACGGCCATAATTCCAACGTCCATATTTTCAAAACCTATAAATTGGAGTAAACTCACTTCATTTCCATCACACCAATACTATTTGCTTCTTCTAAAACTCTTCTAAATCAAAAAAAATTGATAAAATATGAGCGGCCTTTTTAGAAAAGCGATCAATACTGTAAAGAAGAAAAGAGATCGAAGAAATGAACCGGCACCGCGACCTGCCACAAGTGTAGATTTTGAACAAAATCGGGAAGAAGAGTTTGCTGCGCCGAGTGTCGTTGTTGGTCCATCAGTAGTCCAAGGTCATGTCTCGGGGCATCAAGATCGGTCTGATAGTTATTTTTATATGAGAGGTGGATTTTCAGACTTAAAGGCTATTTACGAAGTTTTACCCCCTCAAGTCCGAGAAAGGGTTGACAGATATCCCTGGCATGCGCTTTATAGTGTGAAGCTTAGAAGACACAACAACAAAATTCCGAGAACAGTGGTATAAAGGTGGTGGGCGACGACACACACATTCCATTTCATTGATTTTGAAATTGGTAAGCTTGTTTAACTTAACAGGAAAAAGAATTTGGAGTGCATCAGTTCTTTAAGATAGAAGATTTGCCTCAGCTGGGGGATGGCCCTGACAAAAGAATTTGGAGTGCAGACTTAATAGGAAAATTTACAGTAGCCAATGCAGCTCAGCAGGTGAGAAATAAATTTCCTATAGTACCATGGGCCAAAAAGGTATGGGATCCTTGTCTCCATCCTTATATCTCATTAAATGTTTGGAAAATGCTTAGGAGATCTTGTGCAACAGAGGAGACAGATAGAAAAAAAGGCTTTAGTACTGTATCTAAGTGTTACTTGTGTGGGAATGCACAAGATAATATGGAGCACATACTATGGCAATGCACCTTTAGTGAAGAAATTTGGCACTGGCTGTGTGGAATATTTAAATTCTCCATTCCTTCTAATTTTGAGGAACTTCTAAGCCTTGTGAAGAACAAGAGTCCAGCTATTAAGCAAGTATGGTTAACTAGTGTTTTTACTGCCATGGTGGAAGTTTGGTTTAGTAGAAACAGAAAAATGTATGAAGATCAATCTCCAAATTGTGTGCAAGTTAAAAGCAGAATACTAAGCTTCACTAAGGAATGTAACATCAGAATGAGGGGGAAAAGATGGAGTGATCTGTATGATTTTCAAGTATTATCTGAATTTGGTATTAAAAATGTTCTTGTGAGCAACAATGTGGTGAAAGAGTGTGTATTCAAATTGCCAGAGATGAACCAAATTTTAATCTGTTGTGATGGTGCTTCCAAAGGAAATCCAGGACAAGCTGGTGTGGGGTGTATTGGCAGAGACAGTGAAGGGAGGTATATTGGTGCTATCTCATGTGGTATTGGGATTGCCACAAATTATATAGCTGAAGTAATGGCCTTGATCATAGCTGGGGAATGGGCAGTGCAGAAGGGTTTTATGAATGTCTGCTTCAGTTTGGATTCAAAGGCAGTTATAATGGCTTTCATGTCAGGTAAGATCCCTTGGATAGTGAGTATTAGATGGCAGAAAATAAAAGAAAATCTGAATAGAATAACTTTCAGACATTCATACAGGGAAATAAACTTTTCAGCTGATAAAATGGCAAAGAGGGGAGCTATGTTACATAGAGGAGAGTTTGTGTATTATAATAATAAACCAAGCTTCTTAGGTGTGCTGGAATCAGAAGATATACCATACTTTAGATTCTAAAAATTCTGTTCTTTGTAAAGTACCAAGTCCCTTATTGGGTTGAGTCTTTGTTTTTGGGCCTATCTATTTTTGTCCCTTTTTTGTTTATTTTTAGATTATCCTGATTTGGGCCTGTCCAGAAAGAATTTTATTTGTACATAAACCTTTAGTTCTGTTTTGGTAATAAAATTTTATATGATTAAACAAAAAAAAAAAAAACTTGTTTAACTTAACTTAAATTATATTTTTTAAATAATTATTAAATAATCAAAAGAATTAATCATAGTTGATATTAAACTTTGTAATAGGAATTACGCCCCTTGATTTGTATTTCATTTGTGGGATCCCAAGTGGAATAGGAGAGCCGCCACCGTTCAACCAAGACGAATGGATATCAAATAGTAAATGGGAGACGCTTTTTCCCTCGTTTATAGATTCAGAAATAGCTGAAGATTATAAACAATTGAAAGGAGGTGGGATTAAATGTTCAGCGTTGAAGTTTTTCCTTAACCAACCCAGAAACCCAGAGCATGTAGATGACTATCCTGAACTCGAAAGGATGTTTATCTTATGGGTACTGGGTCAGACATTATTTCCAAACTCAACTTCTGTTGCTCGTGTTGGTTGGCTTCAAGCGTTAGAAGATCTTGACAAAGCACCAGATTATGACTGGGGATCTGCAATTTTAGCAGAATTGTACTGTGGGCTGGATTATGCGTCTACAGGCGGAGATAACTTCACTGGTTTCTGGGGCATCATAGAGGTAAATATCAAAATTATTATTTTAAAATTTAAATAAATTTTATGAGAAAATGTAGATTAAGTCAAAATACTAAAATTATGGAGTAATTTGCAGTATTGGTGGTATGCCTACTTCCGTGTTGGTAAACCAATCCTTAACGACGATACCCAAAGATTTCCAATGTTGAATATGTACATCCCGACCAACTTAGCGAAGGGCACTGGCAGCAACATCTCGGGTTCAAGTTTTGTTCAGAGGTTTCATCAGATGACTCGGAGCCACAACAACGTCGGTGTTCACCCTTACATTGATTTTCCTCAGTATGGTGAAAATGTTGGACAACGTATTCTTGATTATTCTCTGCGTAGAGGTGTTTTTTACACTCCACTATTGGATAGAGGGGTTTGGTACCTGGGAGAAAGATTGCAGTACCAAATGCAAGGTATATATGCAATTGCAATTAACCCGCCACAACAGATGCAAACGTCTGGATCATATTTTGAACGGCTGAGAAGAACCAATTGGGCAAGGTATGAACTAAATACACAGACGAATATTAGTGAAGCGGATTATGTCAAATGGTACGCGTCGATTTCGCATCCCGTAATTGGGACACACAACACCCACATCTATGGGTTTGATCTCCCAGCGTTATCACCCCTGTCCCATGATGCAAATATCGTTCCTAGCTAGCCACCTCCAAAAGAGCCATGCTTTATGACTTACCCCACCACGGGTGCAAGTTCTTCATCATCTTCGTCAAATTTGCCCGAAATTCATTGGGAGATGTCAAGTATTACTTCACAAGGTGAGCCAACCACGATCCCCATTGTTTCCCAAGGTATGGAACGTGATTATCCTTACAACAATGTGACTGCCACTGAGGCCGAGATCCGAGATGAGGAACCAATTGAACGATTTGCATTGGCTCACTCGGGAAATGGGGGCTACGCACTTGGATGTGTGTCGGAAATGGCACGAGAACACAATGTTTGGATTGAGTCCAACTGTAAATGATGATGGGCGGCGGTCACAGTCTTCCGATTCCACCAGGAGCAACAGATCATGGCACGATAGTGATGTAACAGTGATGGGAGAAACACAAGTACGGCAGAGTTCTTCTTCACCACACATACGGCACAATACTTCTTCACCACAACCTGTGCATGTATCTCAACCTCAAGTATTTCGGATAGATCCTAGGCGCATTTCATCATCATTCTCGCCCTACAACCCAAATGATTGCTACAATGTTACACCACCACCACCACAACCACAAACATCTTATATGCTTGGAGGACCGAGTGCACCGAGTGCTTTCCAACAATCGCCTAGTGCTTTCCAATCGCCTAATGTTCTTCAACCATCTTTATCTCCTTATGGAAATTTATTTAATATGTTGGCAAGTGGGGATATCCCGGGTCTATCCCCAGGTCTTGGAGAATTCTTGACTCCAGAAAATAACAATGGGAGAGACAGCGATGAGCGACGTTAGAGAGATTGTTTGTAATTTTTAATTCTGCTATATTTGTAATTTTAGTTTTAAAAGTACGACGGTCTTAATTAAATAAAATTACATATGTTTAAAATTAAGCGTTTTACATTAGCTTCACTGAATTACGGCGGACTACATTAGCTTCAAAGAAGGGGTTGAAACTGTTCAACACCTTAAGGATTTCGAAACATTTTTCGAAAGGAAAAGCCATATTTTTCCATCTTCGCCAGCCAAAGATCTTGTTACCATCTCAGCATCAGTTTCACCTCTCAGTCTATATCGATTGGCTTGTATGGTTAAAGCTACAAACTCACTTACTTCTTTCTTAATTGTACGAAAACGATTTTCTATGTTGCATATAGCACGACGACTCGGATTACGGGTGTCACTGCAGAACCCATCGTGAATAACTGCCCAGAAATTCACCCATGGATAGTTTGCTGAAGCAAGCTGAGTAAATAAAAAAACATAGTTTCTGCAAATAGATTCTTCTTCTTCTTTAGTATACGGAGCGCACCGAACTTACAAGGGCCAAGACATGTTCAGAAATTGAAAATTTTGTGGAAGTGGAAGAATTTTTTTAAGCTCAGAGAAGAGTAAAGAAGACTAGATGTGTGAATGTGAATTTGAAGTTAAAATGAAGAGTATTTATAGAACTCAAAAATTACAGCCGTTAGATCACAAGAGTTTGCAGCCGTCCAGATTCAACCGTTGGCGCTATTAAGATGAACGCGGCACTGGAAGGACAATCTCTGGCGCTTAAATCAAGAGCGCGCGCTGGAAAGGAAATCGCTGGCGCTTTTGTCTCAAACGCCAGCGCTGGAGCTTCGCTAGCCCGGGCTTTCATCAAGAGCGAGCTACATGAACGAACCAACAATTTTGTTGGTTTAAACATCCATTTTTCATGTTTGTTGAGTCCATAGTGGGATCAATCCATAGAAACTGCTCTTAGTTTCGGTTTATCTTCGATGGTGATTCAGTTCCTGTTGTGTGGGTGGTCTTGCCGACTATCCTTTAGGTCGAATGAGACATGGCTCATTTTTCATGTGCTATGGTCCCATTCCTGTTTATAAAATGATTTAATTTATCTTTCGAAAACAGAAAAAAAGGATCGGAAAGAAAAAAGGGAAGAAAAGAAAGAAAAAAAACTAAATTTTTAAATACTAGAGTAAATGAAACATGCACAGGCATAAATAAATGTTAGGATATAATTTATCACAAGTGCCTATGGTGCACGGTCTCATGCGACCATCGCCCTCACTTCTGCTCCGACCATGAGGTAAATCACAGAAGAGATAAAGTAAGCAGTAAAATTATCAGACGAGAAACACGATCGACTAACATGGACCCGAACCGGATAGCATTAGATACCCAAAGGAAAGGATACCTGCAGCATGATGTGACTGGAACATTGTACCAGAACAAAAATGGTTTAGTTGACAAAGATACCATCCACACTCCACTGACCAAGTTCTGTAAAAAAGGGCAAGTTCAGCTTCCCATTGTATATTTGCCCCATCAGTATAGAAATATCTTCCTCCTAACTTATCTGTTTCACCTCCAAACTAGTGGAGGTACATGCACTTGGGGTGATAAACAGGTATGAAGTTCACCTCACTAATACGCGTCATGATCTCATTCAGAACTTTATAGGTATAACACAGTACAAGGCTTTCTATCTTTTGTGCATATGTGATTGGCAGGAAGTTACAGATCCTCCTTATCATTAGTTATTTTGACAGTTGCATATGGCAATTGTTATACATAACCAGATGGATTTTTGAAACAATGTGAGACACCATACAGTAATTGAGAATGTTTCTCCTATCAACAATCAATTCAAAAGTTATTAATTTTACACTTGAAATTAGAACCTACCAGTGTCAATGCTCTTAACCAATAATCAAGGAAATCCGTTCGAACTGTGACTGAAAACGGAACATACCAAGCTTTGTTTGAAACATTTGATTCAGCATTGATGTTATTATTATTATTATTATTACTTCAGAAATTACGAAAAGAAATGAGTCAAACAATCAGATCAAAGGGAGCTAATCTACATCTTACTTCTTATGCAGCTTCGAGATCAACTATGACTACTGTCTTTGAATACTACAAACATAACTTACAGGAATTCAACGTCGCCACAGTCGACCTTGCTGCTTTTGTTCTTGAATGCGCCTGAACCATAAGTAAGAGAACCGACTTCAGTACTCATACATCAAGTATTTGACAACAGAAAATAAATGGTGTAGTTAAGAATGAATTATAGTAATACTATTAATACTGCCACCCTGGGTTGCGCCGATACTTGAGAATTATGTACGTACACGAATCGGATTCTTCGATACCCGTATCGGGTACGATACCTTCGGATACTTCCCAAAAGGCTTATCAAAAATTTATTAGTTTTTCTAAAGGTTTTTTCTTCAGTTTTTTTTTAAGGCCTCTCTTGCTTTCACGTGCTTTGTACATGTGAAGAGGAGAGACACTTAAAAAGAAAATGAGGGAGTTTACTTCCCTCATAATGAGGGTTGAGAGAGGAAATTTCAAGTTTGCTAGAAATGTGAGACTGAAATGTTGTGATATATAGGTGTACAATGATTGTTTTTGGGATTAGTTTGAATTTGTGTGCTCTAATACATTCTTGAGTCCTATAAGATTGCATTTGCAAATATTTATGTATGCGGTATCCATACGTATCGGCCATTTTCGGAGATGCCGAATCAGATTCTTCGATACGTACCGGAATCGGATACAGTACCAGTATCTGTGCAACCCAGCTGCCACCTTAAACAATGTCAATTTCCTTGCTGGAAGGGGTACTAACTTCACGATGAAGATTCTGAAATTAAGAGCTTCCATAACTATTTTACCTCTGAGTTTCCTTGGAGCGCTCAATGAATTCTTTTGCAATATCATGGCCTTTGTAAGATTCTAAGACTGGCCTTATATCAGTTGGTCTATGGCGTGCAACATCTAGACAGAGATTGAACAGCATTAGCTTGTCAATGGGATTGTTACTGTAGTGTATGATCAAAAGGTTCCCCAATACTTCAAAGACATTGAACCAACATACTTACAGTCAAGAAATGGAATAAGATCTAACAGTGTTGTATCGTCTGCTTCCATCTTCCAAGGTTTGATAGGGACACAGTTATCTGGCTGTAAGCTAGAATCTAGGGCATGCCCACTGACATAGAGAATCCTTGATGGATCTCGGTTCAGCTTTGACAAATCCTGACACAACAAATTACAAATTTTATAGTAATACTCCATCTGAGTCTAGTTATAGCTGTTTTAATCACCCAAGTCTTACCCTGTAATGCTTCCCCTCTTGATAGCGAGTTGCTGACCTTGATAGTCTATATCGAATACACCCCTTCTGATCCAGCCTTTCAATAATAGGATCGACATACTAAACAACAGCCACACACATTGACCAAAATTAACATATAAAGGATGGATATCTTGAAGACTGTAATAATGAACACAGATAGATTAAATCAAATTTACCGTACTCATCTGGTCGCTGTAGATCACAATTTCATAAAATTGGGCAAGGTGTTGCAAGAAAGCATCAACTCCTGGTCTTTTAAAGGTTTTCCACCCTCTCTCACGCTTCATGAAACAAGAGTGTGTTATTAGTTAGATGAAAAGACCCTGGGAAGAACATTTACAACACGAAGCACTTCTGCTTTTGGAACAGAATCACTTAAAAGATAGACGAATAAGCTGAAGCTAATGAGTTTACACTAGAGTGTAAAAAGAAAAGACGACACCAATTGGTCTAATGATTGAGAAGAAAATTACCGTCCAATCAGAATAAACCAGAGTCTCATTCAAATCCAAAACAAGTGTAAAGATCTGCTTCTCGTGAGGAGGTAAATCTGGAAGAAGCTTCTCAGAAGATGGTTCAGTGAACCCCTGGCACCATTGTAGGAGCAGATAAGAAAAACGAACTAGTTACATTGCTCAATCCAGGATAGAGTTGGGAGAATTGTACAAACCCGAACTTGTTCTTCAAATGTTCTTCTTAAATCCAGATATAACTCAATGCTCTTAGCAGGCACTGAAATACCAAATACCACAAACTATTCAAGCAGCAACCAAAAGGAAAAGAAAAAAAATCATAATATGAGGACTGAAACAACTTCTCAGTGGTAGTCTAAATGGACCATGTTACAGATTTAAAAAAAAAGTGTGAGTGGACCATGTCAAAGAGAATTAATCTAGAGAAGAAGAAACTTATATATGCATGACAATTAACAATTCGTATTAACACGAAAATTAAAGTATAATGGATTATAAAAAAAACAAACACCGCTACACTTCACCATTCACCTGTCATAGCAACTGAATAAAACAAACCCCAGAGCTTCTGTAAAGAGAGGAATGAAATCGTATTAATGTTAGATGATAAACAAATGAACATTGTCATCAAATGCCAATACCACATAAGTAACAATGCCAATAATCCCACATATTACATATGTATCAGTAACACTGACCTCTAAAGAAGATGCATCATCCCCTATGTTACGATTTGCCGATTCACGAAACGCCTTTGTCTTTATGTCTATTTCTTCTGAAGTATACGCTGGTTAAACAAGAACACAATCAGTTACGTATTATGCACATAATCTAGATTTCAAAATTCTTCAATTAAAATGGCATTCAGTTGTAAGATTTGCACTTTGTAAAATCATAAGTAATAGGTTATCAAATTTAAGGAATTGAATGAAAAAAGAGAAGAAACAAGGAAGAAACAAACCGTATGTAGCATAACCAACAGTTGCAGCAACTCCAGTAAAAGCTCCAAAAATTCCATATTTAAGAATACCCAGTGGCGTTTTCTCTGGAGTACTTACGGAGGAAATTGTGGGTTCCTTGGGAGAATTTGCAGAGGTATTTGAACAAAAGGGTTTACTGTTCTTAGAAACATAGGATAGAATCCGAGACCGAACGATTCGAGACATTGTTAGTCTACTCTGTCTAGTTTCTCTCAGTGAGAGTGAGAAATGTTAGGGTTTAAGGACAGGGTGTCTAGATGTAAAGATCTTGAGGTTTTTCTCTGTTAGTGGATAGCGCAGTCCATCGCCGTTGGATGAAATGTTGGAGGACAGCTCTTAGCCGTCGGTGCGTTCCCGCGTGTTCGATAGATATATGCAGTAACTTCGGTCACCATTTTCCTCTACTCATGCTTACTCCGAAAGTATCGGGTACTACTGTATGTCTTTTTTTCCTTTATTTTGACATATTTTTTTAGGAGAATTAATTTATAAAAGGTAAAAAAGAAAATAAAAATGGAGGGCGGCAAAAGTCCGGACCTTCATTTTTTTTTTTTCTCAATAAGATATTACATTAAAAAAGACTGATTTATGGCATTAGCAGTCGTGGTTACATTGGTATTATAGCCATTTTTAAAGGAAATACATGAAAAATAAATGACGAAAAATAGAAGGTAAATGTGAAAACCACCGAAAGGTATTGACACGCATATGTTGCCTCGTTAAAAACCTTGTCAAGTAAAACCTAAAGTCAAAGGGATAAATCCTTGACGAAGGAAAAGAGCACAACGCGATGAGTCATTGACAAGATCCTAAAACCAAATATAGTAAAACATCTATAAAATAATAGGCTTGGAACCACCTAAATCCTATTATTTTAAAGAGATTTTACTTAATCGATAAAATAATAATTTATTATTTTATACATATGATAATAATATATTAATTTAAATAATAATTCTTAATTTAAAAAAATTATTTGGAAAAAACGAGAATTTCCAAATTAAAAAAACAAAAATTCTTGGTGAATCGTGTGATTGAACCACACGAAAACCACCGGACACAACAAAACTCATAAAATGGGACCCCCTGTTGTCCTCTGCGGGGCCCACCAGGACCACACCAAAAAATCTATGAGAGAAAAAGTTGAATTCGGTTTTGGTGTGGTTTGGAGAGGCGGTCAGTGCAGAATCACCCTTAAAAAAATAAAAAATAAAGTATCTTAGGATAAATATGAAATAGATTTTTAAAAGTGGAAAATATAGAAAAAGATAAAAAAACATTAACGAAAATATTTTTAGAACGGCATGCATTTGTTTTTAAAGTAATAAATATTATTAATTTTCATGAAAAAAAAAATTTATACAAAACTTTTTTGTATTTAACATACAATTTACAATTCAATGTAGTCACAAACAATACAAGCTTCTAAATCACTAGAGTGTCTTCCCATCACAAAGGTGTATGAAAATTATTTTTTATTTTTTAATGGAATTATTATTTTATATAATATTTGGGACCTATTAATGTTTAAGGGGAACTTTTGAAATGTATTATATTATAATTTTATCGAATTTATTATTTTAGCACTAAAGGCCCGAGTCGGGACTGGAAAATTTTATTATTTTAGCGAGACTATTATATTATCGAGTATTATTTTAAAAAAGTTTTACTGTATATAAAGATAACCAAACAATTTGTAATTCTTCAATAACATAGGAAGCATTCGTTCTCCATCGTTACCCAATGAGTAGTCTTCCAATACTGACAGCATGTAAGGATCCACAACCGAGTTGTGAAGGTGTGATAAAACTATCAAGATGGATTCCTGAGCCCTTCTATCACGAGCAAGTCTGATAAAAGTGTCACGACGGCCTGTACAGGAAAGAGATCTCGCTGGCTGAGTTGCTAGGCGCATCACGCCTTCCACGTGACTTACTAGCGGGGTGAGTTGTCAAAGTTACGTGTCACAAAATTTTGGATACGCTGGCTACACGTTGGTTTTAGGAGAGAGAGGAAAAGCTTGAAGAAGAAAAATTATTTCTGAAACAGTTGCCAGAACTTTTTCTTTTGATCGGCTAGATCTTACAAACCCAAAATCAAGATTTCTTTTATAACTCCGTAGAAATTAGTGTTGAAGATGATGAAGAAGAAGAAAGTTGTTCTTGTTGATGATGATTGATGAAGTACTTTTTTTTGATCTTGAATTTACAACAGTACAATGAAGAAGACAGATGATGATGGTGATTCAATAACAGATAGGTTCTGATTTTCACCAAATAATCTAACATTTTCTCCTTCTGAAAATTAAATCGAAACAACTACAAACTTTAGAGATTTTGTGTTGGGGTTTTGGAGTTAAAGTAATAAACCCAAATCGGAAGATTACAAATTGTGCTAAATCGGGATGGTTTTAGAGTCCGAGCAATTCTTAATCCTTAAAGAGCATAATTCTAAATATGGATTTGCTTCGTGTGTTTTTTCCAGTGATTTTTAGAGAAACCCAATGATAACAGCATCCCTAAACCAAAACCTATTATCATGTTTGAATTCTCAAATCGAATTAGTTTCTAATAATCTAAAATCGAATTTTCTGTTCAAGGATTTGAGAATTTCGTTTCATAATAGTCTAAATTCATTATTGTTTACAAAATTACAGTCAACAATCTGAAGTTTGATAAAAAAAAATCAGGATCTTATTTGCCAGCAACTGTTGATTATAAACAGATCCAAACTTGAGAGCAAATTGGATTGTCGAATCTGTTTTGTTCATGATTTGAGTAGGTTTAAGATGGTACTGATGATGTTAATTAGTGGATTGATTCTGAGTGAGAAGAAGAAGAAAAGAAGAAGACGACTGAAGGAGAAAGAGAGAATAAAAGACAAAGAATTTTCACATGCTCTCTTTCCTAGATCAGTGACGTGTGATACTATAACTCCACGTCTATTGGCCACGTTTATTTGCCACCTCGGAACGCGTGAAAGCAACGGGGAATGAGCGCGTTTTCTAGCATTTTCGAAAAAGAAAATAGAAATAGAGGGCTTTCTAGCATGTTCGAAAAAGAAAATAGAAATAGAGGGCGGCAAAAGTCCGAACCTTCATTTTTTTGTTTGTGAATAAGATATTACATTAAAAAATACTAACTTATGGCGTTAGCAGCCGTGGTTACATTGGTATTATAGCCATCTATTGCGGCTAACAAATTAAAGGAAAAACATGAAAAATAAAAGACGAAAAATAGAAGGTAAATGTGAAAACCACCGAAAGGTGTTGAACACACATATATTGCCTCGTTAAAAACCTTGTCAAGGAAAACCCAAAGCCAAAGGGATAAAACCTTGACGAAGGAAAAGAGCACAACGCGATGAGTCCTTGACAAGATCCTAAAACCAAATATACAAAGAAAACCAAACCATTTGTAATTCTTCAATAACATAGGAAGCATTCGCTCTCCATCGTTACCCAATGAGTAGTCTTCTAATACTGACAGCATGTAAGGATCCACAACCGAGTTGTAAAGGTGTGATTAAACTATCAAGATGGATTCCTGAGCCCTTCTATCATGCGAAAGTTTGATAAAAGTGTCACGACGGCCTGTACAGGAAAGAGATCTCTTCTTAATGATTGAGGATGACGGTTTATCCTTTTCCACAATCGAAGATTTTGTTGGTGAGAGTTGTATCTTTGAGAAAATACAACCAAATAGAACACAACCAATATTGATTTCAGCATCATGTTGTTTCACAGGAGCTTTCATTTTCCTATACCAAGAAGGAGCACAAAGGTAGTGTAAAATACACAGTAACCTTACAAAAGCAAAAAAAACATATTAAATGAAAAGCTTAAAAAGGCCAACACCAATAAAAATTAACCTAATTATAAACTATAACTAAAGTTAGAGAAAACTGTAAAATATGAGGGCAAACTAAAGGGCTTAGTAGTCTACTGTTCAGTCTATGGAACCTCAAGCAGAAAGAGGAAAGGGCAAATAACACAGAGCAAAAACAAGAGACAACTAATAACTTAGTGGCCAGAGAAGTTAAGGTATTTAACAGATGCTACGTAATTGGTCGGAAGTACCTCAATTGAATACTAATATATCTAAGATATATTAAAAAAAAAGAACAAAAGACTAGTGAACTTGTATTATATGCATCAGATTAAACAAGAAAAAATGCCTTAAAAATGTAAAGACAAGAACAAAGGTTTAATAAATGGGCCCCTTTTGGCCTCACACCAAACGTCACACTCAAGAGCTTGAAGAACTGAAGAGAAAAATAAGAACTTGCATCTTTGGCCAACTCCCAAAAGGACAGAGCAATGAAACGAAGACCGGAAAAAAGTATGAATTAGGACTCCCCGGGATCGTTTTGGATCAGCGGAGTTAGGTTAACGACAAGGGGTTAACTAACCTAATAGCTTCGACTACTACACCAACAAGATACAAACTACTAAAATTAAATCCTGAAAATACTAACATTTGTAATCAATTTAAATAAAGAAGATACAGAAAAAACCTTCCAACACCATAAAAATATTAGAACAGAACTGAAACAGATTAAAAACAAATTGAATGGGAATTTAAGTTTCAAAGCAAATTTTGAAATCATCAAAAGCCACCAGAAAGAGGCAAGGAAAGAGTTTTGAAAATAAACACTAGAAGGGGAATCAGAAGTTCATAGGTCTCAGACTTATATTTATGAAACAAAAGCAAAGATCTAACCCAAATAAAGATTAAGATCAAGAAGACTGATCAAAAAGAAGAAGACAGAGAAAAGAGGATACAAAGAGACACAAAAGTGAATCGAATTTACTTTTTAATTTCTTTTGAAGCCGAGGTATAGGAGGTCAACACCCCATTAACAGATCTAGCAGATTCACCAAAGAAGAAGGAGAAACGAATTAAAAAAATTCAAAACATTTTTTCAAATTAAATATCATAGAGATGGAGAAAAGAACAACAATCTCAACAAAAAAAACTTTCATTTTTCAAGATCAATCCGGGATTGAAAAAGAAAGAGGCAACATAATAAGGGATAAAGATGAAGAGAAGACTTAAAAACCCATTGCAAATAACCAAAACAGAGGATAAATAACATCATAAGAGAAGATCAAAGGACAGAAGAAGAAGAGGAGACAAGAGGAGAGAAGCATAAATAGATCTTAGAGAGGAAAGACCAGAGAAAACCATACCCAGTAAAATCCAAATAATAAGATGAAAAGAGAGATCAGAGAAAACAAAATACTATAACAGATCCAAGAAGAAAATGAGAAGAGAAAGCAGAAAAGAAGTAGGAAACAGATCCAATAGAACAACAAAGAAGAGAAAGGAAAAAAAAAACGGCGAGGAAGAGAAGAAGAAAAACAGACTAGATCCAAAAAGATAGAAGAACAAACTAAAATAAAAATGCAACAGACTATCAAACATCTAATAGAATCATCCTAATTGAAGCCAAACCCCCAATCCTATCCCCTAACTCATGATCCTGCTTGCCCCTAAGCTTATCCTAAGAAAGATTACTCCATTAACGGAGAGAGAGAAAAGAATGCGAACCAAGTCCGAACCTTCATGAACAAAAAAGAAAGAAGCAGAAAAGAAAATAAAGAACAAGAGTTGAAAAGCGAGAAATTGCATCAACAAGCTTATGTAAAATATTTTATCCAAAAATTCTTTTCAGGAGTTTTCATGTAAATTCCTTTGTTTTGACTTCTTATTGCGTAAAACATGTTGAAAACTATCTGATAGAGGAGAAGGAGTGTCTTCAATCACCATGTTCTCTAGACCCGACGATGATGAAAATATTGGATAGTCATCACATTCCTTATCATATGTATACATGGTTAGCATATATTAAATTTATTAGTATCTGCATTGGCAACCATGTTCATCTTTTGGGGGGAAAACCATCATATGTTTCTTTCTCTGTGTGAATAAAGCTCATCTTCTTCCTCGAATAAGTCTTCCCAACGAGTTCCTTTGACATTACTAACATGACTAGCAATAATTGGAGATCTTTCGTTGGCAACCTTTGTTGTGAATTCGTCAATGGCGTGATTAGCTGCTTGAAGTGCTATTTGCTCAACAAATGCAAGTTGAGCACTACTGACATTAAGCCACACCCACTTTAACTGTAGTTCCACTCCTCATAAAATTCATAGCTATAGTCTCTACCTCAATGGAAACATCACATGCAATCTCTGTGTTAACCACATGCGCCTATCATTCACTTTATTTTTTGTGTCATCTCGTCTCGGATTGATGGGAGTATCAGAAACTAGTGTGAAAGCTTTACCATCTGTACCAGATCCGCTCATCACCGATGCTTGCATTTGTAATTCTTACCTGCACTATATTGGCGATAGGATCTCTCCCAACAGACTTAACACCTGTAGACGGGAGGTCTTTGGGTACGTATATTTGTTTCCCATTCGGATCAGTTATCTTGGTAGGAGCCTATTGAGCATTGTTTCTCATTCTCTTTTTACAATTTTCCAGATCGTGTCTTATTACACGACAATGCTTGCAAAATGCCGACATTTTTTCATACAGTAGCGGTACCAAAGAGGCAGAACCATCTCTTTCAACCAGGATTTATTCATCCAAAGTCTCGGCTAAATCAACTTCAACCAGTACTCGGGAAAAGAGTCCAAATCACCGAGACAGAGTGGCATCATCAACTCTCATCGGAGTTCCAATAGTGTTGGCAATCTGAAATAAGGTTTTGTTTCTATAGTATTGAAAACCCAAGTCAAAAAATCGAACACAAACTTGAGCAAGCATCTAATTTTGAATTTTAGGATTAAAATCCGGTATCCATGTCCGAAGATGAATCATCGCTGGTTTTAGATGCACTGCTCCCATTGTACGAACATGAAGAACCTCAGCTTCCGCCAAGAACTTGAAGCAAAATAAACCTCTTCCCAAAGGCACTACGTTCCATCTGATGTCTGCAGGCCAAATAAGGTTGAGTTTGTTGTAAAGATCAATGGTTTCAAGAGGCACCGACCCCTTTGGAAGAGTTAATCTCCCTATTAAACAACTCTTGAAATCCTCTGCACCCTTCTGATATTCATCTTCGGAGATTCGGATTGATATGCAATTGGCTTTCAAACAAGTGTATTCATAAGGGTTTCTAAAACTAAATATTCGTTCACTAGAATAAGTATTCGTTGACGATACTGACTGAAACTAAATGATAACGAGGGTTTCCATATAATTGAGGTGTTGTTTCCTGCATCCTATAGATTTGCATCTATCATAGGTTTGAATACCCTTTTACGTACAACTAAGCTAATTAAACTATTGAACCCAAAATACAGTGTAATTTCAATGAATTGGAATACTCCCTCCATCTATGCATAAAAAAGTGAGAATAACTCGTTTGCAGAAATAGAGGTAGTGAGAATACTCCCTCTATCGTGAACATATTTTATTTTCTCCAGTCCACTGATCATAACAATAGTGTCAAGATATATTAAAATTCGAATTGGTTTTTTTATTTTTTTATTTTGAATAATTAGCGGAAGATTGACTTTGTTTTTCTAAGAAAAATTTCTATGTAAATTGACAATTTTTTTTTTTTTGTCAATCCATGCGGATAGAAAAACATAGTTTTACATCATGGTAAAAACCAAGTAAAAGATAAAAATATTGATGAGCGTTAATGGTTCTACAGTGTTGTCATGTTATAAAATTTCTTCCGCGATAGATAAATGCTTCATTCGTTTTTGAGATTTTTCCATCCCATAGTGGGGGCAAATTTGATAAATTTGTCAACTTGATAATCCCATAAGATTTATCATAACTAGTATCCCATTTGTAGAAGATATGTGTAAAAACTAGATGACTTAAAAATGAACTTTCTCATCCATCAAGACACTCATACATTAGATATTGAGACTGCTGGTCGAAATTCTTTTTGTTCTCCATTTTGAAAAAGAATTGACCATCGAATGAAAATGAATGTATTTGTTGAACTGAAAATGAATGGATCAAGTCTTGAATTGTATATATCGTGTGAATATAGAGATTGTATGACATCTTAATTACCAAATTAAACATTCTTAATAAAAATACCCTATGTGAATAACTTTCAAATTTGTGTATAGATTTATGCAAGGTGCTCATGCGTTTTCTATAGTGCATCATGTAGTATCAAGTTGTATACGAACATATCCACCATTACAAGTCAATACAACATCCAACCATCTGTATGGGCATATACAAAACAGATACTCGTGATAAACCAAAACTAAGGATTTGGATCAATGTTAAAAAATAGAGATACAATATGGGGACATGGAAAACCATTACTATATACATGTTAGTAAATGGGGAATCAATAAGTTTAGTGGATGGTGTTATTATTCCCCATAAAGGTTAGACCTATTAGTAGTTTCGGTTAAAAAATCAAATGTTTTATGCAAACAAACATACAAGATCCAAGCAGAGATAATATTACATACTTTTACATATTTTATGGGCATCAAACTGGCTCTCTCGGGGAGAGAGAGAGTCCGTAACAGTGTTTCTCTTTTTTTCTCCTTCTTTTTAGAATTGTTCTCCTAGAAAGGTTAGTTCTTCCTGGTTTGTTAGATCGTGATTTTGAGTTAGTGATTTCCAAGATCTTTAATCTTGATTTTTCAGAGTTTAATTTTCTCTTAGAGATTGATTAGATTCTCATCCTCTATCACGGTTTGGTAGTTTTAGTCTTCAAGTTATCTTTCTATTCAAACTTCAAAACTTCTCCGCAGGGGTTTTAATTTGAGTTGGATACTCGGAAGCTTCATTCTATCAGATCAAATAGTTTGGTTTTTCCATACTAGAAGAGTTGGATTTCTCAGGTTTCCTTTGGAGATTGGCTCGCAACTTTGTGGATTAACACGATTTGGTTATATCTTGTTCAAGATCTCCCCGTCTTATTCTCTTACGTGTGACAGATTAGATTTATGGATACTATTAACAGTTTGGATTTAATTTAAGGTGTTCAGAGGGGTAAGGTTCAGTCCTTAGATCAATTAAGGTTGTGTGATTCTTCTCTCCTTTCTCGCTGTGTTACTACTAATGGAGGAGAGGCTTCTGTGTAGTTTGTTTCGTCGTTTGACTATTTCTTCAAACAAAGACAACCTTTCCGTCTTGCATATGGAAATGGAAAACATTTGCGATCTCTTCCCTGGGATTTCTATTGCCGAAAACGAGCATAATCATCTTGGTGAAGTTAATGTTCCGACGAAGGATATGGTAGTCTTACGCCACTCCGTTAATCGGCTCAAAATTTCAGATGCAGGTATAAACAGCTTTTCGGCAATTCAAACTTCTAAACAGTACGACCTAATGGAACAGAATCAAATTACTGAAAGGACAATGGAAGCGAATAATACTTCATTGTGGGCCCATTTGGAAGTCCATTGTCCTTTAGAAGTATGGTGTTACGATATATATACTTCTTTAGGTGGGGATCTTTACAAGAAATATGTTGTGTCCAAGGGTGTGTGTGACATGGAATTTCTCTCAACCCCATGTACGTATTCATAGATACTCTGCAGTATTCTTGTTTTTGGGTCATCAGAATCAATGGGACTTCTATCTCTTCACAACAGATAGGGGTAGCAACATTACTAAAGCCAGGGAGGAGCACGATCGACTAATAGTTAGAATGTTTGAAATTTTCATATCAACTGCAAGATATCAGGAACCTCTTTATAGTAATATGTTTCGTACAAGGATTAGGTTTATAATAATAATAAGCTTCATAGCAATTGAAGTTCTTACTATCAGTGGACTTGAATTTGGAAGTGATTTTATCCGGCAGCTAAAAGGTTTTCATCTTGGTAACATCTATATTGCTGGAGAGGTGGAAGATTGAGAGGGATTAAAACTTATCATCTTCCTACTTTATCGCCATTTTTCTGGTATCACAGTTGTTCAAATTCAGCCCAATTACATATTGAAACATACCTGTCCTTTGTTGCTATCCATGTTCAGTTCGGCTCTTTGGACCTTTACAAAAAAAAAACTTTATTATTCGAGTTTGTGGCTTTGCAAAGTTACAAATTTACCGATCTTCTGCTGAGAAGACTGGTTCGATCCCCAGCGGCTTAAACTCTCTGTCATGGAGTCTTCTTAGGAAGGCCAGGGATCATCTTCAGGTTAATATGAATTCTTTGAAGTCTGTTAACTTTCTTATCTTGATAGATTTATCTCATGGGGTAGCACATATGGAAGTGGTTGTTTCGTTAGGTATTGATAGGGGTTTGTTTGATGTGATTCCGACCGATGATTGTGACGATCGTCACTATTATAATTATGTATTGTACCTTCGTTTACTCTTAATTATATGTTTAGTTATGTATTGTATTAATTGTAACGTTGTGGAGCTTGTCACCACTTTTTGGACTGAACAATTCGGATGGTTGTCTAGCCTAAGGATTGAGAAGTTCTTGTTTTAATTTAATTTGCCAAAAAAAAAAACATATTTTATAATAAGAGGAGCACTTTGTCAATGAAGAGGAGGAGTGTGTTGGGACATATAAGTGTTGATGCTGAGGTTATCTGTCTCAAATATAACTTGAGATCAACCATGAACAATTGTTAGTTAGGTATCTTCCTGATAAAAGCCTAAAACACATCATTTTTTGGTGCTTTTTCTAGCTATTTTTCTTTGTTATTGGTGTAGTACACTTGTTTGCATTTTGTAGGTATTTTGGAGTCATGTGACATAAAAGAAGAGAAATAGGAACCTGATGCTTTTGGCTTGACTACACTTAGAGATCCTATTCTAGGTGGTCGAATTGGATGGCATCATATAAAAAACCTATTGTAGTAGGTGTTTGTGGAATGGATTAGGATAATTGATCCTAGAACTATTCCAGGGTGGTGATGAATAAAATATTGGGAGAATGTACCTTTAAATTGGTTATGCTCTATTTCATTGATTCACATGAATTCCTTAATTATTAACATCTCTGTTGCATCAATAATATTGGTTTCATAGATTTTGCATTACTATTATTTTCAAAAATTTAGTGTTAGAGCATTGTTTGGTCGAACTCAGCAAGCATTGGTATGTCAAGTTTGGTTTCCATATTTTAGTTCCAAAACTCGAAGCTGCATGATTTGAGTACTAGTCGTTAGATTAGACTAGGAACACAGAAATGTTGAAACTTGTTCTCGTTACTCATGAAGAACCTGAAGACGTATCGGCATCAACGAACACATCATCCTTTTGTTCGAGTTTGGTAACAACTAACTTGACTTGTTCCATTTTTATCTACGTTCTTTCAAGTCAGTATTATTGAAAACATAACATACGAAGTGTAGTTTGTTTACTTGTCTCTAATCTCCGTGACTTGGTCATTATATTACCCTTATATTATAATCAAAGTGCAAAAGTGGGGGTACAACAACCTCACCCAATAATTCGCTTAGCAATCTGTATGGACTAACTCCAATATACTTTTAAGAGAATCAACAAGACAGTCAGACTCAATCTTTATAAAAAGTATATCAAGGAGTTATATCTCAATTTCTCAAATCAATACTTACTCAAGCAAATACAAATCTGCGAGTCTAATTGAATACAAGAGAAATTAACTTGAACGGTACCAAAGACCAATGTTCAAGTATCAATCAATTTCAATAAACAACCAAAGGTTGGATTTCCCAATTGATTGATTCAACGCACAACCTGTGATATTTCAATTATATAACAAAATATAATGCGGAAAAGAAATAACACAGACACCAGAAGTTTTGTTAACGAGGAAACCGCAAATGCAGAAAAACCCCGGGACCTAGTCCAGATTGAACACACACTGTATTAAGCCGCTACAGACACTAGCCTACTACAAACTAACTTCGGTCTGGACTGTAGTTGAACCCCAATCAATCTCATACTGATCCAAGGTACATTTGCGCTCCTTACGTCTCTGATCCCAGCAGGATACTACGCACTTGATTCCCTTAGATGATCTCACCCACAACTAAGAGTTGCTACGACCCAAAGTCGAAGACTTTAATAAACAAATCTGTATCACACAGAAAAGTCTACAGGAATAGATAAATCTGTCTCCCACAGAAATACCAACGAGTTTTGTTTCGTCTTTTGATAAATCAAGGTGAACAGGAACCAATCGATAACCCGGACTTATATCCCCGAAGAACAGCCTAGAATTATCAATCACCTCACAATAATCTTAATCGACTAGCGAAACAAGATATTGCGGAATCAAAACCATGAGACGAAGATGTTTGTGACTACTTTTCTATCTTGCCCATCGGAGAAATTAATCTCAAGCCAATTTTATAATTGTACTCAATACGATAGAAACAACAAGATCAGATTACGCAACTACAAAGAGAATAGTTGGGTCTGGCCTCACAATCCCAATGAAGTCTTCAAGTCGTTAACCTACAGAGTCTCAGTATAAACCTAAGGTTAAAGGAGAATCGACTCTAGTTTATACAACTAGTATCACACGTGTGGGGATTAACTTTCCCAGTTGCTAGAGTTCTCCTTTATATAGTCTTCAAATCAGGGTTTGCAATCTAAGTTACCTTGATAACAAAGCATTCAATATTCACCGTTAGATGAAAACCTGATTAGATTCAAGCTAATATCTTTCAACCGTTAGATCGAACTTAGCTTGTTATACACAAATGAAATGCACGTCCATTTAGGTTCATGTAACCGTACCTAAACGTGTACACCTAGTTGGTTCAACAGTAGTTAACCAAATGGTTAGCCATATGAGCACTTTCATATCAACCTTATTCATCTTCACCATAACTAGTTCAAAGAACTAGTTAGAGAGTTTTTCAATTTCTTTGATCTTATAGAAGTATACAAGACACAATCGAAGCAAAAATGATTTCGATTTACTCGAATCGATTCATGAACTTTATAGCCACGGTTTGCAAATATGCATTTCTTAGTTTATATAAGTTTAAGTTCACGAATAAACCATTTTTAGAAAATAACCCACTCAAGTATGCATACCGGTACGCATACTTAAGTACCCGGATTGAGTTTGTTTTCAGTTCACAAACTCCAACAGAAATTCACGGGACGTGAACTTCCGGCAGTACGAGTACGGGTACGCGGACTTTACTTCCGGTTATCCTGAGCAGCAAAGTACGCATACTTTGGTTCAAGGATTTTTGACTTACACACGTATGAGTTCATATACAATGTTTATATCCATTCAAGGTTATATATTTTAAACTCTCATTTCAATCATTGAAACATTCTTAGAGGATGTTAAATAGAGGTTATTCACACACTATTTTTCATCAAAGCAATTTTCAAGATATTGAAATAACCAACATGACTTTCGTCACTTGTAAAGATGAACTTGGCCAAAGCTAACGCTTACCAACACATATTTCGATAAAAAGATAAGCGAGATAAACTCGGCTCGAAATAGCAAATGTGTATAATCGAAGTCTATATAGCAAAACGATTTTTTTCTCAAGATAGGAGTAGAGTAGATAGACTTTTGAGTGATAGATAAGTTCAAGTCTCCACATATCTTTTAGTTGATGAAGTTCCACGAGTTCCTTGAGTAGTTCTTCGTCTTTGTATGATGAACGCCGTGGAGTCTAGAGCTCAACTACACTTTCTATCCTAGTCCGAGACTTAGCTATAAGTAGACTAGAAATCAAGACTTATAGTTTTGGCAACTAAACTTGACAAACAAGCTTGAGATAGCAATGCTTGCGAGTTCGACCGAGCAGTGCTCTAACACAAAGCATCAAGGAAACATATACTGGTTGTATCATACATGTTTGGTATATGGAGTTATGAAGTATAGTTTATCTATGGATTTCATGAATCGACGTAACACTATTGTTAACTTGTTATATTTGTGTGTTTGAAGTTCCAGAATGAATTCGACTATCGAGATTATATATGAAGAAATATCATAAACATAATCTAAGGAAGTAAACTCGTGAAATTCTGTTCGATAGTCAAAAGAAAGTTCAGGACCGGTCCCTGGTAAAGACTGATCTCAGGTGCAGGACCGATCCCTGATCAATCCTGTTTGAAGTTTAATTCGGGTTATACACTTTCGATATATAGAAACATATCGAAATACTATATATCTTTACAAACATATTAAAAAAAAATCACTTTTGATCTTCGGGTTTGTACAAACATCAAGATTTATTAGGATTGAGATGTTCATATAATGTCGACATAGTGAACATGTGCCAAACTCTTGTTACTTAATGTTCAAGTGTTTTTATTTGATACTCAAGGCGAGATCCTGAAATCGAAATACTATATATTTCTTAGATATTGAATTTATGTGCTTACCATATCTCATAGGTTCGTATATCTTTAGTTACTATATTAATAAAGTACATAAATGTATGTCGGCTAGTATTAGTTGTCAACTAAGAGTGGTTTCGGTACATTGGTTGGAATACATTTAGAATAGTTCAAAACCAAAAATATACATTTATTGCATATCATAAAGATTTTCGGATTTGGTAATTGTTTCTTTTCAAAACAAGCCTTGGTCAGAACACTATAAATAGTGGAGCTTGTATTATTACAAACTGCCTAACCGTTTGTGTGGGAATCCAACTCGTTGATAGAGGAGAGAAATTTCATTAGGTGAAATCTCTTGTGTTGCCTTTTATTTAAAGTCTTCTTTGGCAAGATTTTAGTAGTATCGTTAGTGGGAAACTTAATCGTATTATTATTTTAGTTTTGGATTATTGATTTGATTGACTAACATCATAGTTATAATTGATCTATAAAATTTGATTATTTTATGGTTTAAGACCACTCTTCTGATATAAGGCCACTCAAGTTTTTTTAAGCAAATATAGTGATTTTAGAGATAAAACTTTTTATCAATCAACGTTAGCAGACTTTGTTTTGTGTGTTGATCATTAGTAGGAATCAAGTTGTTCGTGCATGTGATTCTTCAAAGATCGAAGATTGAAAACTATAAAACTTTTTCTTTTTGGTATTCTGATACTTGTTATATTTCGTGCATACTTGATTCTTTGGTATCCTAACAAGTAGTTTATTTCGATAGACATCAAACTTGTGAAAAAATCGAAAAACTTTTTAGGTGTTTCTCTTCGTAGATTTCCTTGGGTAGAGCTTGTTCGCTGAGGTATATTATTTTTATAATCTTTACATTGGTTTGATCTTTGACGAAATGAGTTTATATTGATTAAGCGGAAGATCCTTATACTCGAATTAATATCTGACCATTGCTGGGTTTATGAGGTAGGTAGTGAGGTGGTTACTGGAATAGGATATTCCTTTACTGTTTCGGGTTACGATCCAGAAGATTTAAGAGCAGGAGTCTTTACTGTAGGTGAAGCAACTTTAGATAGTGGACTCTATGTTGGGATTCACGTGCGTAGATCGGATTGGTTATAGGCGTAGGAAAACTGAAGAAACTGGGTAACTAGGAGTAGTTTATTTGGTCTCAACTATGCGAAGTTGCAATCAGTCAATTCGTATAGCGCAGAGTAGTCAAAACTGGACTAGGTCCCGGAGTTTTTCTGCCAAGAAATTTTCCTCGTTAATAAAATATTGTGTGTTGTGTTATCTACTCTACTCCTGAATTATATTTTTATCTTTATAATTAAAGTTAATCCACTTGGTATACGATCCCATAGTTGGTCCGGTTTCGAACATATACTATATACCAAGTTAACATCTTGTTGGAGTAATCTCTTGGCAGTTATGGTTTCTAAAAGATTACATAAGGTGTATCTGTAGTAGGTTAATACGAAAAAATTATGGTGTACTTGATACCCTCGTCATTTCAATTAGTTTCAGAGCAGGAAAACACGATAAGATCTAATAATCTGCATATCATGTGATCCAACCTATCGACAAAATGTGTTAAAATAATGGTAAAGGAAGACCGAGAAAATATTCAGTTAAGGTACCACAAAGTTTTGATAATACTCTATACCAATTAGCTATTAGCAATTGACCAGATACCTTTTCTAAATCCAAGTTAAGCACAGAGGATCTCTCTGATAAATTCATGAATAAGTCTGAATCTTATAATAAAGAAAAGGTTTGTCCAAAACTAAGATTGCAAGTACCTTAAAGATTCTTCAGTTCTTGCTACGTTATCAAATTTAGATAATATTGCCACATCATCTAGCTCTCAAGTATAAATCATGACTATATTTTCCTCAACAAAGTTGACTAGTTCTTGGAGAAAGAAAATCTCTTAATTGTCTTGAAGATGTTTTGGAACTTGTTGTTGATAAGTGTATAATTCACATGTTTTTGATGTCGATTACATACTTGTTTAGTTAGATTTCTTGCGTATTATCCTTGTATTACTCTTGTTTTCCATTTTATTTGTTTATTTAGGTGAATCATCCAAAGTCAGTGGAATCGGGGTTTCAGAGTGGTTCTCATCAATCGTGACGATTTCTCTTCTAGTTTATATATGTGTTTCATGGATGCTACTACATCCATGAGTAGCTAAAAACCTAATTAATTGAGGATGAATTTTAAGTTCTAGACATGATTTGAGTTATCATATTAATCTATTTTGAAGTTCTTCACATGATTATTGCTTGTTTATACTTTAAATAATGTCCATGATGATTGATTGATTCCTTGTTTAGGTGGCCAACTGAATTGATTTTTTGATTCAATATGATGCTAGTATTAATTTATGAGATAAGTAATCATCGAATAACTTTTACCTAAGTAGAGAACACAAGACCTTGCAGAGGGCTTCTGTGGAGCGATTTTGTGTATAAACAACACTAGAAAGTGGACCTTGAGCTAAGAGTCTAACTACTAGGATCAATCTATAAATTCACAAAAGATAAAGCATTCGACCATATTACGCCTTGAATGATCTACTACTAGGTGGTTTAGACGAAGAGAATCTGGTATTGGAGAGCTTCCGTACCCAATGATATAAGGAATTTAGGGGATAACACTGAGCTAGCTATTATTTCACAATTGGTAATAATATATGATTAATTATATGAATAGATGAATAATAATAACTTGATGACAGTTTCGTAACGAAGAAGGATTCCTTGATCATATCTCTCTCTATTGCTTACAACTCAACTTTATTTGCTTTATTGTTTACTTTGCTTTAAGCTAAAACAACATCCCTTTG
This sequence comes from Papaver atlanticum, assembly GCA_023531105.1. Classification (NCBI taxonomy): domain Eukaryota; kingdom Viridiplantae; phylum Streptophyta; class Magnoliopsida; order Ranunculales; family Papaveraceae; genus Papaver; species Papaver atlanticum. Next base: position 405,175 of record JAJJMB010016199.1, read on the forward strand.
TGACATTTTTGACAACTAAAGCTCCTTCTCTTTGTGATAACTAACTTGACTTTCATTATATTATTTATTAATAAAGTAGATTTAAGATCACTAAATTGATTGCACCTACGACGCACATCAAAATTTGGCGCCGCTGCTGGGGAGCAGTCGGTAGCTTTAGTTGTTTTGTCTTTAGTTTAGCTTTTTTTTTAGCTTTTTTTTAGCTTTTTTTTTTTTTTAGTTTTTAACTTTCTTTTTTAGAAATTTGGTTTCAGGTACTTAGTCTCTGACCCTGAAACGTTAGGATTCCCCAAGGTGCGGAATTCAAACTGGAGGAGGAATTATTTTACAAAATCCTTCTACATCAAGGATGGTGAACGAGAATCTTCCACCTCCACCTCCGGAGAATGAGTTGGGAGAGCTAACCACTTCATGTTTATATTCGTAACCACTGCGCATCATAATCAGTAATCCAATGGAGCTGAAGTCGAATCTAATTCACCATCTACCTAATTGCAAGGGACATGCACGAGAGAATCCAAATCAACATCTGGATCAGTTCCAGAATACCATGAAAATTCATAGGCAAGGAACCAAAGACATGATAGGGCTATTCTACAATCCTTTTCATTTCCATTGAAAGATTTAGCAGAAGAATGGTTGTATTACCTTCCTCGAGGGAGTGGTAGAAAATGGACCGATATGAAAAATCTATTTCTAGAGGAGTACTTTCCAGCTTCCAAGGTAGCATCATTTCGTAAAGAGATTAGTAACATTCTGCAGATTACTGGGGAGTCTCTTTTTGAATCGGGAGAGGTACAAAAGTTTGTTGGCAAGCTTCCCACACCATAATATTTCTTCAACACTCATCATACAATATTTCTATGAAGGATTACGTCTAGAATAGAGAAACTTGATTGATACAGCTGCTGGTGGTTCACTTGCTGAAAAGACAATCTCGCTGGCAACTAGTTTGATTGATAGTATGGCTTCAAATGCGTAACAATTTTATACAAGAAAGAACTCAAATGTCAGTAGAGTTAGCAAGATAGGGGAGTCTGCACAATCAGAGCAACAAACGAACAACATGGAGAAGGTAGTGCAACGAATGACATCAATGATTATTCCTACTTATGAAGAAGAGCCTGAACCTGTGAATGTTGTTTTCCCTAATTGTAGGCCAAGGTATGATCCCTACTCTAATACTTATAATCCAAGTTGGAAAAATTATCCAAATTTCATCTACGTAAACCAGCAAGCTGCTGCGGTAAGTCCTTACCGATGAAAGTTATTTTCAGATTCACATCTATACCGAGATTTATTTCCTCAAGGAATTCCATGTCCTCATCTTTGAATACACGATTTGGAACTTCAGGTGGTTCTTTTTCTGTTTCAAGCTTCTCTGGTAAAGCTTGGTTTGGATTGGCTGCCAAGTAGCTAAGCTCAGTTAGCTATATTTATATCTTAGCCCTTTTACCCGGAAGCTTTAATTGATATCCTCTTTGTCCACCATTGAGATCTTCCTATTGAGCCAAAGATAGTACTGCTAATTCTTTAGAGACTGCTTGATTTCCTTAGATCACATATTCTCCAGAACTTATCATAAATTTCAGTTTCTGGTGATATATTGAAGGAGATGTCTGCATTGTGTGTAGCCAATCCCTTCCCAAGATCACGTTGTAAGGTGATCGCGTGTTAAGGACCAGGAAAGCCACATTAGCTTTGATCGGGATAACTTCTGTACTTAGGGTCACCTCACCCATTGGGTAAGTTTTGGACCCATTAAATCCAACTAATATACTTTGTTGCCAATTTTTGTAATTTTTTGTAACAGAACATTAGATTTATATATCAAGAAAATTTGGCTGTTTTTTTTCCGCAATCCTTGCCGATTGTTCTTGATACTTTTCTTAAATGAACAATTAGCAAAAATATCGTCCAAATCCTAACTGATTTTGGGAACAATATTTATCAGAAAATTTGGAAACAAAAAATTCCATAATCTATTTAGGATCGACTATGTACAAATTCTCATATAGAATACGATTTCCTATATTCAGTCTGAGATTGAGTATGAGAACATACGTATTCTCAATATCAAGTATAAAAAAAACTTCTAGTTTAATACCATTTAAGAAGAACGCGCGATTGGGGGATATAAATTACTTTCCCCAACCCATAGTGTCTGCTAAGGGGTGATTTTTGGGTATGAAAATACTAAAATACCATTTGGTTAATTAAAAAATATTATGAAAAGACTATACTAACCTTTCCCCTAAAACTTAAAATCTAAAAACCAAATCATTTATCCCCCATTTACACCATCAGTTCCGGCACACTCGGTTAGGGTTAGGTTTCAAAAAAAAATTTTCCTTCATCTTCTTCATAGTTCTTCATCCGTTCTTCATCGACGATTAATCGTCGATTCAAAAATTACTTCATCGATTAACCTACCCGAATCATAACCATGCCTCCAAGAAAGAAATCAAATGCCCAATCGAAGTCAAAATCGATTGGTCAACAAAAATTAGAACAAAGGCTTGCTTTGATTGCTTAAGAGCAAGAAGATGAAGAAGAAGCGAACTCGGACAATCAACTTCTCGTAAACATGGCTTCTGTGAGAAGGTAAGTGATTTTGAACTAGTTTATAAGTGTTTGAATCGATTTACAACAGTGGGTTTAGGTTAGAATAGCGAACCCTAACTCACACAGTTGAGTTTCAGTGAGTTCCGGCATTGAAATTCGTATGAAGACAATGCGGTACTTAATAACGGCATTGAATTTAGGTTGAAGACAATGCCGGTAGATAGTTACGACATTGATTTTAGTATGAATGCTATGCCGGTTTAGAGTTACTGAAACACCTGAAACTGAATGTTTTGTCCCGGCATTGATATTAGGTTGAATACAATGCCGGTAGTGTGTTACGGCATTGGTTTACATTAATTCGAGTATGCCGGTAGTGATCTTTTGTTATCCAGGAAACCACTAGAAATTGTTATCAGTACCGGCATTGAATTTAGGTTGCCTTGTGTGCCGGTACCCAGTTACGGCATGGAGTTGAATTTTTTTTCGTCCGTGCCAGTAGTGCTCTTTTGGTATCCAGGAACAGCCTAGGAATTTCCGACATTGTCTATTGTTATTATTCACTGCTGGAATGGTGTACCGGCATTCTGTTTTTGCCAAATTACTATGCCGTTTTTTGTCCCGGAATGGTTTGTTTTTTGTAAATCTATGCCGGTATTAAGAATGAAAGTGAATTGTCTTATATTCATTTCGTGTATCTTTTGATATAGGGCTAGAGCCAAGGAAGCTAACAAAGGAAAAACTAAAGATGTTGTCATTAAGAAAAGAAGGAAGGACGGTCTTGATACTCCTCAGTCTCTGCCTCCTCGAGGGAAAGATCAAGGTCGCAACAAGTGTTTGGGGGCTGATACAAGAGGGATAATCTGGGAGAGTCGTGGTGACCGTAGTCGACTTGTAATCCGTGAACCTACTGGAACAGTTGAGCACGATAAGCAAGATGAAGAGGAAAGTGAGGAGGAAGATAATGAGGTTCATCCAAGTCAATTAGCAAGCCAAAGCGATGTTGTAGAGGAAGTTGGTGGGCCAAGTCAACAACCGACATAATGCAAAGGCAAAGGCAAGGTCAAAGTAAAAGTTAAAGGTTCCCACCTTCCTCATGTTGATGACATGATACCTGACCTTGCTCGTGGTAGAATTTGGGGTGAAGCTGACGATTCGAGAATTCTATTTGGCTACAAGGACACATGGGCTCGTACTATCTATCAAACCTATGTAAGAATTTTTTATCTTGTGCATATGTATTCTTGTGTATTTATGTAAAATCTTTTAATCGTACTATCTTCTAATTGTAGGATCATAAGAAGGCTGTGCGTGTTTGCCGAAACCAATTTGCGTCTCATTGGGATTTGTCTAAGGAATGTGAAGAGGTCCAAACATTAGTAAGAGATTCTGGTCTATATGCTTTGGTTGAAAATTATGTGAATTGTGATTCTGTGACACTCAATTGCTTCGTCGAAAGGTATCATGGTGAAACTGATACCATGCACTTCCCGTTTGGGGAGATGACCTTGATCCCTGATGATGTTCAGAACATTCTAGGCTTGAATGTTATCGGCAAATCAATTGCAGAAGGAGATAAGTGTCCGGACCTAGAATGGTCGAAGTTGCACGCCCTGACTAACAAGCTGTTGGGTTGGGACTACAAAACTTCTGTAGAAAGCTTCTATGTATCTAAGGCTAGTAGGATAAAGACAATCAAGCTGACGCTGCTTAAGGAGAAGTTTGAAAAAATACAGGAAGGAAGTTTGAAGGATGGATGGGACCCTACACAAATTCGTTATACAGCCGCTGCGTACCTGTTATTCATCTTGGGCACTAAGGTATTCCCTGACACTAGTGGCAACAGGGTTAGTGCAAGCCTCCTTCAATACCTAGATCCGTTGGAAGATGTCTATAACTATTCTTGGGGCACCGTGGTAATGGCACATTTGATGGCGGAGATGAGAAGGGCCTCTAAGGCTGTTACAAACCAATTTGTTTGGAATTTCACTCTGCTCCAGGTAATTTTGTTTTTAAACTTATGTTCTTATGTATATTGTTCACATGTACCCTTATTATGAACTTAGAAACAAAATTTACTGCTTCTTGTATGTATTATTCCACATTGGTATAGGTGTGGGCTTATGAACACTTCCCAACATTGTTCAAGGACTACCCCTTCTTGAAGATCATAGACCTTCCCGAACCCGAGGTGGCTAGAGCTAAAAGATACCAGTTCAACAATATTCCGAAGCCCGGTAACAATCGTCGACTGATAGATATGAGATTGGCTCTGGACGCGATGACTACCAAAGACGTTGTGTTTGACCCTTACACTATGCTGGAAGAGAGTTCCGGCATGCTCGACCAAAGTTCCAACATAGTCGAACTGAACCGAAACTGAAGACCAAATTTGAAACCTTTTCCGGCATACATATTTCATTTGAAATCAATGTCGAAAACAGAGGTGCCGGCATGCTCGTTATCTATGGTTCCACGCCGGTACCTGTTTCCGACGTAACCCATAATTAATATACCATGCCAGTATTTAGCTTTGGAAAACACTCCTTCCTATATGTTTTTTTGTAGGTACCGGCATGGTAAAGTTATAATCGAACAATGCCGTTGGAGGTGCCGGCATGATTTTTATCTATGGTTCCACGCCGGTAGACAGTTCCGGCATGGTAGTTAATTAATTTGTCCATGCCGGTATTTAGCTTTGGAAGGCACTGCTTCCTGTATGTTTTTCATGCAGTACCGGCATGGTAACCTTGGAATATAACCATGCTGGTGGCATATTCCGTAGAATATTCCTTGGTAGGTAAAAAGTAACTTTTGTACCGGCATAGTTTTTTGGTTGAATACTATGCCAGATTGAATTTCAAAATGGGGGATATCGGGCTGCCGGCATGGCTGTAGTATGAATACTATGCCAGTATGGAGGCTTCCGGCATTGTATTCATACCACTACTATGCCGGCACCGAGCTTTTTCAGCTGAAAAAATTGTGGGTTCAAAGAAAAAAATCAAAATTTCAACCTCTTTGCAGCTTTACCTGTGTGTTGGGGATGTTGTATGTTGTGCAAGTTTACTTTCTTGTGTAGGTTCTTCAAAAAACTCTCCTTGCTCGTAAAAATCATCATTCAATGGTGTTGGCTCAACAAAGAGTTGCAATTGTGAGTTGTTGTCATTAGCTGAAGATTCAAGATATGCTCCTTGTTGAGCTAAAGATTCAGCAGCAGCAATTCTCTCTTCACAATCATCCTCCATTTTCACCAAAAAAAGTTCCCTCCCAAATATTTTTTCCCTCCTCCTACTCTCACCTCACTCACCCAAATTCAAATAAAAATACACACTAATCATTTCACAAATACTTAAGATTTTTACTAATTATTATTAACCACTAAACCTGATTAGTGAGGGGTAGATTAGGAATTATATAAAATACTTAGATAAGGGGTGACCCTGATTTGATATTTGAATCCAGTTTTTGTCCTTTTCCTATTCCCCAATTAGTTTTGATATCCCCCAATCGCGCGTTCTTTTAGAATTGGCAAGTTCAACTCTACTAACTCTGGAAGGGGAAACATAGTCTCCAAATATTTTGGAAACCCCTTATCCCTTAAATTTGTTGGATTTAGATTTAGCAATCCAACTATCCTATTTTAAGTATCTCCCAGCTCCAATTATTATGAGGAGCCCCCAATTCGAGATTCTGTAACTGGACGATATCAATAAAAAAAACAACTACAACTCTCTCCATACCTTATATAAAGGCTGAGTTTCCAATTTTGATCATCTTATTAGACATGCGGAACTACAATTTTCAGATAAATTATTTCACGTATATCCTTATTTATTGGATGGGTCCTGGGTACTATAACAAATTAGTTGTCGTTTCTTGTCTTAGGGATGCGATAAATATAAGAAAAGTTATGCATTTATGAGATCTATATATTTTTTTTTTTATTTTAAGAGAATTCGCAAATCTCACCTATATATAGGGGACGCAAGGTATACATTTCCTAAATCCATTATCTCATTGATGCTGTAAAACTCATAGTGCATATATGTATTACTTCAATGTTGTCTATTTATAGCCTTCAATTTTTTTTATTTTCTTTTATTTATAAAAAAATGGTTTTGGCTGTAAAATCTACTCCCTCCGTCCTCTATATATATAGGTAGAAAAGTGGAATTCTCTTAGAATAAAAAAGTTTTTGGTGTTTATAAATTTTCCTAATTGTACTTTAGTTACCCTCATCAATTCAAATACATTTGTCTAGGAAATATGAAAAATATGAATATATTAAAAGTTTCTATTCCACTAAAGTATTTAAAAAATGTAATTATTTTTGGGAATTACTAAAGACATTAACTAAATTTATGAATATTATACTCTTTAATAAGGGTATATAGGGAAGAAATAACTTTGGAAATAGTGAATATTATATTCTTTAATAAGGGTATATAGGGGAAAAATCACATTGGAAATAGATTTCCCTATATACAGGGACTACAATTTTTTTACTTCTCCGGCTTTATAATAGTGTCGGAGGGAATAATAGAGTTGCGATCCAAGTGCACTCCACACCCAGAGGTGATGATTTTTAAATAATTTTATAACGTTTTGTTTGTCGTTTTGCTTCTTTTTTGATTCATAGGGGAAATGATTTATCGTGTAGTGAAGACTTACAATCAGGCCTTTAATCGAATGAGGGTTCCGTCCCATCCCATAGTAACATTAATCAATTCAGAGTCTCTATTTTGTTTTGATTGAGACTCTCAACTACATGGCCTTTACTAATCAGTAATGTCGGAATTCACATAGTAGGTGACATTTTCCTGAAAAAAGAAGGCTAATTGGCCGATTGACCAGAGGGTCCGAAGGGAGGGAGTCCATTTTATGACCATGTTTTTTGTAAAATGAAATCTAACATAAATTTGCGATTTGATAAAAAAGATATGGAATCTTTGGTGTTCATGGTTACTTTTTCACTAGATAAAATTGTCCTTCCCTTTTAGTCCAATTACTATATAACTCTTTTTGTATCTTATTTTTTCAGGGTATAATTGACAAGCAAACTAGAATATAACATATCTAAAGATCTGTGCTTTGGAATTTTACAAATTTTATCTCGTTGAAAAGATTTTAAAGAGATCTACACAATGAGTACAAACAACAATATCAAATTTAGAGTTTTTACAAAAAAATCGGAGGTGTTTATCCTTCTAGGCACAATTTTCGAAAATTAGTGCTAGCCATTATGCAAACCACCACAAAGAATGCATAACACATTGTGCAGCCAAATTTTAATTTCTGCATTAACTAATTCATTGCAACTAATAAAACAATGTATTCCGTTCGTTTAAGAAAAAAATGATATATTCATTTTTTTAGACACAAATTTCGAAAATTGAAACGGTGTTTTTTTTTTTTTTTTTTTTTTTTTTTTGTCGGTCTTCTCACCTGATAGCCGTGTTTTAGTAACTATAGTGGGTAGACATTGAAAGGACAGTGTGAGGTGATGCCCCCGAGAAGACCTGAACCACAAACAGGTGGGAGAAATAGAAAATAAGAAAAAATGTTGCCCATGCAATGTGAGAAATAAAAAACCATTTTCTGTAATGTGGACTTTATATATTGATACCCACAGTAATTAAACACCAAACCTGTGGTAATCCTGTTTTATTGTTAAGAGAATATCTGGCTCAAATTTTGACACATTGAACTTTTTTATATTTTTGTGGTAAATGAAGCATTGATCCTCAAAAGCATTTTTGTTTTCTTGGGAAAAGGCTCAAAGAAGACCACAGATTTAAGCATTTTTGCTTTCCAGTTTGCTCCTTCAAGTAAGGTGTGGGTAATACACAGTTTGTACAGTGACTGGTGCATGTCTGTAGTGCATCATCAGGTGTGATTCAAGTACGTGTCTATGTCGATGTAATTGGGATAGAGGGGTCAAATACAATATTTTTCTTAACACGTAAATTGCTTTAATTAGTGTTTCACCCTGCGTTAACACGTAATTTGCTGCTGTAATTAAATTTCCACTTTTGTTGAGTGAGACTAGCACGTAACGCTATAAAGCGTAAGATCACCAAAACTGACCAAAAAAGTGACTGATAACCAAGGACCTAACGTGTAGAGAAGGAAACAAGATCTTTTTTATACCAGTCAGTAAAACCGCAGTTTTTTTCATACCATAACCATTATGACATACAGTGTGCGCTAGCTGTTTTTTTCCCCTAATGCGTGCTAGCTTCTAACTTTACCCATTCATCTCTCCCTATATATAGCGGATCTAATAGTCTCTGTTGCATCTCAAATTGGGGTTTCTCTATTCAAGCTTTCTTCTTCCTCTAGTTCTTTCAAGATTACGTCGATGATCATGGAGACTTTCATGCTTTTGAAATGGCTTGTTAACTCTATAGGCACAATGAATTTTGGGTACAATAATTCATCGTCGTCGAAGAATGATAAGGCTCAGGAGATAAGTTTCTACTCAATGCATGATGATGAAGAGAAGAAACTCAATAAGGTAACAATGAAATGTGGTGCATCATCAGGTTTTCAAATGCCACTTCACTATCCTCGTTACAAGAAGTCAGATTATGAGAAAATGGAGGAATGGAAGGTTGATATGCTTCTCAGAGAATATGGTCTTGACAGTTTTAAGGGTACCCTTGATGAGAAAAGGGAATTTGCTATGGGTACTTTCTTGTGGCCCGATCAGCTCTAATTATGCACCACCAGTCCACCACCACCACCAACTTAAATTCTGGAGCTCTCACTATCTTCCTGTAGTTGCTAACTAAATAGTTGTAGAAAGTACTTCAGTATCACTAATTGTATCACCATGGTCCATGTTATTATAAATGTTCCTCGACTATGTTAGTTTTTGTTTATGTTTAGGGATTTGCTGTACACTGTATGTAAGCTTTTCCATAATCAGTAGTAAGTTTTATAATTAAGTGGTGGACATATTGACAGTTTACAAATGATGATTGGTAGCACCATGAAACACTGACAAGAATAGTCACTTTTCGTACTCACTGATCAAGATAAAACCCCATTCAAATTCGTTAGTTACAAGAATGAAAATGAATGTTACAAAATTCGATCAGCACAAATGCACAATAATAACTGTGCTCTGGAATAATGACTACTGCAAAATAAAATACAAATGATCGGCTTTCTACACCGATTAATCAAAAATTAGGTGCTTCAATAACAAATTTGATAGCATTCAGTTTTTTATTGCGACTGTTTCAACAACCTTCATCTATCTTTTCACTTTACAGGGAATACATAATAGGGACGATACAACCTTCATCTATCTTTTCACTTTACATGGAATACATAATAGGGACGATATTAATACGAACGACATAACAATGCTTGGCCATATATATGCACCTGAATATTAGTGGCTCAAGACAGGGGAGTGTAAATAAAGAGGGTGATAAAAATTCGTAGTTGATCGAATTACCCGGTAGATGAAGTATTTTTCTGGAAATTACCTTCCCTTAATCTGAGGGTACTCAGGTCTTGTCCTAATCCAATAAGTAACTCCAAAGAAAGTTCAAGAATCAAGAGTGTTGTTTTATCAAAGATGGGCAGGTTTAACGAAATTACTCTTCATTCCCTGAGCTTATAAATAGTGAACAAATAAGAAATTAGCACACATTGTCGGTTGATCTCTCATCCATAGCGCGCAACTGGGCGAACACAAAATCTCTCTTTATCTCTGTGGAAGCAAGTAGTTCCAAAATCAAGCCCAAGTACTGAACCATTAGATAATTAACTAAAGAAGAAGATGGATCAAATTAAACATCATCAAATGCTACAAACAACTGAAGGCAGTAATGGTGTTTTTCAGAAACCAGACAATTTATTAAAGAAGCCTACTAATCTTCATTTCTTAATCTCTCTCCTCTCAATCTTTTCCTTAATCTTGTCCTACTCAGCTTCGCAGATTCCTGCTTTTTCTTCCCTTTCTTTTCATTTATTTACTTACACTATTGATAGGAAGTACATGTTCCTCCTTTGTAATGGAATCCTTGTATTCCTTGCCAGAAACTTTGAATTCCTCTCTTCCACTGATCAGCATCAGCAGTATTTTAGTGACAAACTAAGCACAGGAAACGTAGACCAGTTGTGGTTGAAGCCCGAGGTTTTGGAGGTGGATGGTTACGAGGGAGTATTTGTCAAGGAGAGTATAGGGACTTCAGAAACTTGTAATGACGAACTACTAGTCATCGATGAAGGTGGAAAAGAAGTAACAGAATGTCTAAAAGAAGAGGAATATGAGTTAATGACTACGAAAGACAACGAGAAAGATGAGAAAATTGGAACTTTGTTTACCAAAGATGATGAGAAAGAGGATGCTAAATTACATTCAGTTACAGAGGATGAAGAAAAAGATGAAAGGAAGGAAGATGAAGATGATGGAGAAGGATCACTGAGTGTAGAAGAACTGAACAAGAAATGTGATGATTTTATAAAGAAGATGAAGGAAGTAATTGTATATGGTTAAATACTTAAATTTGAAGAACATTTAGTTATTGTTTTACGGCAATAAAACTTCAGTAATTATGACAGATTTCCTTGCATTATTTTAAAAAGCAAGGAAAAGAAAAATAATAAAACTTCAGTAACTACATTTACTCGCTAGCTAATCATTAGTAAGTTGGTTGTACTCGTAACTCATTCTTCTTTTTCAATATCTTCCTACCTCCTTATCGGCTGCACTGAACTTTGCTTTTAGGAGCTACTAAAGTTTGTCTTTAAGGTTTCAATTATTTTTGCTAACTTGCCTTACAATAAAGTGCAGAGCGAGGAAGTAATCTCATTTTTGCATTTGTTAGTGTTCAATTTTTAATACAGCAACTACTAACAGATGTGGTCTTAGAAAAATAAGATAAAATAAAGAAACAATTAAACGTACCTTATGATACAGCATTTCAGAATTACTGTGTAGCATTTTAGCGCAGAAATTAATGGCTACCCTGCTTCCCAAATTGATGTGGCAGTGCTCACGGCTCAGTAAAAGGATGCTTTAACAATTACGACCTGCCGGATAGAGAAAGAAAAGTAACCTAATTACCTTTAAGTTCCAATGGGAGTAGGAAAATTGGCCCTATTAACATGTTACATCCACATCCACGTCCAAAACCAGAACCACAGAAAATCTTGCAGTTATGTGGTCAGAAGTTTTTGGCTTTCCTTTCCATTCTTCTGGCTTTCACTCTCCAACAGAACTAAAATGGATGCCCCACACATTTCATATGCAGTTTGAACAATCATGTTCAGTTGAATTAAACATGTCCTGCATTTCGCCAATCAACAATCACGGTGGAACCCAACCATCCAGAACTAGTGGCCCCAAATCTTTATCAGTTGATTGTTTTCTGTGGCATTAGCAACCTCTGTAAATAAGTAATTATGATAACCAAACTAGCAGAACAATCCTGGTCCTAAAATTTGACCAGATTTTCATTGAAGGGTTTTCATGTATTCACATTAATATCCTACACCGCAAATGGAAACCATCTTACAATTCAGGTGCAGTACATTTACTTAGCATAACAAGAAATGATTCAAAACCAGACCTCTTTCATCTTCTTCCGATCTTTATAACTTTTCCACCGAAGCCGAATGAGAACCAAGAAAGCGAATTTCATTGCTGAACTATATCTTGTGTCTCCATAGCCCCTTCAATAACTTTTACTTCTGTTTTGGCTATTTGTTAAAATCAATTCCAAGTGGAGTTGCATTCACTACCATTTGCAGCAGCATCTATTCTAACATCTATTGGTGGATTAGACTCCAAATTCAAAACAACTCCATCACATGCAGACATATTTCTAACATCGTTAAGTACCCTTACAAGTTCTTTATGAACATAATCAACACGCTCCTTTGAAAGTGATGACTCGGCATATAAAGCTGAAGTAAGGGAATGAAATGCTTGAGACCAGCCATCAGTGTTGCTTTGAAGTAAGGAGCTTTCTCGTCGCCACCGAATTGGCAAATATTTTTCTGGAAGGTGAAAATAGTTCTTCAGTGCAAGTACCCGAAGAATGTGTCTACACAAAATTCCTGATACTTCAAATTGTTTGCAAGAACAACAGATCTTTTCATCCTTCGGCATCCAACTAACGAGACACCCTCCATCCATCCTCTTGTGGTGCCGCACAAGATATGATCCATTCACCGTTTCAAATGCTGCACATTGCATGGACAATACAATTTCATTTTGTAATAAATTGAAGGCATAAGGTGTTAGGATACTAGAAGCATGTTCCTCAATGGGCATTGAAGTTTTAATATGCATGTCTTCCATCTCTTGCTCCCCTGCTTGAGTTCTAAAATTGGAAACAATACCAACCTGCATGTGTTCCATAACAATTGTTACAACCACGATGAGTTCAAAATCCATATGGTGGAATAATAGATTGCACAATTTTGTAGCCACATACCTGCTCAAAGAAGCTTTCTAAACATGTTTGTGCACTCAAGATCCCTTTCAAGAAAGCATCTATGGACTTGGAATATTCTGCAGTTGTCATTTGAGCAATAAAGTGACCTCTCAGGTAAGGTAGTGCCCATGATGCCCGGTGAGAGAAGAGTAAGGCAATGTGTTTATTTGAACCAAGTCCAAACCGATTAACCATTAGGATCCACTGACCCTCGAAATCCTTTTTACTTTCGAGATTATACAACCTATCAAACTCGGCCTTGAAATCTTCATAGTGTGGTCCCAGTTGAAAAGAGAACCAGCTCGAAAGTTTGGAAACAATATGCCATATGCAAAAGACTTGCTTACTACTTGGCAACACACTTTTTATAGCATCCCCAAGCCCCAGATCAATATCAGTTAGAATAGTCTGTGGGCATCTGCCATGCATAAATTGGAGAAAAGCCTGCAAAGACACAAATCTGTAAGAAAAAGATAAAAACAAACATATCGTATTAAAAAGAAGTTGATGAATAACAACCTGCAATGCCCAGGAAAAAGAATGGTAAGACTCATCCCTCAACAGAACATATCCAAAAAATATGGTTTTCCCATGGTTGTCAATACCAAACCACACTCCAAGAAGTCTGTCATAAGTGATCTCCCGATAAGTAGCATCAAATACAACTACATCGCCAAATGCTCTATATGCACAAACAGAATCTCCATATGCCCATGCAATGTTTGCAAGATTCCCATTCTCATCCATTGTAAAGTCATACACAAAGTCTGCATCTCTTTCCTTTACAGTCTTGCACACATTAAGAAGCTCTGAAACATCATTTTCCCGATCAACCTTCTTACAAGACTGAACAAAGTTTCTCACATCCCTCTCGATAAATGGCAGTTGTTCTTCCTCTCCCTTTTCTACTTGCAGCACCTTCATTATATGACGGACAGAGCACCCAGCTTTATGGAGTAACAAAATGCGTTCTCGATCTGCGTCAGGAATTTTTCGATACGCAGGAAGAAGACGTACTTGATCATCTTCCAGCAATTCATGGTTATGCTCATTAACAAATTGCTTAACAGACCATCTAGGAACACCTCCAATAATCTTCTTCAAAATGTACATTTTGGATTCACATCCACAAACAGTTGTTTTCCGGTCTCTCTTGCGCTCAGCCTTAGCTGATTTTCTATGTCTTTCAGGTCCATAACGATGACAAACAAATACTCTTGAATAAACACCTCTATCTTGATTACTCCTCGAACTCTCCCTTCTAATAGCAAACCCACTCTTTCTAGCAAAATTGGTATAATATTCAAAAGCTTCATCATCAGTTTCAAATGTTTGTCCAATAAATGGTGGTGCAACATCGACATATATGATTTCTGAGGGTTCGGATGATGACGATGCTTCCTCATTCTTGCCGTCCTCAAATCTTATATAGCACTTTCTTTCTCCACATGGACATTGTTGCTTTCTTATCCAACAATTGATACCAGTTTGTGCTTTTGATGTTATCATTTTCACCCACTTGACCAACTTTAAATAAACTAAGCTTGCTTGACTAGCTTTCAAATTTCCATTTTGTTGACAAATTCGTGACTAAATTAGTTCAAATTAATACTGAGTTCTACTGAAGTTTCAGAAAAACAGGTAAGCGAGTGGAATCTGAATAACAATGAAATTACACCCGACTTTAGAAAGAATCCAAGTATATTTCTAGAAACACATATTCATAAGTACAGAGGGCGAGGAGGAGAAAGAAAGAGAGTTACCTATAGATATTGTTGGCTGCTTCTGCATCCTTCGTTTCAGAATTTCTGTAATTGTAGATTTTGCGCCTGGCGATAGAACTAGGTTTTCAGTTTATGCTTGCTTGTTTTTTTAACTTCTAAAGTTCTCCAAAATTTAACCACAAAGTTAAGTTACAGCATTAAGCCCAAGCCCGAACCAATCCTAACTGCACAATTTTTTTTTTTCTGTTCTTGTTACAGTCTTACAGAAGATATCACAGATATGGTTAATTCCATTTAATACATCTTTGTAGTTGCCAGAAATGCAGAAAAATGCCATACAAGTTACACGGGAGCACAATTGAAGTTTGTTGAAATCCAGCAACAGTTAAATATCCAGAAAGAGAGCTGTAAGAAATTGAAATTTACATCAGCGGAACAAAGTAGTTTTTTTTTTTTTTTTCCCTCACAGTGGTTTTCTTTAGTGGTTGCTCGTCGGTTGCTGATTGAAAAGGATTCCCAGTGGAGGTGCAACCACTACAACTGGAATCATCATCCACTACAGTATTCATGTGCTGACACTCCAAACTAAGTGGAACACCATCATTGGCTGGCATTGTTTTTACATAGTTAAGAACCCTTGAAAGTTCTTCATGAACATAGCTGACACGCTCCTTTGTGATTGATGATTCTGAATATAAAGTTGATGTAAGGGAATGACATGTCTGAGACCAGTCTTCAGAAATGGCTTCGAGTATCGAACTTTCACAGCGCCACCTAAATGGCAGATATTTTTCCGGAACATGGAAATAGTTTTTCAGTGCAAGTACTTTTAGAGCATGTCTGCATAAGACTCCTGATACCTCAAATTCCTTGCAACTACAGTTAACCTTTTCATCTTTCGGTATCCAACTCACAAGACAACCTTCATCGACATTTTTGTGATGCCGCACAAGATACACACCATTGGAAGTTTCAAATGCTGCACACTGCATAGATAAAACAACTTCAGTTTGCAGAAATCTGAAGGCATACGGTGTAAGAATACTTGATGCATGTTCTTCAATTGGCATCGAAGTTTTGATAAGAATCTGTTCAGTTTCCTTTTCCTCTCTTTGTCTGACATTGTTTGCGGCAATACCAACCTGCAGGATCGAAAATGTAATTCTAGGATCAGATTAACAAGAAGAAGCTCTTACAAATATTTGAAAATAGCAAATATTTGTAAAACCCACCTGCTCAAAGAAGCTCTCCAGTGATGTTTGTGCACCCAAGATTCCTTTCAAGAATGCATCTATGGATTTAGAAAAATCTGTTCTTGTCATTTGAGCAAGAAAATAACCTCTTACATAGGGTAAAGCCCATGATGTACGGTGTGAAAAAAGTAAAGACACATGTTTATTAGAGACAAGTCCAAAATGAGTAAGCATTTGATTCCACTGCGATTCAAAATCCTTTCTGCTAACCAAACTATACAGCCTATCGAACTCAGATTTGAATTCATCATATCTTGGTCCAAGTGGATAAGAAAACCAACTTGGCAGTTTCGAAACAATATGCCATAAGCCAAAAACATGTTTGGTATTTGGCAATACACTTGAGATAGCCTCTTTAAGCCCCAAATCCACATCTGTAACAATTACCGGCGGGAACCTTCCTTGCATGAATCGAAGGAAAGCCTGCACAAGGAGAAGATTATAAGGAAAAGAGAATCATACAAATGAACAAATGCGTGAGGATTTTCTGTTATGAACACAGAAGATGACTAAATAGACAGATAAGGATTCTTTCCCACAAACCTGTAAAGCCCATTTGAATGAACGAGATGTTTCATCTCGTAACAGTGCGCAGCCGAACAATATAGTTTTCCCATGATTGTCTACGCCCATCCATACCACGAGGAGTCTGTCATAGGTGATCTCATGATACGTGGCGTCACAAACAACTAAATCGCCAAACACCTTGTAAGAACGAAAGGAATCTCCATATGACCACGCGATGCTGCTAACCTTAGCATTATCGTCCATAGTAAAATCATAAAGAAAATTCAAATCCTTTACTTTGGCAGCCTTGCACATATTAAGCAGCTCCGATAAATCATTTTCTCGATCAATCTTCTTAGAAGATTGTAGAAAGTTTCTGACATCCCTATCTAAAAACGGCAACTGTCCTGATTCTTTTCCCCTTTCAGATTGCATCACCTTCATTATATGACTCACTGAACACCCATATCTAGAGAGCGATAAAATACGTTCTTGATACACATCCGGAATCTTTCGGTATGCTGGAAGTAAATGCACTTGGTCGTCTTGTAACAATTCATGATTATGTGAATTGCTAAATTTCTTAACACACCATTGTGGTATCCCCCCAAACACCTCCTTAACAATGTACATTCTAGCCATACAACCACATGCGGATGATTTACGACCTCTTTGACTATCTGGTTTAGCTGATCTTCTAATACGTAAAGAACCTGATCGGTAACAAACTAACAATCTAATATACACCCCAACATCTACACTGCTCTTTGAACTTTCTCTCCTAATTGCAAACCCATTTTTCTTAGCAAAATTAGTGTAGTATTCAAACGCATCGTCGTCAGTTCTAAACTTCTGTCCTATATAAGGTGGAGCTAAATTTACATTACTAAAATCAGACAAAATCTCTTCGTTTTTCTCTTCTTCAAGTCGAATGTAACATTTTTGTTCTCCACATGGACAATGTTGCCTTCTAATCCAACAATTTATACCGTTTGGTGATTTTGATGATGTCATTTTATTTCCCCTAAAATATTCAAACCAAATGATTCTAATATCAAATGAAAATTAAATGAAAGCAACAATCAAATTAATTGAGAGAGAAATTGTGAACAGATAATTTAGACAAAACCCCAAAATTACCTGAAGAAGAAGACTGGTCTGGTCTCTGGTCTATGCTGCCTACAGAGAGAAACCTCGTTTTTGAGTCTTAAGTTTAACCGAAGTACTGCAGAAAATGGAGAGTGAATCTCTGAACCAATTATCCCAGAATGGGTTCCATTCTTGTGACGAGTACAGGGTAGGAATAAACAAAATCCGGAAGGGTCGTGCTATCCCGCACGACAGTGCGGGGACGGTTTATAAGCTAGCAATTAATCAGCCGTTGGATATGAAACGGACGTACACGATTTCATTATAAAGTTAGTGCCTGCTATTAAAGATTAAAAATTCCTAATAGGTCCTCCAGCTTAAACTATTACTATATCTAAACCCTTTTTCATGTTCACTATACGAGTTTGGAAGAGATCCCATTGTCACCGCCACCTGCACTACCCCTTTGCCGAAAGCACCACCATCACAAAAACCAAAAATGAAGAACACCAAAAGTCCATATTTAGTAAAGATTAATTAAAATTTAATCATCTCCTATTAAACATTTGAACATCAACATCAATACTTAGTAAAAAAGAAGGCGATGTCGTGCTCTATTAATGATGGTAATAGAGGAGAAAGAGTTTCTCATTCTTCTTGTCGATCAACTCGGTCGAAGAAATTATTGAATAGATTAAAAAATATATGTAATTCGCAAAAATCTGGATTTGATCTTGTTGATGTTTTCTCCTGTAACAAAGTTGAAATTAATTAGGTCAGTTCCATTCCTGATTTGGTATCAAATTACGAAAAGAACAGGCAATATACAGTTCAGGATTCCTTTAATCATGGGTATGTCACATATAAAAATTCAAAGTGAAAAAAATTCTTTGTTGTAGAAATTTTGAGGGGAATCAAATAGTGGGTACTACTTGTTTTTGTGATTAAACTCAATATTAGAGCATAATCATGCAGACCCTTATACAAAATTTTGTTTTGTGAGAATTATTGGAATTCTGCGGGGAGATTATCAGTAAGAAAGTAAATCTATATCGGATTACCTAGCCATTTCTACTATTCTTTGATGCGTATCTACAAATGCTTCCGGTTCTCACGGATAAATTTGATGGAAAACATTTTTCCTAGTTAAGTTAGCAGAGAGACAATGATGAAGAGGGCTTATAAGAAAATATTGTAATACATGGGGATTGTAACAGAGGGCTTATTTACAATTTATATTATGGACAGTTGTTCAATTATCATTAACGGCTAAAACTTATTATGTGTTATTATCCGATGGTTTTAAACATGTTAGCTGATGAAGACAATATACAAGGTCACGCGGGATAGCATTACGCAATCCGAAATCATTTTGTTCCGGATAGGGTGGTTTGGTAAGAGCAAGTCCAGTCGAGACCAACAAGACATGATTGCTAAAGGGGATACCGGGATTAACAGGGGGTATCGTTTGAGTGATCCGACGGTCAGGACCAGTTTTTATCTTTTTATTTTATATAGAATGGTATACCCCTGCAAGAATTGGAATCAACCTTTAGCAATCATGCAAACAAGATGGCTATTTGATGGTCCACGTAGATGGGTAAAGTCATTTTCTTACCGTTGAAAAAGTTATTTCGAGAAAGATTGAATCCATTTGCAGACCCTCCCAAGTTGAGCTGACGATCGGTTCAACTTGAGTCGTCCATTGGTTAAATTAGAGTTGGCCGTCCATGGGTTGGACAACAACGACTACATTTTTAAGCGTTATCAGACGGATATATCTCCCTTCTAACTATATAAATCTCTTTAGATCCATCAATTAACACACATGACTTATATCTATTTTTTGTTGTCACAAAAATTCATCCGATTTCTCCAAAATGTTACTTGTTTCTTGTCTTTTCAATGAAGATTTTATTTTTCTTTATGGATCCTAATTTGAAAAGAATGAGGAATTAAACGTACACAGTGGCGCTAATATTTCTCCAATAAAAACAAGCATTTATGTAGCAGTTGGATCAAATGGATGAAGATTCAGACAATAAGGGAACAATGACCAATGTCATGATGTGATTATACACAGGGCAAACACTGCGAGCTTTATAAACCAAGATCAGTATTAACAAGAAGATATATGTGGATATTTCGAGAGGATGGACACCAACGGATGATACGTGATTATTTTATTGACTTATGTGTGTACTTTGATCAAGACTTTCAACATCGCTTCCGCATGGCGTAACACCTGGTTGTTAGAATTATTGGAAAACTTCATGAGTAAATCCTAAATTCAAATATCAAATTGATGCACGAAATGTACGAGGAATATAATCCTGAACAAAAGGTCATTGTAGTCCCAAAGATTCTAGGTTATGATTAGCCAGCGGAAGTCTGTGATGAGTATATTCCCATGTCAAAAACAACAACATATGAAAATATCAGTATATTTTTGCGGAACTGTAGTCAACCATTTTGGTCCACGTTTTTTTTATGATAATCAACACAAGATGGTGTCGGACAACTATGATGTAATTTTAAATAGTGGTAAGAATGGGTTCGTTCAGATTTGTGAAGATTCGAGTTTTTTAAAATTAATAAAAATATACAATAATATTACAATTGGTGCAAGAGATACTGGGACTGAGGATTTAATTTTTAGAGTGAAAATAACCAAGACACTAGATTCCACTATTACACATGAATAAATGATGATAAGAATTCCAAAACTCTAATTATTTTTAAAATCTCTTTTTCTTAATTCACAAATTATCAAGCATATTCTCAAACATTAATTGTATCCCTTAAGCATAGATTATCTAACCAAAGCATAACCTATCTAATTGAATCACAACTAATTAGGAAAAATTATGCAAATAATTAAAATTCTGCAAAGCAGTAATTTGAGTGAATTATAAATTGCAAAATTAGAGAAAAGTAAAATAATTACCAATTATTCATGCAACAATAGCTTCCTCCATGCCTTGGTTACGCGAGAATTAGCTCATCATTATCATGGAAATATGCTCAAAATTCATCTTTATTAATGCTCAAAAATGGTTCACAAATGATGAAATAGGAGAAAATTGACAAAAACCGGGTTTGTAACACTTCTGTTTGTTACAAACCGAGCTGTTACAGAGAACGATAAAAATGAAGTGTTGTTAACACTGTCGCATTACGACCCTCACCCTATTGTCGCTGTTACTGTTGAAGAACGACGGTTACATTGCGTCTTATGTTCTTCGCGTTCATCATCATCAGCAGCAGCAGAAACTGAATTCTGCAACTTGTGATTTCTTCTTCTCTGGCTCTCCTCAGCTCCCCAAACTCTCCACACCCCCTCTAAGTCTCCCAGGGACTCTATTTATACCAAAAACAGGCGTTGAATCTCCTCCATTAATTCCGAAATATTCACAATATCTTTTATTCATGATACGGGAATAATCAAGATTTTCATTCTCTGTTTAGCTCCTCCACGCGTTTTTAGAAGTCCAATCTCCTTATTTGTATCTATTACGGTCGAACACACTCCAAACTCGTGCATTACAGGCATCGAACTCACTGTAATTCATGTTATCCCGTGAAAATGTGTGTAACTCTGTTTTGCTCCATGCGATGATTACAGCCAATTCTAATCCAAACAGACACCCATAACAGCTTTCTATGGTCATATCACGTCTACCCATTAAGTTTCAGGGATTTAATCTCACTAAATCACGTCCAAAAATCGATCAAAAATTTTACAGAGAAATAGGTTTATTTTCCCGCCAAAAATCTTTTTTTGAAATTGAGAAGAACATGTCCTCCCCCTAATCCTGCACGGGTGTCCCTTTAGCACTTGTCTTATGGGGTGCAAATAGTAATTTTTTTGGGCGTAGACAGTAATTTTTCCGGGGTTCCTCCGACACATTTTTGGGGTGCTTCCGGTGCATTTCTGGGGTGCCTTTAGTACTCTATCCTGGAGTGTAAAACACCACTTTTCGAGCCAATTTCGCCGCAAGAGCTTATTTTTCTAAAAATACCTACAAAGACATAAAATAACAAAATAAATACAAAATCGAACACTAACAATATATACAATTGAGACATATTAGACACAATAATGCGTCTATCAAACTACTAGTTGAAAATGCAAATAGGGGATTTTGTCGGAATGCTAGATAGCCTTAATTGCATGCACTGGATGTGGTATGGATGTTCTTATACTTGGAAAGGTCTATATAATGTCCACTACTCAAAACCAAATTATTATGGAAGCAACAACTTCTTATGATTGTTTGATGTAGCTTGTTGTTTTGGACTCCCGGGTTCAAATAACGACATCGATATTTTGCATAAATCTCATTTGTTTGAAGAACTGAAGTATAGAACTGTTCCACCTGCAGATTCCATCATCAATAACAATAGCTATAACATGGTGTATTTTCTGGCGGATGAAATTTATCCAACATGGTCAACTTTAGTTCAAGCTTACACTAAGATACCCGAAAACGGGGAGAACCGTGACAGAAAGTATTTATAAAAAAAAATCTTGAATATTGAATCATGAAGTTGATGATTGTGCAACATCTTGAGTTGCCTTTCTGTTCTTTTTGCTCTTTTGACACCCACTCCATCATATCTTTCTCCATTTCCATTAACATTAAGGTTAGAATTACCATGTTGAGATCTGCCAGTGTTGGGTTTAGGTTTTGAGTTTGTTTCTGGTGAAGATTAAGGAGACCCAGGTTGTAGAGAAACATTGTAGTTTTGTTTAGTACTTGATATCCATTAAACATATCGGGGTTAAAATCGGTTTAGCTTTCTGAGGATGTCGAAATAGGCTTCGTGCTTGAAACTCGCAGTTCTTGTTTTTTGCCATTCCTCTCGAGTTCTTTGTTGCTACAGTTTGAACATTTATATATTAGTTATTATAACAAACATAACACGTTTTAAAAATCAATTAAATAAAGAGAAATACAAATTACCACATCGACTTCAGTATCACCGCTCATTTTGCAACGATTCATTTCCATCGTCAAAGCTACTCAACTATTCATGTCTTTGCTGATTGAATTAAAACGACCTAATAACCCATCAACATCACGAATTTTTGGATTCCCAGTATCCTGACAAAAAAAAAATTAAATAATTATTCCCCTAAAGCATATTTTGCTGTTCTTGAACACTGTTAGACCATCGATCGGTCGAACTCGCAAGTTTTATTATCTTAATCTCGTTGTCAATGTTAGATTTACAAAACTATATCTTAATTTATAGTCTACTAAAGCCATATCTTGAACTAGGTAAAGTTTTCCTCGTTAACAAAATTCTTATGTGTGTGATTTTACTTTTCCGCATCTTTTGATTGTTAAAAGTGAAAACGCGGGGGTACCAAAATACACCACCACTTTTTTCTTAGGAAATCTGTATGGACAAACTCAATTCAACTCTGAGAGTTAAAATCAATCAAGGATTGGTATCTAGAGTTATCTATCTCTCTCCCTCTCTCTTGCGATTAGAACGTTTACAGAAACGAATCCGTGAACCTAATCAAAAAGAGATAACTTGGACGGTACTGAAAAAGCGGGGGTCTAACAACCACACCCAATATTTTGTTCGGCAATCTGAATGGAAAAAATCCAATATACTTTCAAGAGAATCAACTAGACAGTCAGACTCAATCTATAGAAAAGTATATCAAAGAGTTATATATCTATTTCTCAATTCAATCTGCAATCAAAAAAATAGGAATTTACGAGCCCGATTGAATAAGATAAATAACTTGGATGGTATCACAAACCAATATCCAAGTGTCAATCAATTTAATCAACAACCTAAAGGTCAGATTCAAGAACCGATTGAACTTAACGCACAACATGTGATATTTCTATTATATAACAAAATATAATGCGGAAAAGAAATAACACAGACACGAGAAATTTTGTTAACGAGGAAACCGCAAATGCAGAAAAACCTCGGGACCTAGTCCAGCTTTGAACACCACGCTGTATTAAGCCGCTACAGACACTAGCCTACTACCAATGAACTTCGGACTGGAATGTAGTTGAGCCCTAATCAATCTCACACTGATCAAGGTACAGTTGCGCTCCTTACGTCTCTGAACCTCGGCAGGATTCTACTCACTTAATTCCCTTAGCTGATCTAACCCACAACTAAGAATTGCTACAACCCAAATTCGAATGCTTGATAAACAAATTTGTCTTACACAGAAAAGTCTATTGGAATAGATAAATCTGTCTCCCACAGAAATACCTATGAGTTTTGTTCCGTCTTTTGGTAAATCAAGGTGCACGAGAATCAATTGATAAACAGGACTTATATTCTCGAAGAACAGCCTAGTATTATCAATCACCTCACAATAATCTTAATCATATGGAAGCGAAACAAGATATTGTGGAATCACAAACGATGAGACGAAGATGTTTGTGACTACTTTTAATCTTACCTATCGGAGATAAATCTCAAGCAAATCTTATCAAAGATAATACTCAATCACAATAGTAGAAGTAAGATCAGAACACACAACTATAGAGAAAATAGTTGGATCTGGCTTCACAATCCCAATGAAGTCTTCAAGTCGTTAACCTACAGGGTTTTGGAGAAAACCTAAGGTTAAAGGAGAATCGACTCTAGTCGCAACTAGTATCACACATAAGGTGTAGGGATTAGGTTTCCCAATTGCTAGAGTTCTCCCTTATATAGTTTTCAAATCAGGGTTTGCAATCTATGTTACCTTGGTAACAAAGCATTCAATATTCACCGTTAGATGAAAACCTGATTAGACTCAAGATAATATCTTTCAATCGTTAGATCGAACTACGCTTGTTATACACAAATGAAATGTACCTTCATTTATGTTTGAGTAACCGTACCTAAACGTGTACACTAGGTTGGCTCAACAGTAGTTAACCAAAGTTAGCTATATGAACACTTTCATATCAACCTTATTCATCTTAACCACAACTAGTTAAAGTGACTCAAATGAAACTAGTTATAGAGTTATTCAATTGCTATATTCTCATAGAAGTATACAAGAACACAATTGAAGCAAAATCGGTTTGATTCACTCAAATCAATTCATGAACATTATAGCCACGGTATGCAAAAGATTGCATTCCTTATTATATAAATGTATTAGTTCATGTCAAAACCGATTCTAGAACTTTAACCACTCAAGTATGCAAACGGGTATGCATACTTAAGTAGCCGGACCAAGTTTGGGTTCGCCAGTATGCGAACAGGTACGCATACCTCCAAACTCAGCAGAAATTCCCGGACCTAAACCTTATGCCAGTACGCGTACCGGTATGTGTACTTAGGTACCTGGACTTTCACAAACCAATTGGTACGCATACGGGTATGCATACTATGGTTCCCGGACATGGATTACATATATGCAAGAACACATACTATGTTCATAATCCAATAATAGTTAAGTGTTCTAAACTCTATTTCAATCATTTAAACATTCTTAGAGGATTACAATAGATGTTTTCACGAACTAATAGCATCAAAGCAATTTTCAAGTTATTGAAATAATCATTACGAAACATTCCAAGTCTACACCAAATGATTGTATCACACAAATCATGTAAGATGTTACTTGGCGATTTTCACATGATCATCTTTTGACTTTCGTCAAGAATATAAGATGAACTTGGTCGAAGCGAAAGCTTACCAACACATATTTCGAGAAATATGTAAGCGAGTTAAACTCAGCTCGAAATCTCAAATGTGCATAATCGAATATTATATAGCAATACGATTTTTGTCTCAATATAGGAGATAGAGTAGAAATAGACTTTCCAAGTGATAAATGAGTTTTAGTCTCCACATACCTTTTGTTGATGAAGTTCCACAAGCTCTCCTTAGTAGTTCTTCGTCTTCAAATGATGAACGTCGTGAAGTCTAATGCTCAACTACACAATCTATCCTAGTCCGAGACATCACTATAAGTAGACTAGAAATCAATACTTATAGTTTTAATCACTAACATTGACAAACAAGCTTGAGATAGCAACGCTTGCGAGTTCGACCGAGCAGTTCTCTAATAATCTCCCCCTTTGTCAATTTTAGTGACAAAACTATCAATACGTATGGATTACAAAATAAATAAACTTTGTAGCCTCTCATCCAAATGCTTGATCTCCTTGGTTCTTCAACATTACTTGAAATCTTCGTCACTTCCAAGTACTCCAGTGATTCTGAACGTGTTCAACTCAACATCATAGTTGTTGAAGATCCGTAGCAATAACAATGAGAAAACAGGTGCTCTCAATCATTGTTATACAATGTCATTGTATTATTACACAACATCAAAGTCCAATTGTATCACAACTTTGACAACAATACTATGGTGATATGTATCACTCCCCCTTAGTCAATATTTCATCTCACATGAAAACCACTCCCCCTTACATAATGATCCGTAAACCATATGTATTTGTAGTGTGAATTACACATTAATTCTCCCCCTTTTTGTCAATATAAATTGTCAAAGGTACGAAAACTAGTGGGATCCTAATGAAAATTTCATAGAGATACTTCATGACCAAAAGAGAACATATCAACTTGTTTCGATGATTTCAAATAGTCGAAACTTAGTGTATTCATCAAGGAGTTTATAAAGATACTAGAAAACTCCTACATTATTCCACAGCCGCACTCCCCACAAAGATTTGGCGATTAAGCACAAGTTAAAAAAAGAACTCTCCCCCATAAAATGCCATTCCCGAAAGAACAACAAGAGAGACCTTACTTTTACAAGAAAAGAAGGATTTCGTTGGACATTAACAAATCACATGAAACATGAATTTGTATCCCAAAATCTCAATTGTATTAACCACAAGGAAAATGATCAATTCAATTGGCCATGCTCAACATAAGAAAACTTACGGAGCAACACAGTACATACACAAAGATGCGGATCAGGGAAAGACCAATACTACGGAATAATCAAAGATTCATTCTATTTTTCATCACTATTTGCACAATGACATATAATAGACTTAATCTTTGTAAAAAAAAAGTTCTTCCTATCTTCCATCAATATTTGCATATGACATAATAGGCTTAATTTTTTTGGGTCAAAAGTTCATTATATCTTTTATCAATATTTGCATACCGACATATAATAGAGTTAACTTTTGAACAAATATGGGACAGTCAAGGTTCACGGACGTAAACAACATATCCCATAACAATTTGCAATATATAAAACCATAAAGATTAATACTGCAAAAAATCATCTTCCAAATAACTTAGAATTTAAATAAATAAATCTAAAAACATTGCAAGATGAAAATGTTGGTAATAGCTATGTGTACTCACAATAATTGCTATTCCAAACCCTAGTTATCCTTCTTAAAAACACAAGAATAAATTCTCATAAGAAGTTTCCTAGACAAAATAAATAAGACATCAAACAACTCTAAGACTAACAAAACGGATCACACGTTAAAATCAGAGTTCGTGATCAGAGTCTTCAAGGGTTTCAAGACTTTTAAGCTTGTGACTGACAGCATTGATTATTTCTTCGGAGAAGATATCCTATTTGAGAAGATCCTTAACATGTGACTTCATGAGAACAAGGTCAGAGTTAACCTTTTTCAACTCAGTTCGTAACACATCAAGATCCTTCATAGAGTCCCCAAGCTTCAGTTTTGCTTTCCCTAGATCATTGAGAAAACCATGAACCACTTCAGCAGAGACAATCTCAGCCTTTTCTATCTTGATGAGAATATGCATAATAGCATGATGCACCAGGTTTGAGTTTGTCAGCTTCAACAATGGTCCTTTTCTTCTTTAAAATGAACTCAAAATATACAGCATCATCAATAGAATCAGCTGGAAAATCCCAAGAACTAGGAGGAGAAGCCATTTTTTCTATTCTTAATAGAAGAAAACCTAGAGTGAGATATCTCAACTCAGAAGGAAAGGTATAAAAATGTTTTCTTGGGAAAACTTTAGGATTTCCAAAGTGGGTTCGTGACAAGTAACACACGTACCTGTACGGACACAACTTGACCCATAGGTGAAAACACAAAAACAACAAATTATTGTAAAAACAAGGAGACTGTTTAGCAAAAATTTGCAAAGTGAATAGATTCACAACACTTGGCTCAAGGAAATTTGTTCTCACAAGGGAAAAATTTAGAGGATAACAATTTGACACAATAAAATTTCAAGAAGAAATTAAAAGTCAAAAGCGTGACAAAATAAAACACAAATACTTATGCAAACATGTTTGTGAATGATAATCCAGCTAAGCACGAGTATACCTGATCAAATATCACTCCACCAGGATTTTTTTGAGTGAGATTTCATCCTTGTGATTAATTAACACAAGTATGAGCTTTAAGCTCATCAAATGAACGTTGTTTTCGGTTAGACCTCTTGCTCCTGACCTTTGGAGGAAAACCATTATGATGTGAAAAGTTATCATAATATTTACTATCATCAAGATATGATGCATAGTTTTTGTTCTTACCTGAAGTATTTTGTCTAGAGGGAATTGACAGCCTTTTGACGATCTCTTTATATCCTTCAATTATTAGATTTAGGTTGTCTTCCATATCTCCATTTTTGCTTCCTTCTTCTAGTACATTTTTCACATCAACAACAACATTATCTCCCTTTTTAGAAGAAGATCCTTGAACTCTTCTTTGACGATCTGGGTAAGGGAGTTTGTTACCTTGAACATTTGAGGAACACATCGAACTGACTTTCCTGGTAGATTACACAGGGTGAATACTAAAACCAATTGGTTTAGACATACGAATGTCAGTTACACCTTTGAGAATTAAGTCTAAGGTATGTTGAAGACGAACAATATAATTGTCATTCAATCTAGATTTCCTCTTTTATTCAACATGTCCTTTTGAGTCACAAAAGAGACACACTTTCTGATCACCAGAGTGATTAGAGAAAACAACCTCAACACCATCGTTGGGAGACTTCTTCCTTCCATGTGATGTGGATATTCCTTGATTAGAGGAAGACACAAGCACATCTTTTCCAACAGGAAGGGATTTCGGTTTTGCTTTTGGAAATGAATTTTTTACAGTTAAGTTAGAAGCAATTGGTATAGTGGACTCTTCGGAACATTCTTGAACAGAGTGTTTACTAAAGAGATGTTCAATTTCCAGAGCATCCCCTTTGATTTTTTCCTCAAGTAGTGTTCGTGAAGAACAGACTGAGGCGTTTTCCTCTCGAAGAACCTTTAGAAGAGAGTCACGCTCATTTACCATACCAAAAAGAATATTGACTTTGTGTTTCAACCGATTGACATCATCATCCTGGGTTCTAACAAGTTTTAGAATCATGACACTCTCTTTGGCTGCTTCCCTTTCAACTTCAGAGTCAGACTCGTCGGTAAGGTAATAAGGGTAACACTTGTCAATGCAAGTCTGTTTCATTGGAACACTAGGTTCGTCTATATTCGAGATTGACAAATCTTTCTATTTAATAGATTTCAAAGACACGGAACTTTTATTTCTGGCGATGCGTTTGTCAAAGATAGCACAACTATCCATATTCATATCGCTAAAAACATAGACTTATAAGGTCTTAAACGTGTTTGCCTGCTCTGATACCAATTGAAAAAGCGGGGGTCTAACAACCACACCCAATATTTGGTTCGGCAATCTGAATGGACAAACTCCAATATACTTTCAATAGAATCAACTAGACAGTCAGACTCAATCTATAGAAAAGTATATCAAAGAGTTATATCTCTATTTCTCAATTCAATTCGGCAATCAACAAATAAGAATTTACGAGCCCGATTGAATAAGAGAAATGACTTGGATGGTATCACAAGCCAATATCCAAGTGTCAATCAATTCAATCAATAACCTAAAGGTCGGATTCAAGAACGGATTGAACTTAACGCACAACCTGTGATATTTCTATTATATAACAAAATATAATGCGGAAAAGAAATAACACAGACACCGGAAATTTTGTTAACGAAGAAACCACAAATGCAGAAAAACCCCGGGACCTAGTCCAGCTTTTAACACCATACTGTATTAAGCCGCTACAGACACTAGCCTACTACCAATGAATTTCAGAATGGAATGTATTTGAGCCCTAATCAATCTCACACTGATCAAGGTACAGTTGCGCTCCTTACGTCTCTGAACCTCAGCAAGATTCTACGCACTTGGTTCCCTTAGATGATCTCACCCACAACTAAGAGTTGCTACGACCCAAAGTCGAAGAATTGATAAACAAATCTGTCTCACACAGAAAAGTCTATTCGAATAGATAAATCTGTCTCCCACAGAAACACCTATGAGTTTTGTTCCGTCTTTTGATAAATCAAGTTGCACAGGAACCAATTGATAAACCGGACTTATATTCCCGAAGAACAGCCTAGTATTATCAATCACCTCACAATAATCTTAATCGTATGGAAGCGAAACAAGATATTGTGGAATCACAAACGATGAGACGAAGATGTTTGTGACTACTTTTAATCTTACCTATCTGAGATAAATCTCAAACAAATCTTAGCAAAGATAATACTCAATCATGATAGTAGAAGTAAGATCAGAACACGCAACTACATAGAAAATAGTTGGGTCTGGCATCACAATCCCAATGAAGTCTTCAAGTCGTTAACCTACAGGGTTTTTGAGAAAACCTAAGGTAAAGGAGAATCGACTCTAGTCGCAACTAGTATCACACAGAAGGTGTGGGGATTAGGTTTCCCAGTTACTAAAGTTCTCCCTTATATAGTTTTCAAATCAGGGTTTGTAATCTAAGTTACCTTGGTAACAAAGCATTCAATATTCACCGTTAGATGAAAACCTAATTAGACTCAAGCTAATATCTTTCAACTGTTAGATCGAACTTAGCTTGTTATACACAAATGAAATGTACCTTCATTTATGTTTGAGTAACCGTACCTAAACGTGTACACTAGGTTTGCTCAACAATAGTTAACCAAAGTTAGCTATATGAACACTTTCATATCAACCTTATTCATCTTAACCACAACTAGTTCAAATGACTCAAATGAAACTAGTTATAGAGTTTTTCAGTTGTTATATTCTCATAGAAGTATACAAGAACACAATTGAAGCAAAATCGGTTTGATTCACTTGAATCAATTCATGAACATTATAGCCACAGTTTGCAAAAGATTGCATTCCTTATTATATAAATGTATTAGTTCATGTCAAAACCAATTCTAGAACTTTAACCACTCAAGTATGCAAACGGGTACGAATACTTAAGTAGCCGGACCAAGTTTGGGTTCGCCAGGATGCGAAAGGGTACGCATACCTCTAAACTCAGCAGAAATTCCCGGATCTAAACCTTACGCCAGTACGCGTACCGGTATGTGTACTTAGGTACCCGTACTTTCACAAACCAACAGGTACGCATACGGGTATGCATACTATGGTTTCCGGACATGGATTACATATATGCAAGAACACATACTATGTTCATAATCCAATAATAGTTAAGTGTTCTAAACTTTATTTCAATCATTGAAACATTCTTAGAGGATGACAATAGATGTTTTCACGAACTATTAGCATCAAAGCAATTTTCAAGTTATTGAAATAATCATTACGAAACATTCCAAGTCTACACCAAATGATTGTATCACACAAATCATGTAAGATGTTACTCGGCGATTTTCACATGATCATCTTTTGACTTTCGTCAAGAATATAAGATGAACTTGGTCGAAGCGAAAGCTTACCAACACATATTTCGAAAAATATGTAAGCGAGTTAAACTCAGCTCAAAATCTCAAATGTGCATAATCGAATACTATATAGCAATACGACTTTTGTCTCAATATAGGAGATAAAGTAGAAATAGACTTTCCAAGTTATAGATGAGTTTCAGTCTCCACATACCTTTTGTTGACGAAGTTCCACAAGCTCTCCTGAGTAGTTCTTCGTCTTCAAATGATGAACGTCGTGAAGTTTAATGCTCAACTACACAATCTATCCTAGTCCGAGACATCGTTATAAGTAGACTAGAAATCAAGACTTATAGTTTTGATCACTAACATTGACAAACAAGCTTGAGATAGCAACGCTTGCGAGTTCGACCGAGCAGTGCTCTAACAGGTACCAAAGGCCAATGTCCAAGAATCGATCAAGTTGTATCCAACAAACTAGGTCGGATGTATCTACTATAATTGATCAATGCACAACCTGTGATATTTCAATTATAAAGATAAACAATATAATGCGGG
This sequence comes from Papaver atlanticum, assembly GCA_023531105.1. NCBI lineage: Eukaryota > Viridiplantae > Streptophyta > Magnoliopsida > Ranunculales > Papaveraceae > Papaver > Papaver atlanticum. Next base: position 437,003 of record JAJJMB010016199.1, read on the forward strand.
AAAAAAAATAACACAGACACCAGAAGTTTTGTTAACGAGGAAACCGCAAATGCAGAAAACCCCCGGGACCTAGTCCAGATTGAACACAAAACTGTATTAAGCCGCTACAGAGACTAGCCTACTAGTCGTTACTTCTTCTCATTCTTCAGGTCTTCGGAGTAATTCTTGTATGTCTCAACATTCCTAGACTTTCTAGTCTAACCTAAACGAAGTTGACTCTAGTATTTAATCAATTGACTCCAGATGAGTTTTTATACTAAAATATGACAACCAAACTTGACATACCAATGCTTGGTGAGTTCAACCGAGCTATGCACTAACAATCTCCCCCTTTTTCACTTTTAGTGACAAAAATCTATTTACATATGGAGCTAAACGAATTACAAAATAACTCATTCTTCATACGCTTGATTCCAAGTTTGAATAGCACAATAACCTGCATATATTCAATCAATAAATGTCGTTGTTGACATTTGAATAACAAAACCTTTTACTCCCTCTAAAGGCAAGCTAGGTAAATATTCAATCCGAACATATTTGTTATTCCCCTTTTGTAGTATGAAATACTACACAACAATATGATATGTTTCTCCCCCTTAGTCAATGCTTTACTCTTTCGTTAGTCAATGCTTTACAATTGTCATTTCCTAGTGATTAAAAATCACTTGTTTACTCCATATATTTCTCCCCCTTTTGTCACAAAATGACAAAGGTTCGAGCAAATAAAGGACAAACCGAAAGGATCTTACAAATCTATAAGACTTGTACAAATATAAGAGTAAGCACGAAGGTTTCACATACCATTTTAGATAACCAATATTAAAATCGAAACTACGAAAGTAATGTAGTTTCAATATGTTATCAAGGAAACAATTGCCCGAAGAAATTTTCCCTATAGTCCAACATATCGACTAAGATACTTAATTCCATTGTTGAACCGATTGCGTATGTACAATCGCTTGTTTCGATAAGACCAAAAATAAAAATCAGAATTAACTTTATTTTTCTCATCATGCTCTACTTATTCAGATAATAACTTAGACTTTTCCCTTTAGACAAGACAAACACTAGGTTAGTTAACTAGTTTTTCTTGTCAATGCATTCGATTAGACTTGAGTAATCGAATCCTCCAATTGATAAGTCTAACTAAGATCAGAATTAAGTTAGTTTCTCTTATACGGAATCAAATGGACTAAACAAATGCTACCGTATTTTTGTTAAGCCAAAAAAAATAGATACAAACCAAAATAAATTGACTTGCAAAATTATTTTTCTTAACCGGAAGCAATTGAAACAAATATATACATTACAGCACCACAAATGCACTGAGTTTCGTTAAGTAAAAACACTTGATACCCAACAATAAACAAGATACCAAACCATAAGCCAAATAAATTGACACAGTTTTTCTTAACCGGAAACAATTGAATCAAATAAACCAAACCATACACAATAATGGAACATATCAATTGTACCGATTTTTTTTAAGCAAAAGCAAAATATATGCAATATAAACAGGCTTTTATTAAGCAGGAAAAATGATTAACTAACAATAAAATCGTTACCTCAATTTCCGCAGCCACTTCCCCCCAGAAAGATATATCATTAAGCGCAAGTTCAAATAAGAACTTTCCCCCAGTGTGTTTTCATCCTCTCGTAAGAACAAAAGAAAAACAACAAAAGCAACCTTTACCAGAGAAAGGTTGAATTGGTTTAACTAATGCGTGCCAATAGCAAAAGTTGAAAACCCGAAACACATATGTTATGCTAAACACAACTTATGTAAACTTAAATTTATTCAACATATTGTGACTTTTCACATATGAGTTTCAGTCGGAACACCTTATGATCCTTTGATAAAGCCCACCAACATGGGCTAGAATTTAATCCCGCTAAATCATAAAGCCACATAAATCATAAGGGATACACCATATGAGATCGAATAGCAAGGTTAATAAAAACCGAAATCAGATATCTCATAAAACCGAAATCACATAGAAAATAAAATAAAATTCATACACAGGCTATGCAATCAAAAACTATCACATGAAACAAAAATTATAAAATAATAATTTTATTCATACATAATAATATTGGTAGTTTTATTCAAATAGACCTTATACAAAAATATCGAAATAAATCAATACATTGATGTCTATTTTCTCTAAATTAGAATCTTCAATTCTCTCATAGTTTCTCAGTTTGCTTTGGAGTCAGATCAGGAGATCTAAAAGGATTCCAATCATCTTCAATGATAACGAACCTTGATTCAAGACTCATAAGATTGTTATTAACTATCTTTCGCAAATCCTTTTCCATGTTCCGCACTTCACATAAAATTAGATCTAGTTTTAGTGAAAGATTCTTGACAAGATTATCATTAAGGGATAAAATCTCTCCGTTAAGAACATCTTGATTTAGTTCTGGAGCAGAGTCTGAATCACCATGCGAAGATTCGATAAGAAATTTCTTGTTAGGAAACAAGATAGTCCAAACTTTTTCAACTTTCCGAAGTTGCAACTAGAGGTAGACATTCTGTCAGATCTTTATGAAATGAAATGTAAATTTCATTCTTCTATAAATAAGAGAAGTTTTCTCATAATATTAGAGAATATTTTTTCATTTAATTACATTAACCGAAAAAAACATTTTTATTAAAATATTTACACACTCATTCTTACTGTATTGAAAAATAAATAATAAGGATTTGTGTTTATGTTAGACTGGTTAGGTTATCGATTTTCAGTTGTTGAATTTTCTTTTCTTTGAAATTTCAACATTCTTACGGATTCGAGAGTCTTTTATCTTTGAACTATTAGGTTCTTTTATCAGTCTTGAAACAAGATCTTGATATCCAAAAATCACATCATTTGATTCCCTTAGTTGACTCTCTGGAATGATTTTTGATTTGGACTTAGATTTTGTCCATTTAGATTGACAGTGTTTGTCTTTCTGTGAGTTACTAGAACAATGTTTCTGATAATACCCCCATTGTTTACATTGGAAACAAGGTCCAGATGTATTTCGATTACAACTCTTAGGTTTGATAGGTTTATCCAATCTTTTCTTGTGATCAATTTTTGGTTTGTGTATACTAAGGTTTGATTTATAAGAACAGCTAAGTGTATTCCTCAATTTGGAATTTTCTACTCTTAACTTTCGGATCTCATCATGACAAGAGTTGATGTCTTTGATGAGTTTAGATACTTGTTCTTTTTCATAATACAGAGAGAGTTCGTTTTTCATAAGATGCTTGTTAAGTTTTTCTTTATCATTCAAATAACTTAATCTAATTTGATCAAGCGATGATTTTATTCCTTTGATTTCAAATTCAAGAGACTGAATTCTTTTATCTTGACAAAGAAATTCTTGTTGGAAAACCTTAGAGGTGAACTCTTCTTATATACATAAATTTGAAAGTATTTGCGAATCGTAGATTTCCGCAATGGTTGCAATATGATCTGAATTATAGTCTTGATTGTCCTCGTCTGGAGAACAATCAAGTGTTGCAGCATACACATTTCTTTTCCGCTGAATATCCTTAGTAGGAAAGTATGAAGAGATATGACCAAAGCCTTGACATTTGTAGCATTGATGAATATTATCATCATCATCCCATGTATCTTTAGATTTTGGGGTAAAAGTGTGATTTTTACTTGATACAGTGAGATTTCTCTTCCGATGTATCAATAATTTCTTGAATTTTTGAGTAATAAGAGAGAAATGATGATTTAATTCATCCTCTTCTTCATCATCTAAAGTTGCATGATCTTTGGAGTTTTCTGGACATTGAGTCGGCGGACTTGTAGTGACTTTGAAAGCCAAGCTTGTGTCTTTTTCCCTTTTTGACAAAAACTCCTAATAAAAAAACTTCAGTTTCCCTACAAGAGTACTTCTTGACAAGAAGGAAAGATCGTTAGCTTCGATGATTGCATGTTTCTTAAACTCGTATTTGGATGGTAATGATCTGAGAATCTTACACACCATATCTTTTTCAGAAATAGTCTTTCCAAGAGAGAAAGAGGCATTGACAATATCAGATAGTTTAATATAAAACTCTTCAAAAGTATCATTATCATCCATACGAAGGTTTACCCAGTCAGAGGTGAAAGTTTGAAGTCTAGCTTCCTTTTATGATATGTTTCCTTCGAATACGACCTGAAGATTATTCCAAGCTTCTTCAGAAGTTTGACATGTAGAAACATGATGTTGTATATCTCGGCTCACAGCTTGTATGATTGCGTTCAAACCATCTGAATTCTGCTTTGCAAGTGTCTTTTCTTCACTTGTATAATCAGCTAAGCGTTTAAACTCAGTCTCCGATCGTTCTATTTTCGCACGATTATACCCATCAACGACTAATAACCAGGTATTAAAATCGCGTGATTGAAGAAAAGATTTCATAGCAGACTTCCACCATAGATAGTTTGTTTCGTCAAATCTTGGTGGTACAATACGTTAACAGATATCGATTCATAAGAACTCGAATTCATTTCTATAGGTTGGATCGCACCAAAGACGAGGGTATCCAAATACACCACAATCTTTTGTTTATCAACCTATAAGTCTGATACCAAGTGTGATCGTCTATAGACAATGTCGAGACAATACAACAACTTGATATTCACTTGATAATAGTTACGGTACGAAACCGATTTACTATAGGATCAATATCAAGTGATTAGAAATTAACGAACAAGTGCAATTTACTTTAATTATAATAAAACAATTATAATGCGGAAAAGTAAAGTAAATGGCATAACAAGATTTTGTTAACGAGGAAAATGTAAATGCATAAAAACCTCGGGACCTTGTCCAGTTTTGAATACTCTCAGAATTAAGGCGCTATACAAAATCAAATATCAACTTCGTATAGTTGTTACCAAGCAGACTACCCCTAGCTACTTAGTTCCCTCATTATCCCTACGCCTTCGACTTCTAGAGTCACTCACATGAATAACAAGTCATTTGGATCGTATTCCAAACAACAAAGGAAGAATCTGTTTGGTAACCACTCTAATCAATCTTGCTAAAAGATTTAGATGAGTCGTTGAAAAAGGCTCTTCCGTTTAATCAACGAGATCTATCAAAGATAAACTTATTCTAGTTGGATCCCATCCGATCAAGGTTTGTGCACTAAATCCACAAGATACGAAAACTAATAAGAATTCTTCTTCGTCTTCAAATCTTCTATTGCCTTCAAATACCTGCACAACACAACTTGAATCTTCTTGTGATCCAATACACACAGAACAGATTCTGTTAAAAATGGATTATCACAAGATGTCTTTAGATCTAACAACAGTTCTAAAGATCCCGTCAATACTTTGATCTAGTCTGAGTGAATCTTATATCGGAAGAGAAGATTATCAAGAATAAACAAACTAGATGCAATCAAAGTTTCAACAACAATTAGTCAATCAAATTAAATCGAAAACTAATAACACTGCAATTATCTAGTTTCCCACCAACGGTACTCGTAGAGCTTCTTGATCCCACAAAAGTATTTAAATGAGCGGTCGTAAGAGATTTCACCTAATCAAGATACTTTCCTCTCAGAATAGATGGCTCCACCAGAAACAACAAGTAATGAAGTTTGCCTGGCTCTTAGGATAGTTTGCTAGAAATGCAAACATAGGTATTTATAGACAAGGATGTTTGGACACCAAGGAATTTCCCAAATCGAAAATATTCTTAAGATATGCAATGATTTCCTAAATTCGGTTTTGCTAATTCCAATAAATGTAGTCCAATATTTTCCGAAATCTCTCATAAAAAAATCTCCAATTAGTAAATGCACATTACTAATTTTATTCTCTAGAGCTATGCATTAATTGCTGGTAATTAAAGCATATAAAACCAAAAACCTTAATTAAAAGATTATTAATTTATTTCGGTACAAGATCACCTTGAGTATCAAGGAATATCTTTGAATAATAAATAATAAGAGTTAATGCTCATAACATATGGTATGATCGATCCTTGTAATTGGTGTGACCGATTCTGGTAATTGGTATGACCGATCATAAGAGGTTGTGTGACCGATCCTTGTAATTGGTATGACCGATCCTAGTGACTGATATGATCGATCACAAGTAGGTACCACGTTTAGGTAGAACCGATCCATGTGATTAGTATAACCGATCTGAACCCATGTATGTGACTTGGTAGGACCGATCACAACTAACCATTGTGACTTGGTATGACCGATCACATAGTAGTCTTGGAATTTTGGTAGAACCAATTCTAAACTTGTTTGGAATTTTAGTAGTATTCTTCTATAACATATGGCTTCTCCAGGGACAGAGCTAAGTGAAGCTCAAGGTTATCCCCCCGTCTCCCCTATTTTTTGTAATTCATTAAAGATCATTTACAGTTCTTACTAATTAAGAGAAAAAACTCTTAATAAGCCCCCCCCCCCCTGAATATATCTTTTTGTAGATTAACCCCCTTGTAAAGGATTTCTCGCTCCATCCCTGGGATTCCCAGAGCATTATGTAAGGGGGGTGGATTAGAAACTATAGGTTTTACACTATTATGCAAAAGAGGTAAGTAAAAAATAAGGGGGAGAACATATCACCGTAGTATTGCTTCAAAGTTTTCGTATAATTGGACTTTGAGGAAGGTAACAATACTATGCATCAACATAAGAACCATTGAGTTGAGTGATTTCATCATTTTAGAAAAGCTCTAAACGAGTATTCTCATAAGTTGAAGGGTTAATTCAGTTTCAACTATTCTTGGAGTATGGTAGTTGAGTATCAGACATCACTGAATAACCCTCGAAGACGCAAGACTAAAGAACAAACGAAGATACTTGCAAAAACTTCATCCGCAAAGAGGTATGTTAAGAATAACTTATCTTATTTACTCATTGTATATACAATTCTATCTTATGAGACTACATCGTCCGATTTCAGTCGATTTAAATTTTCAAAGAAGAAACTTTGAGTTCAATATTGTCTCGGTTAAAATCTCGGAATACGATTCAAGCAAAAAATGTTCATAGATCCTTAGCAATCTTAGTCACAACAATTTATTGTCTGCAAACTATTTTTGTTTAAAGTTAATCATTTGGAAATCGCCGAAGACAAAGTGCATACTATCTATGGATATTGGGAGTGTTTAATTTTGAGGGATTTAGAACTGTTCTGCGCAAGTTACACATACTTGTGTGTATTACCTAAGTCAGTTTGAATTCCGCAGACTGTAGAGGTTTGCAAACCCGGTTTGTCAACCCTTTACATCTGATTTTTGAATGCGTTATGTTTGCAAACCTCTACCATATGACTTCGTAAACTTGTATAGGTTTGCAAACCCCTATGTCCTGACTTCGCGAACTGCTAGAGGTTTCCAAACCTATACAGTTCCAGTTTAGCAGAAGGTCACAAGCTATTCTATATGATTATGTTCGCTTTTCCAAAAAAAATCATAGACAATTCTAAGACAACTTTATTCACAAAGTCACTTTGGGCTTATAGATTGTTGTTTATTCTTGAGTTGTATTGAACATCACTAAGTGCTTATAAGTTCAAAGGAATATTTTCCGCTATGGACTATCATTGTGCAAAGTTCCAGAACTTGATCATAGTGCATATTCTTCTTTGAAATTCCAAAGCGGACTTTTTACAGGCTTACATGAATTCCTAATAAGAATTTCATCTAAACTAAGAAAGTGTTTTCTTGAATCTCAAGTAACCTTGTTTGAACCGAAGCTACTTGTAACCTTGAAAATCTATAAATAGAGAGACTCTTGCAATAGAATTTCTTAATCCCTAGCATTCTTGTGTCCAAGTTGCAAACTAAAGTCGTCACCTAAGTTCCTCACAAAACTTTATTCTAGGCCACGACTTTGAAGAATTCACTTAGGGATTCGTAAAACCAGGTCATAATATCTTTTTTACCTGATAGTTCTTGTATCCATATCTTGCTCTACTGGTTATTTAAGTTCACGAACTTTAGATCATGAATTAGATCGATAGAAATCACAAAGTTCTCTTCATCTCAGATTTGTGATTCCTCAAGATAGATATCTAAAATATTCTTCGATTTGTTTAGATGGTTCTTGAGAGGTGGTTAGTGATCCAGGATTCTACGCTAACAGAGTGTAATTGTTCCGGATCCGTGAGGTTTGCTAGACTTTGTACACAACAAACAAATTTCCAAACCTATACTGAAATATATCGAAGGGGAAATCAAATAGGCTTGTCTGTTAGAGGAAGATAGGTACCAAAAGTCGTCATTGAGGTTGAAGCAACTCTTAGGCTGTAAAGGATGCCAGCAGCAAAGGGAATCAAGTGCGTGAAATCTTGCGAGGTTCAAGAGACATAAGGAACACGGCTGCAGATGAATTGTTTGGAGGTTAATTCTTTTATCAACTGCATTTCAATCCGAAGTATGATAGTAGGCTAGTCTCTATAGTGGGTTAATACAGTATGGTGTTCAAAGTTGGATGAGGTACCGGGGTTTTTCTGCAGGTGCAGTTTTCCTCTTTAATAAAATTTACGGTGTCTTGTGTTTTTTCTTTTCCGCATTATATTTGTTGAATTCATATATTGTAAGATAAATTGTAAGTTTCATACTTGTTAGAATTTGGATCCTCTTAATTCGGATACGACTAGATTGATCATGGATATTGATTTTTGAGATCGTCCAAGAACTCTTCTACACAATCAGGTACACGGACCTTTGGTCATACATATTGATTGTGGATGGGAAAGAGAAAAACTCTATATACAATCTTATTCAAGGATCTTTGCTTTAAGTGTATTAGGTTTTGTCCATACAGGTTGCAGAAAGAAAAAGTTGGTGGTATACTTGGTACACCCTCCTTTTCAAACACCATTGACAAAATCAAGTGTAAATGCTACATAACCTCTGCAAAGAGCTTTATCTTCATCCAGACTATACTTTGGATCGCAAACTTTTGGGATGAGGCATTTTCTGTTGAAGTATTTTGTGTTTGTCATGAACATATCATTTTTTATTTTTTGATATTGTTTTCTTCTAATTTAGAGATTTATTTTTTTATTTTTTTATTTTAGATTATGGGTGTAGAAGGTATGCTTTTAGAGTTGAAAATGGTTTGAATTTGTAGAGAATGAAATTAAAGTCGTTGGATGAACTAGCGGTTATCGTCTGAGGAGAGGCCGATCATCTCAACCTGAGATGAGTCTCGACATAGACTTGGACGACTGGCTAAGGTTCAACCGATTGTCTCAAGTTGAATCGATCGACTTGACTTGAGACGGGATAGGCAAATGCTGAAATCTAAGCCTTTTCCTATCCAGTTTGACCATTTGCCCTGTCCAGTATGGGGTGATAATGGGCTAATTTTCTCGTTTTCCCACCCTATTGGATTTGTTTTGGAGAGTCGCATTGTTTAAATCCTGATCTATGTCGTCTAGAGCCCAATCGTTGTGTCCCTCTTCGAAAACACATGTATAGAGATTGTATGTACGATTAAGTTTTGCAGTGGTGTTTTTTTCACTGACATGCATCCCATAAACAACATACAGGTTTCTTTTTTCTTTCTTACCAGATTTTTTGTTTGTGATTATGGTTCTGCACGTCTAAGTATATTTGTTGTGAATTTTTTGCAAATGCAAGCTAGAAAATAGCGGGTTCATTCAGAATTGATAGTTGTAGTACTTTATTTGCAGGGATCATTGTGTATGAGTGTTGCTTTATGTTCCATGGTTACTTTTCCCACCCAAACATTCTTTTTCATCTCTGAGTCCCCTACTCCTACTAGTGATCCCGTTCGTCATGGTCGTTCTTTTTGTAGTTCTTTCTTAAGACAGTAGCAATCATCATCCTCGTAAAGGAAAATCACCCGAGTTTCTAAGCTCCATCATTACTAGCAATAATAATGATCATGATTAACTACTTTTTCTTAATTTTAAGTTTGATTAACTTGGTTGATTTATCAAATTCTAATCAATGGTAATGATATGCAAGGTTAAAATGATTCTCGAGGGGGTTGTTGAAATCAGTACACATTCGCTGATGACTCATAATCAATACCGTTTGGATGGTGGTACATTAGCATGATTGGATACCAAAAGCAGAAGTGCTTCTACTCCTCCAGAAGTAGAAGTCAGAAACAATATTCAGAAGCAAAATGTTTTTGCTTCACAAAAAATTAACTTTTCTGCTTCTAAAAATCATTTTGAAATTGTGTACCCGAACAAATTTTTGACTTTTCCGCTTGCATCCAAACATGCAATTGCAACAGTCAAATCACATAGTGCATAAAGTTCAGTGAAACCACCTCTAGATCGCGAATTCTCTCTTATAGTCAATCTCTGACATACCTGTCAAGAGAAGAAAGCATATTTTTTTTGGTAATTGGTGGTTCCATATTACTTGGAAACCGTGGTTATTCGTCAATATGTGCTAGCAATTCCTTTTGTAATAAAAAACAGATGAGGGGATCCACTTCGAATCCATAAGTCCAACAAGTGTTCCCTGTATTCAGGTCAAAATTAATCTACAAATCCTAATTTACCAATTGCAGCTAGGGATGCACAGAAACTGACCCGAAACTGACTGAACCGGACTGTAACTGAGCCAAACAGTTCATCCAACGGTCGGTGACGGATTTTGAAATGAGAACCATTGATCTAGCGGCTATGTGCACTGTTCGGGGTTTAAAACCAACCGAGCCGAACCGATACGAACCGGCCGTCTATAACTTTGTATATAACTATACTAACTTAATCCTGACCCTCAATTACTTTGTATATAACTATACTAACTTAAACCGTAGCCACACCCGCTCACTTGTTTTATCTTTCTTTTTCTTCTCTTCTTCTTTACACTCGCTCGAGTCGCCTCTGTCTTTTTTTTCTCTTCTTAACTTCTTCTTCTTTCTTACAGACTACGGTCACCACCACCACTTACCATCACGATCACCAACATCTTTTTTTCATTCTTATTACTTCTTCCTCCTTTACAACCTACACCACCATCACGGTAACACCAGCAGATTCACTACCACATGCTACACCACCAATACCAGCACGACCATCTGCAACACCACCATCACCAACACCACCGTTTGCTACACCACTATCACCATCACCAGCCCCTTTCTATTTGGGAAAAAAAATATTTAAAGATTAAAACCGTCAGAATTTTAGGGTCTTTTAAATTTTCTTGGTTTTCAAATTTATTGATGAATCTCCGTGTTAAGTTACTTTTCTTTCTTTAGTTTCACTTTGTTTACTTATTTTTAAGATCAATTGTGATGTTTTATTTTAAATGAGTTTGTATGTGTTGTTTTCAGAGCAAAGAAGAAATTTGGGGAATCATATTGTTGTTATTGAGTTGTTGTCATGATTCAGTAAAGAAACTAATGTTGAATTAAAATGTTGCCATAAATGATTCAGTGAAGAAATTGATGTATTCGAAATTATAAGAGATGAAGTTAAAGATCTGTTAGATTTTGGGAGTAGAAACCGTACTAAAAACCGTAACCGACCGACCCGAGTCGGATCGGTTTCAAAACGAACCGGTGATAGATCGACTCGGTTTAGAAAGTGAAAACCGACAAGTGGTCGGTTTGGTGGCCGGTTCCAGCTGAAAACCGGACCGACCATTGTGCAGCCCTAATTGCAGCTAAAATAAACAAAAATGCGATCCTATTTACTATCGAACTATTGTTTTTCCCATCAGAGGTCCAGAGCAAACGGAAAAGAGCAACAGTGCAATTGGGATATAATTGATCCAATTTAGCATAGCAATTTAAGGTTTTTAACAAATGAGACAAAATTAACCAGATTTTTCTAACAAGATCATGCGCAAACATTTCCTCTTCCAGACCACAAAGATGACAATGATTAGAATGTGCAAAGATAGATCCACCTAGAATCATGTTAGGTTTTTTATTATAGTCGGTAGAACTTTGATGCTAGCGCACCATCCATGATTGTGCACAAAGTTACCCTCCATTGATGTCCTAAATTGTGTAGGTCTCCACCAGTTAGTTCAGGAAATTGGGGTCCATCATTTCTATCCAAATGCACAAACTCAATGAAAAGCTTAACATTCTTTTCAAGTAAGATATAAGAAACGTCTGATCAAAAAAACGACATATGAAACGAAAACTAAAATCAGTAACAGATAAAAGAAACCACATTAATAGATTAGCATTGGTAATTACTCTTCTCGAAGTTACAATATCATGATCAGAGAAGAAGAGAAGAGAGTTAGAGAGAGTGAGAGATAGAGGAACATAGAGACTAATCTAGAGAGAACGGCTCCAAAGGATTACATTTACGATCTAAACCATCAATATAATCTAAAACCCACATTGGAATTTGTTCTCCTTATCTCTGACCAACAACATAATTAAGCAGGCCTTCACCAGATCTTGAACCATCATGATCTAAACCCGAAAATTTTCCAGAGAAGACAATGACAACAAGAAACACAGCAGTAGATATAAACAGAGGACCAAAGTAAGCAAGAACCGTAAGAATCCTTGGTGATACATAGATTAAAGAAATTATCAATAGAAGAATCAATGTTACAACTACGAACTGAGATTTGAATTGCACAATGCTTTCTGGAATCGTAACCATGGTGATCAGAAGAGAACAAGATTTCACTACTTTGTTTTAAATGGTTGTGTAAGAGTAAGGGTCTTTAAATCAAGCTCGGTATTGTACCCTTTTGTAGATAGAGAGAGAGGGAGAGAGATTATTGTTTTTGTTGTTGTTGTTGTGTAGTTGGAGGCTTGAATAGATTCTGTCTCTCCCTCTATAATGACTGTGAAGCTGAAAACTGAAATGTATATATTTTCGTGTATAAAATCTGTCAAGCTAAGAAAGGAGAAAAGAAATTTCTTCTTTGGAAGAACAGAGAATCAGACTGACTCATTTATTATGACTTTGGTTGAGTACGGCTGTGATTTAACTCGTTCGATCAGGATTTTGATGTTGTTATTCTGTTTACTTGAGAAAAAACAAGAAAAGTAGAATAAAGTGATCGAGGGTATCGTCTCTTTCATCTAATTTTTATTTTTACCTATTTTCATAAGCAAACCAAATGTTTCTGTTGGATTGGAGATTAGGAAACGCATACTTGAATGATCAGCAAAATAAACATTAGATTTAGAGGAAAGCATAGTATAAGCGAAAAGTTCCCGTTCCTTTTCCACTTGGGTTTTAACAATCCTCTAATGAGACTCGTGACACCAGTCTCATTTCCGATAGGGCCGACTCAATCTGAGCCCATGGGTACCCCTCTTCAATTGAATTAAGGAAAGCGGCATATGACTTATGTGGCATCGCAATTCGTTGTTTTGGGTTTGGGAAAACTAGGCTCAGGGCCAAAAAAAAAATCAAAAAAAAATCCACATATTCAAAATATTTTCAAATTCTTATTATGGGATCTATAATTATTTATTAATTTTTCATAGGTAAATTGACTGCATGACTCCTAGTTTTGCTCATGCAATATGATTATACGTATGACAAATAATATGGGATTTTTTCCCTCCTCGATGAATTGACTGCATGACTCTTTATGCATTCTATTTTTTAGGGTATAATTAATAAATGAATTAGAATATAACATATCTAAAAATCGTATATCGAAAGCTTTTAAGGAGATATACACAGTGAGTAAACAACAATGTCAATTAGCGGAAGCATAACTTGTTATGCAGTCGTCAAAAATGTTATGCAGCCGCCATAATAGATGCAAAACAAAACTAAAGATGCATACTCAGAACACCAACATCATTATGCATGCACTTTTATATGTCATGTAACCATTTTATCGGATGCAAAATGGTTAGTGGATAGAAAAATCATTATGCAACTGTCAAAATGGCGACATAACAGTTATACAACCATTTTCTCGATTGTATAACAGGTTATGCAATCATTTTTTGGTTGATTTTAATTCTAACAAAAAAGTGGCGCATAATGCAATATGCAACCATTACCTCGAATGCATAATGGGTTATGCAACCCTTTTGTAGTTGCATAATCATCTTTTGGTTGATTTCAGCGCTAACAAAAAAGTGGCCGCATAATGCACTATGCAACCATTTTCTTGATCGCATAACAGGTTATGCAACCATCTTTGTAGCTACATAATAAATTACACAACCCTTCTTTGGTTGTTTTCAGTGCTAACAAAAAAATGATTATCCAGACACTACGAAAAAAACACAGATGCAGTAATATAAACACTAAAATGATGAGGGTACGATTTACACCACAATCTTTTCATATCAACCTATACAGACTCACCTTGTGTAATTCTACCAAAATAATAATGGCCAAAAACCTATTTCAACGAGATGTCACTTGGTATATAGTCTGAGTTCGTAACTGAACTAACTATGGGATCTACCAAGTGGATTAACATACAAATACAATTACTTAATTATAAGTATAAAAATAATCATAATGCGTTAAGTAAAGTAATAACACGACGCACAATATTTTGTTAAGGAGGAAAATTGCCGGTCAGAAAAACCATGGGACCTAGCCCAGCTTTGAAAACTCTCGAAAGTAAGCCATTGTACGAATTGACTACCGCAACTTCGTACTTTTGAGACCAAGTAAACTACTCTTATTTACTCAATCCATTCAGTATCCCTGCGCCTAATATCAATCTGGTCTACGCACGTGAATACCAAGACATAGTCCACAATCTTGAGTTGCTTCACATGCTGTGAGAAATTCTTCTCTCAATTCCTTTGGATCGTAATCCGAAACAGCAAAATATTAAATATGTTTCAGTAACCAACTCAGTTACCAATCTCTCAAATCACTATTTAGATCATGGATAAAGTAGAGTAAAGGATCTTCCGTTTATTCAATATAGACTCCTTTGGTCAAAGATAAAACCAAGACAATATTATCGAAATAACCTATCTCAGTGAACAAGCTCTATCCAAGCAAATCTACTATACAATTTGTTTGATCTTTACAACAAGTCTTATTATATCAAGATAAACTGGTTATTTGAATCTCATAGATTCAAGTGTGCTAGAAGAATCAAAAAAAAAAAAAAAAAGTAACCGGAAAAGGAGTTTTCAAGTTTTCAATCTTCAATCTTCAAAGTAATCGTTGCACAAACAACTTGATTCATACTAACGATGAACACACATAGAATGGAGTCTGTTAACGTTGATTGATCAAAAGTTCCATCTACAGATCTTGAATCACTAAATCTGTGATAGCAAATACTCAAACAAACTTGTGTGACCGTATATTAGAAGAGAATGACCTTAAAATAAACAAGTTTGATTTATCATTAATAACTATATTATTACTCAATCAAATTTGTTAATCAAAAACTAAAAAATATGATTTACTTTCCCTCCAACAGTACTACTAAAATCTTTTTGATCCCAAATAAAACTTCAAACGAAAGCAACGTAAGAAATTTCACCAAATTAGATTACTCTCCTCTATCAACGAGTTTGCTTCCACAAAATGTGTTCAAGGAATGAGTTTGTAAGAATACAAGCTCCACTATTTATAGTGTTATACCCAATGCTTGTTTGGAAAACAAGCCATAATCAATTCCGAAAATTCCCAAAGTGCAAAGAATATTATTTTCGAAATTAACAAATAATGATTATGCAAAGAATATTATAGCACATGTTCAAATACTATGTCGACATCTTATGAACTTTGCGTATTAACCAATCATATTTTTGATAGCTATGCAAACCCTAAGTTAAAAGCTGAATCAAAAACATATAATTTTGGTAAATATAAGGACCGGTCTTGGTAAAGATCCTTGGGACCATTCCTAAATTAATAAAGTGACCAGCTTCCATGCATGCAATTAATAAACCGACCAAATTGTTTAAATCTTTTATAAAGTGGCTTTTCCGTTAGTTTTGACATCAGAACCCACCAGGTTGGTCAACAAAAGTTGATTTAGTCAATTATTCCACTGAGGTTACCACCCTGTCCTCACAAAACCGGAATAAAAATCCTTCGAGTATAAACATCATCCTCCCATCTATCATCTTCATATTTCTGAACTTTTTGTTCTTTTTCAACAACAAATTATAAATCAATAGGAATAATTTCAGAAACTCATGCAGGGACCAATTCAAACCTGTCTCCTATTTTAATGTCTCGTTGAACTAGGGTTTTGAAGCAGGGATCCATTCAAACAACTCATCCATGGATCAGTTCAAACAAACCCAACTCAAACAGGTCTTAATCAAGGAAGATTTGGTGATCGAAAAATTTGTTGTGTGGATGAATTGATTAATAAAGAGGAAATGCTAGGGATTTTGATGTTTTGAAGCTTTTTAGATCAATTAGGTTTTCGATATTTTGGATATGAAACTATTAAATTTTTGGAATTTTATTCAAGAGAATTTTGTTTATGATACTTTGCTTGTTTTTGGCGAACTAGGATCTGCTTGTGTATGGTGAATTGGGTTTGTTTGTTTTTGATTGATGAATTTGGGAATTTTGAGCTCGATTATATGGTTGCAGTTCACATTGATAATGAATATATGAGATTAAGGTATTTTTAAGAGTTTTCACTGGATTAAAAATGTGGTTGTTGTCGAATTTATAAAATTGTTGCAGCGAAGAAGAAACAGATGGGCTTATATATCAACAACATATTCATGTTTGTTGTATCACCAGCCAAACGTATAGCAAGTGTTTGATAGAATACCGGAACCACCTGGTTTATTAATTAGGGTATGGGAAGTTGGTCTGTTGCTATATGTCATATGAAGTATGAATCATTGGGTACGAATAAGCTGACTGATTTAAGAAGACAAAAAAATCTAGGGTTTGAGCTTTTTTTACAGTGCATTTATGGAGATATTATTGGTTTCAATTTGGGGAAGAACATGCAACAGTTTCGCAAAGAAGAAGATGAACAATTGATTTCGATTAGGGTTTTTTTTCTTCTATGTTTTATATCTTAAAGTTTAATCAATGAATTAGGTTCACCTGGGTTCAGTTGGGTTGATTTCAATTTAGGCAAGAACATGTTGGTTTCAGTTTAATGTTCTGCCAACTTAATTTGTAATTCATTTTTGAAATCTTATCGGTATTGCTAGTTCAATTTTTTCAGTTGCTGATTAAATTTATTGATGCAGTGGCTTTTCTTGAAGTTTATGAAACAAATTTCTGATTAGTTTGCATCAATTACAGTGATAAATTGTCTTTGTACTAACTAGTTTGTATCACTGATCACAGTATGTGACAGATTCAGTTCTATTAAAAAAGTTTGCTAAGATTGACTGGTTCATGGAAAAATACAAGGAAGAGACGAAGAAGATTAGCACTGAGTCATCGATTTAACTTGAAGACGGTTAAAACACTAACTCGGCCTGGTGAATCATTGAGGGGTTTAAATGACATTTACCTATGATAACTGAATGTGTCCACTTAACTGCCGCTACCCGTTTTTCTGAAAAAACGGGATGGAAAAGGTCAATGTCGGCCAGTTTATATAATGATTTGAGAAAACGGTCACTTTCTTAAATATGTTTGAAAAAGAAGGTCACTCTAGAAAAAAGCCCTAGTATATATCCTTGGTAAGGGATTGGTTATATTAGAGATCCTTAGGATCGGTCCTAGTAAAGATCCTTGTTTAATAGATCGGTCCTATAATAGATCCTTTGATTCTTTTCAAATACAAAACAAGTTTTGTACGTCTACTTCCTTAAACTCATGTAATTAAACATAATCTTCGAGGTATGGAATCAACCTGAAAGTTTAACACACTAACTAGTAACGAATTACCAAACAGCGTTATGTCGAATTTACGAAGTCCAATCCAATATACCAAAGTTATGTAAAAAAACTAGTATATGCTTCCTTGACACTTTAATCATAATGAAATTATCAAGTAAAAAATACTAGAGATACATAAATATACTTCTTATGTTATTTTTTCAATCTAAATGACTTGAATGAAACGTAAATAGAAATAGAACAAGTCAAGTATGCGTTACTAACCTCGAACGGGAGGATGATGTGTTCGTTGATGCCAAGACGTCTTCAGGTTCTTAAGAGTAACACGTGCGAGTTTCAATATTTCTATTGTTCATAGTCCAACGTAACGAAGTTGACTCTAGTAATCTAATCAAGCAGCTTTGAGTTTTAGAGCTAAAATATGGTAACCAAACTTGACATACCAATGCTTGCTTGGTTCAACCAAGCAATGCTCTAAGAGAATGGGTAGTCTGGCCATTATAGGAAAAAGAAATCACAAAAAATACATTAAAAAAGGGTTTTCCGGTAAAATTTTCATAAAAATAAGATGCATCCCTGATTTTGTGGACCAGTGGGTTTACGAGAGAAAAAATCTGGAATAATGGGTCTCATGGTAGTTTTCACCTTTGATTTAGCTTTTGCATAACACCATATATATAATATAATCCCTCGATATCCCATCTTTACGAGGTAAAGATATGATGGAAAATTGACAATCATATGTATAGATGTTTACCAATATGTATTTGGTTGTTTGCTTAATAGTAATATTTTCAGTTCAGTGAGTGTGGCAATTATATTCTATTAACATCCCTAGTTAGGTTTTGACCCCATTGGAATGGCGTGGCCTTCTGCACTCAGTAAGAACATAATATCATAAATAGTTGTTTGACCGTATACATGTCTTGACTGTCGTTAACAATAGGGTTATGTAGATACCTAAAAATGGATAAAAGGGTATAATTAGGATCTAGGATTAAGAGTATGAGTTGTGAGAGGTTGAGCACGAATAATATTTTCCTATACCAAGATATTGTTCGTTGGAGGACTAGTTCAATCACATGAGAGAAGGTCGTGGCTGGTCTTAGAGAGGGAAGCAGATAGAAGAGAGAGATTAGAGTAATTATTTATCACAGAAGAATGCTCTATGAGAAGTGTTTAGCAAGGTCGGTTAATGACCTATTTATGGATGAACTATTTGATCTCAATTCAGTGAGCTTAGGTAGAGTGACACGATAAAAACTCTTTTCTTTGATTCTCGTAACCTCCTCGACCGACTGCTATCTTTAGTGCTGAGAAATACAACTGGGTATTTCCCACACGTGTCATAGACCACCAGACCAAAACCCTAATTGATGTCCCTCATTTGTGTCACTCAGTCAGCCTTCGTGATGATGTGTTAGCAGCGCAATAATACTCTTTATAGTCGATATTGACTGAGATAATAAAATATTTTATGATTTATGCGTTCTAACCAGGGTAAGGAAGGTGGAGAGCAAGAGTTATATGACGGTCGCGTGTAAGACATAAGAGGGGCTGAGGTTGATCCTCAGTTTTTCGTGGCCGTCCATGTATGGCTTGTGAATACTATACTTTGTTGGTGAGTCCTTTTTGATAAATGTGAGAGGCTTGGGGCTTATACTTAAGGATGTGACTTGTTAGTACGTCTGAATTTTGTGTATATACGAGATTGAGATGATCTCGTAGAGCTCAATTCTGACGGAGTCAGCTGGGACATGTTCACGAGGCTCAGTTCTTGTGGAGTCTAATGGGACATGCTTAGAGCATGACTGACAGTGAGTTCTGCATATGCGCATGGTAATGTCTTTTATGAGACTATGAAATACTTGACTTTACCAATGAATCTCGCAAGGATGTTACTAGGAGTCAGTTGTGGATGTATTCACTTATGGAGAAAACATTACCCATTGTATCCAGTCGGGGGTGTACTAGGAATCGTGCGTATGAGGCCATGAGAAAATATGACTCAGATATGTACTTGAAATATCTGAGTCACTCTCATGAGGCCGAGACTTAGGTTGGGCCCATGAGGATAAGTTTTTCAATTAAAATGACCATTTTTAACCTTATCATGAAAATCATATCTACATTAAGTCCCTATTCAGCATGGAAACGTAAGTGTTGCATGGTGAGCGTATAGATGGTGCATACTTGCTTGTATAATACGTAATCATTTCTTGTTGAACTACCCTAGGTATATACACTTGAGACTACAGATTTTACTTAGTTGACTTTGTTAGTTGGGCCTGAGACGACATGACCTAAAAGGTTTCATCTTGCGTGAAGTAATTTATGTGAGTTTGATTGAACATAAGTTTTAATCAGGTCTGATATTTGGTCGTTTGCAGTCCTTATTATGAGGAAGCTAGGGATCTTGAGTTTTTTTTTGATATTGAAAGGCACATGAACGTTCTGATGATTTGATATGAGTTGAATCTGAGGATAGTTATGACCATTTGTTAGAATCTTGAAGAGTGCTGATAATCTGGTCATGTTAGGTTGCACGTGCGCTAAACCCTAGGTTGAGTTTGTAGAGATGAGACCCTATCTTCAGATGAAGAAAAACCGAAACTCTTTACTATATCGTGGTTTAGTTGGAAGTTTTACCTTGCGCAAAATTCTCGAAGGTAAGAACTTGTTTGATGGGAAATATGTGCAAAACATTGAGATCGTATATGTATTTTTTTCTTGAAGGCATCAATATTTCTGACTTAGGGTTGGCGACATCCAAACCTTAGTTTAGGCTCTATTTGTACGCAATAAGCTTCTGGATGTGTATAGGCACGCATGACTGGGATGGGGTGGGGTGGGTGGGTGGGTGGAGGGGTGGGTTAGACAATGCTCTTGGTAATACTTGGTATTAGTGGCGTGCGTAAAATTAAGGTTTTATGCCGCTCCTAATTCAATTTGGGAAAGTTGTGAGTTAACTTTTCTTATTTGAATCAAATTCCTTTTTCAGTTGGAATCAAATCCATTTCATTATTTGTTTCAAATATGTAATTTCCTATTTGTAGTAGGATTGGCGCTACAATTTGGTTGAGAAGAGGAAACTGTGTATTACACTTTTAATGTTTGGAGTGTTTAAGTTCCATTCTCGATTAATGAACTTGGTTGTTGTATGAAAATTGCATAATAATAATGTCTTTATTTTCCTTAGGTGAGCCCTCGGTTTGTCTTTGAATGATGTTAGTTCTAAATTTGATGATGCAGGAGTTGGCGGAGCTAGTGAATACCTTCAAATTTTTATTTTTGAGACTAATCATTCTTCGGTTGTTGAGGAACCATTGGTAAGTTTTACTTTTTATCTGGCAATACATATACCCTTGTGTGGTTGAATAGATAGAAGTGTCTATGAATAGATAAAAACTTATAATCAAACTTGAAATGATGAGGGAACCAAACACACCAAAATATTTTCGATATCAACCTACTCAAGACACACCTTGCACGATCTTAATATAGACAGATACTGTCAAGAAGATAGCAACCACAAGATATCCACTTGGTATATAGTATAAGTTTGGACCGAACCAATTATGGGATCAAACCAAGTGTTTGATTAACGTACAACGTAATTATTTTATTATAACTAAATAATAATTACAGCGTAGAAAGCAAAGTAAAAGCACACAACAATATTTGTTAACGAGGAAACCTCAATTGTAGAAAAACCCCGGGATCTAGTCCAGTTTTGAATATTCTCATAATTAAGCTGCTATACAAAGACTACTATCAACTTCGTATAGTTAAGACCAATTAAACTAACCCTAAGTTAATTGAAAAAGCGGGGGTCAAACAAACACACCAAATATTTCGCTTAGCAATCTGTATGGACAAACTCCAATATACTTTCTAGAGAATCAACTATACAGTCAGCCTTAATCTCGAAAAAAGTATATCCAAGAGTTGTATCTTTGTTTCACAATATAATCAGCAAATCAAACAGATAGAAATCCGTGAGCCTGATTATTATGTGAAACAACTTGAATGGTACCAAAGACCAATGTTCAAGTGTCAATCAATATAATCAACAACCAAAGGTTGGATTCTCTAATTGATTGAACTACACACAACCTGTGATGTTTCCATTATATAACAAAATATAATGTGGAAAAGAAATAACACAGACACCAGAAATTTTGTTAACGAGGAAACCGCAAAGGCATAAAAACCTCGGGACCGAGTCAAGATTTGAAAACCACACTGTATTAAGCCGTTACAGACACTAGCCTACTACCAAGCTAACTTCGTACTGGAATGTAGTTGAACCTTAATCTCACACTAATCAAGGTACCGTTGCGTTCCTTACGCCTCTTGAACCACACCGGATTCTGCGCACTTGATTCCCTTAGCTGATCTCACCCACAACTAAGAGTTGATACGACCCAAAGTCGAAGACTTAATAAACAAATCTGTCTCACATAGAAAAGTCTATTGTATAGATAAATCTGTCTCCCACATATATACCTATGAGTTTTGTTCTATCTTTTGATAAATCAAAGTGAACAGGAACCAATTGATAAACCGGACTTATATTCCCGAAGAACAGCCTAGTATTATCAATCACCTTACAATAATCTTAATCGATTAACGAAACAAGATATTGTGGAATCACAAACGATGAGACGAAGATGTTTGAGACTATTTTTAAATCTTGCCTATCGAAGAATAAATCTCGAGAAAATCTTAAAGAAGATAGTACTCAATCACGATAGAAAACAACAAGATCAGAACACGCAACTACAGAGAAATAATTGGGTCTGGCTTCACAATCCCAATGAAGTCTTTAATTCGTTAACCTACAGGGTTTCATGAAAAACCTAAGGTTAAAGGAGAATCGACTCTAGTCGTAACTAGTATCACACAGGAGGTGTGGGGATTAGGTATCCCAGTTGCTAGAGTTCTCCTTTATATAGTATTCAAATCAGGGTTTGCAATCAATGTTACCTTGGTAACAAAGAATTAAATATTCACCGTTAGATGAAAACATGATTAGATTCAAGCTAATATCTTTCAACCGTTAGATCGAACTTAGCTTGTTATACACAAATGAAATGTACCATCATTTAGATAAAGGTAACCGTACCTAAACGTGTACACTTAGTTGGTTCAACAATAGTTAACCAATGGTTAGCCATATGAGCACTGTTATATCAACCTTATTCATCTTTATCATAACTAGTTCAAATGACTCAAATGAAACTAGTTAGAGAGTTTTTCAATTGTTTATATTCTCATAGAAGTATACAAGACACAATTGAAGAAAAATCGATTTTGATTCACTCGAATCATTTCATGAACATTATAGCCACGGTTTGCAAAAGATTGCATTCCTTATTATATAAATGTATTAGTTCATGAACAAACCGATTTTAGAACATAACCTACTTAAGTATGCAAACGGGTACGCATACCAATGTAGCCGGACTGAGTTTGGTTACGCCAGTACGCGTACAGGTACGCATACCATTTTACACTTCCAAACTCCAGAAGAAATTCACGGAACTTGAACTTCCGCCAGTACGCGTACGGGTATGCATACTTAGTTCCCGAACTTCCAACAACCAACCAGTACGCGTACGGGTACGCATACCATGGTTCCCGGTTTTGGACTTTACACAAATGTGAATACACACTATGTTTATATCCAATCATGGTTACATGTTCTAAACCCTCATTTCAATCATTGAAACATTCTTCGAAGACGAAAATAGCTGTCTCACACAAACTATTAGCTTCAAAGCAATTTTCAAGTGATCGAATGATCAATACGAAACATTCCGAGTCTACATCAAATGACTGTCTCACACAAATCATGTAAGATATTACAAGGCGATTTTCACATGATCATCTTTTGACTTTTTTCAAGAATAAAAGATGAACTTGGTTAAAGCAAAAGCTTACCAACACATATTTCGAGAAATAGATAAGCGAGATAAACTCGGCTTGAAATACCAAATGTGTATAATTGAAGTCTATATAGCAATACGAATTTTTGTCTCAAATAGGAGATAGAGTAGATAGACTTTTGAGTGATAGATGAGTTCAAGTCTCCACATACCTTTTGTTGATGAAGTTCCAAAAGTTCCCTTGAGTAGTTCTTCGTCTTCATTCGATGAACGCCGTGAAGTCTAAAGCTCAACTACACTTACTATCCTAATCCGAGACTTAGCTATAAGTAGAATAGAAATCAAGACTTATAGTTTTGGCAACTAAACTTGACAAACAAGCTTGAGATAGCAACGCTTGCGAGTTCGACCGAGCAGTGCTCTTACAATCTCCTCCTTTGTCAATTTTAGTGACAAAACTATTAATACATATGGATTACAAAATAAATAAACTTTGTAGCTTCTTATCCAAATGCTTTGATCTCCTTGGTTCTTCAACATTACTCGAAATCTTCGTCACTTCCAAGTACGCCAATGATTCTAAATGTGTTCAACTCAGCATCATCATTGTTGAAGATTCGTAGCTATAACAATGAGAAAACAGTTGCTCTCAATCATTGTTATATAGTGTCATAGTATTATTACACAGAATCAAAGTTCAATGGTATCACAATTTTGACAACAATACTATGGTGATATGTATTACTCCCCCTTAGTCAATACTTCATCTCCGATGAAAACCACTCCCCCTTACATAATGATCCGTAAACCATATGTATTTGTAGTGTGAACTACACATTAATTCTCCCCCTTTTTGTCAATATAAATTGGCAAAGGTACGAAAACTAGTGGGATCCTAATGAAATTTCCATAGAGATACTTCATGACCAAAAGAGAACCACATATCAATTTTGTTTAGATGCAATCTGATAGCCGAAGCTAAATGCATTCATCAAGGAGTTTATAAAGATACAAGATAACCCCTATAATATTCCACAGCCGCACTCCCCACAAAGATATGGCAATTAGGCACAAGTTCGAATAAGAACTCTCCCCCATTAAATGTCATTCCCGAAAGGATAACAAGAGCGACCTTACTTTCACAAGAAAATAAGGATTTCTTTGGACATAAACAAATCACATGAAGCATGAATTTGTATCCAAAGTACTCAATTAAATTACCCACAAGAGAACCCATGATTAATTTAATCGGAAATGCTCACATAAGAGAACTTACGGAGCCGCACAGTATATACACAAAGATGTGGATCATGAAAACCAATACTGCGGAATATTCAAAGATTCAATATTTTCATAATGACTAATGAAAGACTTAACTTTTGACCATGTATGGGACAATCATAGTTCACGGACGTAAACACACATATTCCATAACAAGTTGCAATATATGAAACCATAAAGATTAATACTGCAAAATCATCTTCCAAATAAACTTTAGAATTTAAATAGATAAATCTAAAAACATTGCAAGATGAAAATCGTTGGAAATAGCTATGTGTACTCACAATAATGGCTATTCCAAACTCTAGTTATCCTTCTTAAGACACAAGAATAAATTCTCATAAGAAGTTTCCTAGACAGAAAGGATACGACAAAAGAAAGAAAACTTTAGGCATCATCTTCATCATCGGAAACGATAAAGGTTGTTTGAATCTTATCCATGTCTTCCCTTATTTCGGGAAACTTGGTGGCAATTACACAAAGCTGTTCTTGCACACATTTTACCTTGTAATTGATCTTACACACATCCTTGTGAATTTTTTGAATAAGACTCAAGGTGGAAGAATCACAAGAACCGTCAAGGATATCACATCTTTGTCTCTTACAAGCATTCTCTTTCATACGTTTGAAGGTACACGGACGAACAAGCTTGGGAGTTCCAATGGAGTTGCCAATAGGAGAAATGGAGCAATCGCGACAAATTTGTTCAATCAAACATGGAAAGCCTAACTTCTTGTTGGAAGATGTCATCGAAACCATTTGAAAAAGGATAAATCCACAAATGTCGAGACTTAGAGTACCAAACTCAAGGAAATAGACCAACTCCGCAAACTCACGACTCCACAAAGAATTCTCAATTGTGGAGGGATAAAGATTAGATATACCGAGTTTAACAAAGGCCATCAAGGAAAGACTAAGACAATTAGTAGGAAATTTTCCATTAATCCTGTTAGAGCATAGCTCGGTTGAACCCACCAAGCGTTGGTATGTCAAGTTTGGTTGTCATATTTTAGTGAATCAAAACTCATTTAAAAAGTCGCTTGATTATTTACTAGCGTCAACTTCGTATAGGTTAGATTGAAAGTATTAGGATATGAGACATTACAAGTATTACGTGAAGACTTGAAGAATGTGAAGAAGCAAGGAGCTACAACGACGACATCATCCTTCCACTTGAGGTCAGTAATATTTGACTTGAACTGTTTTATTCCCTAACGTATCTTTCAAGTAGTACATATTGAAAACATAACTGCGAAGCTGTGAATGATTATATTCTAGTTAGACATAGTATTAAGGAATACAATACGAAGTATAACGCTGATCTTTTAAACTTCATATATAAGACATCGACATAATCGTATGAATGCTATTGTGATTATGCATGGGTATGGGTGAAGATTTCGTCCTAGGAAACAATGTTTTACATTCGTTTAAAGGAAGTAAATTCATGAACTTTTTTTATGAATCGAAAGGGAAATCGCTAGGCTTATTGGTATTGTTATTCATTGCAAAACTTTTGAATTACCAATATGTGTGTTTAGTATAACCGCTCATAACTTGTTTATGTATCTTGGTAAAACTATTCACAAGGCCTTACTTTTGTATTGGTATGACTTTTATTAGTGAAACCGATCTTAAGTAATCACCTGAGATGGTATGATCGATTTGTTGTAATTGGTATGACCAACTCTAGACATTGGGGAAACGATCCTAGTAAGAGGTGCAACCGATCACAAAAGGGGAATCGATCCTTGTAAGAGGTGCAACAAGTTTTTAGTTATTGGGAACGATCCTATGAACATGTGCAACACGTTTTTAGTTATTGGGAACCGATCCTATGAACATGTGCAACAAATACAAGTTAGATACCATATATATGTGGGAACCGATCCTAGTACCTAGTCAACCAAGTTTTGGCAACTAGCGTGACTAATTATAGTACCCACATGGAGGTAGAACCGAAACATTTTTTGGTAGAACCGTGAAACCCATGATTGGTGATTTGATAGGATAATCAATCACATAGTTTTTGGAAGTTGGATGAACCAATTCTAAACTTGTTTGGAAGTGTGGCAAATCGGTTCCAAGATGGTAAATATGAAAAAGGATTTACCAAGTAAAGATGTCGACATACTTTGAACATGTGCAGTAACTCTTATCTTTTATTGTTCAAAGATATTCCTTAATAGCTAAAGGAGAATCCCGGATCGAACTAAATTGAGAATCTTTTAATTAAGGTTTTTAGTTTTATATGCTTTTAATTTCCAGCAATTAAAATGCATATCTTTAGAAAATAAAAATTGGTAATGTGCATTTACTAATTGGAGATTTTCTAACTGAGATTTCGGTCAATATTTGGACAAAGCATTTCCAGGAATTATGGAAACTGAATTTGGTAATATATTGCATATCTTGAGAATATTTTCGATTTTGGAAATTCCTTGGTGTCCAAACTTCCTTGGTCTATAAATATTGAAGTTTGCATTTCAAGCAAACTAATCCTCAGAGCCAGCAAAGCTACCTAGTTGTGTTGTTACTGGTGGAGCCGCCTATTCGGAGAGGAAAGTAACCTAATTAGGCGAAATCTCTTACGGCCGCTCAGTTTAAAGACTTCTTTGGGATTGAGAAGCTCTATTAGTACCGTTGGTGGGAAACTAGATAATTGCAGTTTATCATTAGTTTTCGATTGATTTGATTAACTAACGGTTGTTGAACTTTGATTGCACCTAGTTTGTTTATACTTTAGAATCTTCTCTTCTGATATAAGATTCACTCAAACTAGATCGAAGTTTTGACGGGGATCTTTAGACTGTTTGTAGATCTAAAGACGTCTTGTGATAATCCATTGTTAACAGACTCCGTTCTGTGTGTGATTGATCACAAGATATTCAAGTTGATTGTGTGCAGGTGTTTATTGAAGATCTAAGAAGATTTGAAGACGAAGAAGATTTCTGATTTGGGTTCATAATCTTTGGTGTGCACAATACTTGTTTCGGCTGGAAAAGGATCCAACTATAATCGGTTTATCTTTGTGATAGATTGGATTGATTAGTTGAGTAGATCGGTATCAATACAATTCTTTATGATTAAAAGTATTGATTGCAAAATCTTGACAATTACTTTGGTAGTTGTTATTAGATAGATCTAAGGACCTGACAAAGGAGTTTATTGGGATAAACGGAAGAGCCTTTTGTCAAACTCTTATCACTTGATTGAAAAGAGTTGTTACCGAACAGATTTGTTGTTCCTTTACTGTTTGGAATATGAACCAAAGGAATTGTTCCAAGTGTGTGACTTATTGAAAGTTGGAGGCGCAGGGATACAGACGGAACTAGGTGAACTATAGGTTTAGTTGCTTGGTCTCAACTATACGAAGTTGGTTTAGATTTTGTATAGCGGCTTAATCCTGAGAGTATTCAATTCTTGACAAGGTCCCGGGGTTTTTCATCATTTGTGGTTTCCTCGTTAAAAAAATCTTGCTGTGTCTTTTACTTTTCTATTTCCGTAATTATAATTGTTTATTATAATTAGAAGTAAAATACACAAATTTTAATTCCTATTTACTTGATAGCAATCCTATTGTGTTTGGTTAAGTCCGAACCTTTTATCAAGTAAACATACTTCGTTGTTGTATTGTCTCAATCTTGTATCCATAGTCAATCACACAAGTTATCTTGTTGTCGCATTGTCTCGATCTCGTATCCATAGACGATCACATGAAGTGTGAACCGATTAGTTATATTGTCTCGACTCAGTCCATAGACAATCACTTTCGGATAAAGGACTCATAGGTGGAAAAGTTTTAGATTGAGGTATATTTGGGTACCCTCGTCTTTTCAAATCCAATCAACACTTTTACCACATAGACCATTAGAGATGGTTTCACATGATGGTCTTTCTTCTCTTGGTCTAGGAAGGCGAAAATTACCCAAGGGAATTTCGGTAATCTGTGAAATTAACTCTCTATTAACAAGAATCCGTTCTCTATTTATCATGGTCTTGAATTCCATGTCCATAAGATCAACATCATGGATGTTAGCATAGAAAACTCTTGTTAGAGTGTCAAAACCTTCAGCAAGACCATTAAAGATGTTTCAAGATTAAATTTTTCAAAACAAACCATGTCTTCTTTATTACCACTAACCTTATCCAATTTCTTTTCTAGAATGAACCCACTAGAAGAAATTCTTTCAAAGATCTCGCTACTAGAATAATTGATAAATCTAATCCCAATAGAATCTTGATTTTAAGGCAAAGTCATACTAGAAGATGATGAATCCAAGTTTTTTGAAACCCTCTTTGAAACCTTGAAATTTCCCATGAGATCTAGAAAACGAGAGTACAAGAAGAAGGAAAAACTTACTTTGAATGCTCCTTGAAGATGAGGAAAAACTTTAGTCTCTTTTGAATCTCCAATTAAATTTTAATGGAGATAAAACATGAACCCTAGAATAGTTCACATACGCAGACTAAAGAGAAGAAGAAGGGTACGCGTACCGTACTTCTTAAATACCCAATAATGGGCTTTGACCCGTTCATGAACCGCGACCCGCAAAAGGAAAGCAGGATTTCTTAAGGAATTCAACAACCAAGGTTCGCAAACTGAAGGCATCAGTACGTGCAATAAAGGGATAGTAGAAAGAATCTTCATCACCTTAATTATCCTTGGGTAGAGAAAAAAGGCTTGTTTAGGAATTTTTATCAAAAAAAAAAGAGGTAAAAATAAATTAACCCAAACACAAAAATAACCCAACCGTTACTTCCCCCATCTCAAGTTATATACAAATGGGGTAGAGCCAAGCTTGTTACCAAGAGGCGATATGTGCAGAGAGATTCTCATGTAATTTTTCCGGTTGATATTTGTGAAATGTACCAGAAGTATAATCATAGTAATGATGATACTTAGGGTTAATCGAAATTTTTGAATCCCTTTTCTTATGACTAAGAGAAAACATTTTTCAACAATTAGAACCTACACGGAACTGATCAGAAATCTTTTTATCAATTTCACATGAGTTGATAGCAGGCCTTGTTCGTACATCATGAATACATGATTTGACAGGTACAAAACTTTTATCAGGACGATTCTTATTCTTAATCGAATTAAGTTTTTATAAGAGTCTAAAAACGCTTTCAAACGCTCTAAACAGATCTTTGTCTATTGATCCATCACGATAGTATTCCTCAAAGAGATTAACAGTTAATCTAGTGAGATTCCATATCTTTGAGCATTGACTACGTTTTATCAGACTTCATTTCTTAGAAGAACTTTTAATTTTTCCTTTAGATTGTTTCTCATCATCTAAGTTTTCAAAAGTCTTAGATGGAACGAGGTTATCATGAGAGACCATAGGTCTAATAGATAATAAGCTCTGAAAAATCTTTAAGGAGTTCTGGCTTGCGTTACAGATGCCAAGAGCCAGTTTCCCAAAGAAATTTCCCATAGGGACAGACTTTAGGAAACAGTCAAACACAAACATATTAGGTTTAAAGTGTTTGCCTACTCTGATACCAATTGAAAAATCGGGGGTCTAACAAACACACACAATATTTCGCTTAGCAATCTGTATGGACAAACTCCAATATACTTTCGAGAGAATCAACTAGACAGTCAGACTCAATCTCAAGAAAAGTATATCCAAGAGTTGTATCTCTGTTTCAAAATGTAATCAGCAAATCAAACAGATAGAAATCCATGAGCCTGCTTATTATGTGAAACAACTTGAACGGTACCAAAGACCAATGTTCAAGTGTCAATCAATATAATCAACAACCAAAGGTTGGATTCTCTAATTGATTGAACTACGCACAACCTGTGATATTTCTATTATATAACAAAATATAATGCGGAAAAGAAATAACACAGACACCAGAAATTTTGTTAACGAGGAAACCGTAAATGCATAAAAAACCCGGGACCTAGTCCAGATTTGAACACCACATTGTATTAAGCCGCTACAGACACTAGCCTACTAACAAGCTAACTTCGGACTGGAATGTAGTTGAACCCTAATCAATCTAGCACTAATCAAGGTACAGTTGCGTTCCTTACGCCTCTTGAACCACGTCGGATTCTACGCACTTGATTCCCTTAGCTGATCTCACCCACAACTAAGAGTTGCTACGACCCAAAGTCGAAGACTTGATAAACAAATCTGTCCCACACTGAAAAGTCCATTGTATAGATAAATCTGTCTCCCACAGATATACCTATGAGTTTTGTTCCGTCTTTGGATAAATCAAGGTGAACAGGAACAAATTGATAAACCGGACTTATATTCCCGAAGAACAGCCTAGTATTATCAATCACCTTACAATAATCTTAATCGATTAACGAAACAAGATATTGTGGAATCACAAACGATGAGACGAAGATGTTTGTGACTACTTTTCATTCTTGCCTATCGGAGAATAAATCTCGAGAAAATCTTAAAGAAGATAGAACTCAATCACGATAAAAAAACAGTAAGATTAGAACACGCAACTACAGAGAAATAGTTGGGTCTAGCTTCACAATCCCAATGAAGTCTTTAAGTCGTTAACCTACAGGGTTTCGAAAAAAACCTAAGGTTAAAGGAGAATCGACTCTAGTCGCAACTAGTATCACACAGGAGGTGTGGGGATTAGGTATCCCAGTTGCTAGAGTTCTCCTTTATATAGTCTTCAAATCAGGGTTTTCAATCAATGTTACCTTAGTAACAAAGCATTCAATATTCACCATTAGATGAAAACCTAATTAGATTCGAGCTAATATCTTTCAACCGTTAGATCGAACTTAGCTTGTTATACACAAATGAAATGTACCATCATTTAGATAAAGGTAATCGTACCTAAACGTGTATACTTAGTTAGTTCAACAAAAGTTAACCAATGGTTAGCCATATGAGCACCTTCATATCAACCTTATTCATCTTTATCATAACTAGTTCAAATGACTCAAATGAAACCATTTAGAGAGTTGTTCAATTGTTTATATTCTCATAGAAGTATAAAAGACACAATTGAAGCAAAATCGATTTTGATTCACTTGAATCAATTCATGAACATTATAGCCACGGTTTGCAAAAGATTGTGTTCCTTATTATATAAATGTATTAGTTCATGAACAAACCGATTTTAGAACATAACCCACTCAAGTATGCAAACGGGTACGCATACCCAAGTAGTCGGACTTGGACTGTGTTCGCCAGTATGCAAACGGGTACGCATACTGTTGTATATTTCCAAACTTCAGTTGAAACCAGTACACATACAGGTACGCAGACTCTAGTACCTGGACTTCAACTGACTTCTCCAGTACGCGTACAAGTGCGCATACTCTAGCTCCCGGACTTTACCTGACCAACCAACAGTATACAAGTACGCATATTTGCTGATAATCCAATCATGGTTAAGTGTTCTAAACTCCCATTTAAATAATTGAAACATTCTCGGAAGACGACAATTGCTGCCTTACACAAACTATTAGCTTCAAAGTAATTTTCAAGTGATCGAATGATCAATACGAAACATTCTGAGTCTACATCAAATGATTGTCTCACACAAATCATGTAAGATGTTACAATGCGATTTTCACATGATCATCTTTTGACTTTCGTCAAGAATATAAGATGAACTTGGTTAAAGCGAAAGCTTACCAACACATATTTCGAGAAATATGTAAGGGAGTTAAACTCAGCTCGAAATATCAAATGTGTATAATCGAAGTCTATATAGCTATACGACTTTTGTCTCAAATAGGAGATAGAGTAGATAGATTTTTGAGTGATAGATGAGTTCAAGTCTCAACATACCTTTTGTTGATGAAGTTCCATAAGCTCCCCTTAGTAGTTCTTCGTCTTCAATCGATAAACGCCATGAAGTCTAATGCTCAACTACACTTTCTATCCTAATCCGAGACTTAGCTATAAGTAGACTAGAAATCAAGATTTATAGTTTTGTCCACTAAACTTGACAACAAGCTTGAGATCGCAACGCTTGTGAGTTCGACCGGGCAGTGCTCTAGCAATCTCCCCCTTTGTCAATTTTAGTGACAAAACTATCAATACATATGGATTAAAAAATAATTAAACTTGGTAGCTTCTCATCCAAATGCTTGATTTCCTTGGTTCTTCAATATTACTCGAAATCTTCGTCACTTCCAAGTACTCCAGTGATTCTGAACGTGTTCAACTCAGCATCATAGTTGTTGAAGATCCGTATCTATAACAATGAGAAAACAACGACTCTCAATCATTGTTATATAGTGTCATAGTATCATTACACATCATCAATGTCCAATTGTATCACAACTTTGACAACAATACTATGGTGATATTTATCACTCCCCCTTAGTCAATACTTCATCTCACATGAAAACCACTCCCCCTTACATAATGATCCGTATACCATATGTATTTGTAGTGTGAACTACACATTAATTTTCCCCCTTTTTGTCAATATAAATTGGCAAAGGTACGAAAACTAGTAGGATCATAATGAAATTCTCATAGAGATACTTCAAGACTAAAAGAAAACATATCAACTTTGTTTAGATGCAATCATATAGTCGAAACTAAATGCATTCATCAAAGAGTTTATAAAGATACAAGAAAACTCCTACAATATTCCACAGCCGCACTCCCCACAAAGATTTGGCAATTAAGCACAAGTTCAATTAAGAACTCTCCCCCATATAATGTCATTCCCGAAAGAACAACAAGAGCGACCTTACTTTTATAAGGAAATAAGGATTTCTTTGGACATTAACAAATTACATGAACCATGAATTTGCATCCATAAAACTCAATTAAATTAACCACAAGAGAACTCATGATCAATTTAATCGGAAATGCTCAACATAAGAGAACTTACGGAGCCACACGGTACTTTCACATAGAAGTGGATCAGGGAAAGACCAATACTGCGGAATATTCAAAGATTCATTATATTTTTCAAAAATATATGCATAAAGACATATAATAGACTTAATCTTTGCAATCAAAAGTTCATCCCATCTTCATCAATATTTGCATAATGACATAATAGGCTTAACTTTTGACATATATGGGACAATCAGAGTTCACGGACGCAAACACACATATCCCATAAATTTTTTGCAATATATAAAACCAATAAAGATTAATACTGCAAAATCATCTTCCAAATAAACTTTAGAATTTAAATAAATAATTCTAAAAACATTGCAAGATGAAAATCGTTGGCAATAGCTATGTGTACTCATAATAATGGCTATTCCAAACCCTAGTTATCCTTCTTAAAACACAAGAATAAATTCTCATAAGATGTTTCCTAGATATCGTAGAGCTTTCTCAGGGCATCTACTGAGAATTACTTCTCATTATTTAAAAACTCATTGATAATGGGATCGTTCAATTCCTCTAGATCTTCAGAAATATCAGTTAACTCACTAAGTTCTCTTTTTAGTCCACTCAAAGTGTTCCTTGTTAGAGACAACATTTGTTCATAGTAAGCTATCTTTTCTAAAGAGGAAATGATTTGAGATTTTAAATCATTTCTTTTGTTGATGAAATCCTTCACCATACCTCTAAAGTTATCATCAAAATGACAAACAAACAAGAGGCAGTTATAGGAAGAACCTTCTTCATCATTTGTGGATCTCTCCTTCTTCTTCCTTGAGGATTTGATTCCTTCACAAAGATACATATTAACTGCTTCAACTGCATCCCTTTTTGTGGTACCTCTAGTTACAGGAGCCATGAAACTGTATCTTTCCAGATAAAAGAAGTGAAGGGAATTTTGATCACAAATGAATATAAATAGACCAATGGACATCCAAACCCTAGAAGAGCTTTGAAAAAGTCTTTTACGGTTCATGATCCATTACCTATTTTAACTAAGAAGATATTTTCTTAACATAAAAAAGAAATTAACATTTATATAAAACTTGAGTAACCTTGATGAAATCCTCATTATCTTAAGTTAAAGATGAGGATGCAGACGTCACTATTGTTAGATAGTGACGGAGTGAGTCGAATGCTCACATCTTTTATCACACAGTGACTTATCAAGGTTTGTTGTATAAACAGACTTCTTACCTCGTATGAATCTGGATCTTTTAGATTTCTTCTTGTCTTCAGGAGTACCCTGTTGATTACCCAAAGCCACATTCATTCTTTGCATGTCATTCTGAAGTTTGGCAATCCTCTTGTTGATCCTCTCGAATTTCCAACACTTATTTTGGACATGATTTGCATTTCCATAACATGAACAAATCAAAGAAGATTTATTGTCTTGCATCTTTTCCTCATGTTTATAACAACTTTCATCATCAATTCTTCCAAAACCGGCTGGAACAAAAGAGTTATTAGTGATCACAGTTTTGCTTTTGAACCCTAAGACATTTGTGTTTCCAAAATACTTATGACCAAACAACATTGCTGAGATTTTGTAAGAACTTCCAGACAACCTTTGCAGGTCACACTTAAGAGTGTTGATCTCTTTTTCCTTCAGATATAGGGTTCTGGTGAATTAATCATTAAGACAATCTATCTCAAGATTTTTCACCTGAAGTGATGATTCAAGTCTCTCCAATGAAGCCTTTAGTTGGAGATTTTCTTGGTGAATTTCTTCACACTTATCCAAGAAGTCAAAAATCTCAGTGTCAGACTCAAACTCTGAATCATAATTTGAGTAGGGAGAAGTTTCTGCTGCGAGAGCTAAAAATTCATAGCACACATCGGAAGTATGCAAGATATTGACAACCTGGGATGATTTTTTTTGTATTGAATCACCTGAAGCATTAACCGGAGAGACACGTTTCTCACATCTTTTTCTTCTTTTTATAATATCCTTGATCTTTTGTGAAATCGGTGATTTATCAAAATCAACATGATTGGAACAACATTCATCAGCCCACGACAAGCTAGAAGATTCGCTTGTGATGGTCACAGCATTGAACACAGATGTTCTGACTGTGTTCTGATCAAGATCAAGTATTTTTAACTTTTCAACAAGAGTGTTTCTGGAAAGCATATCAAGGTTATTTCCTTCAATGATGGCATGTTTCTTAGAATTGTATTTGGCTGGCAACGATCGGGGAATTTTCATCACAATGTCCTTTTCCGGAATAGTCTTACTCAATGCAAAAGATGCATTAACAATTTCAGACACTTTGTGATTAAACTCATCAAATGAATCTTCAGCAGCCATAAGAAGGTTTTCTCAATCAGAATTTAGGTTTTGAAGCCTAGCTTCCTTTTAAGAGGTATTCCCTTCGAATACAGTTTCTAAGATATCTCACGCATCTTTAGACTGAGTGCACGTAGTCACATGGTGCTGAAGATCTAGGGTAATTGCATGAATGATAGCATTTAAACCGTCAGAATTTTGCTTTGCAGCGAGAATCTCTTTAGGTTCATATCTACCAATATCCTTTGCAATAGAAACACCGTCTACTGTAACCATTGGAGGATCATAGCCATTAACAACATAAACCCATGATTGAAAATCACGCGCTTGAAGAAAAGCACACATATCAATTTTCCACCATAAGTAATTCGAGCCATCGAAGACTGGAGGTACGTTTATAGAAATAACACATCTGTCCATAGAGTCAGATCGCTACAAACAAAGACTTATGAGGTCTTAAACGTGTTCACCTGCTCTGATAAAAATTTAAAAAGCGGGGGTCTAACAACCACACCCAATATTTCGCTTAGCAATCTGAATGGACAAACTCCAATATAATTAAAAGACAATCAACTAGACAATCAGACTCAATCAATGGAAATATATCCAAGAGTTGTATCTCTGTATCTCAATATAATCAGCAAATCAAACAGATGGAAATCCGCGAGCCTGATTATTATGAGAAACAACTTGAACGGTACCAAAGACCAATGTTAAAGTGTCAATCAATTTATATCAACAACCAAAGGTTGGATTATCTAATTGATTGAACTACGCACAACCTGTGATATTTCAATTATATAAACAAATATAATACGGAAAAGAAATAACACATACACTAGAAATTTTGTTAACGAGGAAACCGCAAATGCAGAAAAACCCCGGGACCTAGTCCAGATTTGAACACCACACTGTATTAAGCCGCTACAGAGACTTGTCTACTCCAAGTTAACTTCGGACTGGAATGTAGTTGAGCCCTAACAATTATCACACTAATCAAGGTACAGTCACGTTCCTTACGCCTCTGAATCCCATCAGGACTCTACGTACTTGATTCCCTTAGCTGAACTCACCCACAACTAAGAGTTGCTACGACCCAAAGTCGAAAACTTGTCAAACCAATCTGTCTCACACAGAAAAGTTTATTGAATAGATAAATCTGTCTCCCATAGATAAATCTATGAGTTTTTGTTCCGTTTTTTGATAAAGCAAGGTGAACAGGAACCAATTGATATACCGGACTTATATTCCCGAAGAACATCCTAGAAATATCAATCAACTCACAATAATCTTAATCGTATGGTAGCGAAACAAGATATTGTGGAATCACAAACGATGAGACGAAGATGTTTGTGACTACTTTTTATCTTGCTTATCGGAAAATAAATCTCGAGCAAATCTTAGAGAAGATAGTACTCAATACGATAGAAAACAGCAATATCAGAACACGCAACTACAGATAAAATAGTTTGGTCTGGCTTCATAATCCTAATGAAGTCTTCAAGTCGTTAACCTATAAGGTTTCGTGAAAAACCTAAGATTAAAGGAGAATCGACTCTAGTCGCAACTAGTATCACACAGGAGGTGTGGGGATTAGGTTTCCCAGTTGATAGAGTTCTCCTTTATATAGTCTTCAAATCAGGGTTTGCAATCTAAGTTACCTTGGTAACAAAGCATTCAATATTCACCGTTAGATGAAAACCTGATTAGACTCAAGCTAATATCTTTAAACCGTTAGATCAAACTTATCTTGTTACACACAAATGAAAAGTGACTTCATTTAGCTATGGGTAATCATACCTAAACGTGTACACCTTGTTGGCTCAACAATAGTTAACCGAAGTTAGCCATATGAACCCTTTCGTATCAACCATATTCATCTTAACAATAACTAGTTCAAATGACTCAAATAAAACTAGTTCTATAGTTGTTCAATTGTTTATATTCTCATAGAAGTATACAAGACACAATTGAAGCAAAATCGATCTTGATTCACTCGAATCAATTCATGATCATTATAGCCACGGTTTGCAAAAGATTGTGTTCCTTATTATAAAAATGTATTAGTTCATTAATAAACCGATTTTAGAACATAACCCACTGAAGTATGCAAACGGATACACATACCTAAGTAGCCGGACTTGGAATGTGTTCGCCAGTATGCCAACGGGTACGCATACTGTCGTACACTTCCAAACTTCAGTTGAAACCAATAAGCGTACAGGTACGCATACTCTAGTACCCGGACTTCAATTGACTTCACCAGTACGCGTACAGGTATGCATACTCTAGCTCCCGGACTTTACCTGACCAACCAGTACGCATACGGGTATGCATACTAAGTTCCGGTCTTGTATCAACACATATGCAAGTACATATACTGTGCTTATAATTCAATCATGGTTAAGTGTTCTAAACTCCAATTTTAATCAATGAAACATTCTCGGAAGACGACAATAGCTGTCTCACACAAACTATTAGCATCAAAGCAATTTTCAAGTGATCAAATGATCAATACGAAACATTCCGAGTTTACATCAAATGATTGTCTCACACAAATCATGTAAGATGTTACAATGTGTTTTCACATGATCATTTTTTGACTTTCGTCAAGAATATAAGATGAACTTGGTTAAAGCGAAAGCTTACCAACACATATTTCGAGAAATATGTAAGCGAGTTAAACTAAGCTCGAAATATCAAATGTGTATAATCGAAGTCTATATAGCTATACGACTTTTGTCTCAAATAGGAGATAGAGTAGATAGAATTTTGAGTGATATATGAGTTCAAGTCTCCACATACCTTTTGTTTATAAAGTTCCACAAGCTCCCCTTAGTAGTTCTTCGTCTTCTATTGATGAACGTCGTGAAGTCTAATGCTCAACTACACTTTCTATCCTAATCTGAGACTTAGCTATAAGTAGACTAGAAATCAAGACTTATAGTTTTGGCAACTAAATTTGACAACAAGCTTGAGATAACAACGCTTGCGAGTTCGACCGAGCAGTGCTCTAATAACGTTGATCCATTGATCAGAAAGGAAATCACATATAGGCTTATCTGTGGGAGGAAGATTGGTTTAAAGTCTTCAATTGAGTTGAAGCAACTCTTAGGATGTAAAGGACGCCACCTAAGGGAATCATTTACGAGGAGTCCTGCTGGGATTCAAGAGGCGTAAGGAGTGCGGCTGTAACTGAATTGCTGTGAGGGTTTATTTCGGTCTCAACTACATTCCATTCCGAAGTTAATTGGTAGTAGGCTAGTGTCTGTAATGGTTTAATAAAGTTTGGTTTTCAAGTCTGGACTAGGTCCCGGGGTTTTTATGCATTTTCGGTTTCCTCGTTAAAAAAATTTATGGTGTCTATGTTATTTCTTTTCCGCATTATATTGTTTATGTTTAGAATTGAAATATCACAGGTTGTACGTAAATCAATCAAAGTAGATACATCCATCCTTGTTTGTTGGATACGACTTGATTGATTCTTGGATAGTGATTTTTGAGATCGTCTTAGTACTCTCACACATAAATCAGGTTTACAGACTAATGTTTGTAAACTTTCTGATTATGGGAGGAATAGATATAACTCTGAATATTATTCCTCGATTGAGATTTATTAAGTTGAACTCTCGGAATTGTATTTAGGTTTTGTCCATACAGGTTACCTAAGAAAAAGTTGGTAGTGTATTTTGGTACCCCCACGTTTTCAATTGGTATCATAGCAGGCAAACACGCGAAAGACCTAATAAGTCTGTGTTTGAAGCAATCTGATTATATGAACAGAGACGAAATCTCTATTAAACGTTCCACTAGTTTAAAATACACTGTTGTGATGGATTCTGTAAAAAAGTCTGAATTTTCAAACTCTCGTATAGATGAACACTTTGTTCTCATAAAACAGTTGAATATTGATAAGTGTAATCCCTATTATCTTACTGATGAGTCTGACTCAGAAGTAGAAAGGGAAGCAGCCCAAGAATGTAC